>CM023458.1:51785698-51933198 GCA_013339765.2 Haemaphysalis longicornis
CGTAGTATCGCGTCGAGGTTCGTTCGCATGCGGCATCTGCGGCGACCTTATTAGGCCTTGTTCGTCTAACCGCAGTCGTGGCAAACTGGCTGGATGCGGAGCCAAGTCGACATCGAGCAGGCCTCCGGCTCGCGTTCTGCGATTTTACAGCGAAGCTGTATGTGGGCTTGTTCTGACCAAAATTGCGTGCGCCTATCGAGTCGCGTTGACAAAGAATCGCACGCGCTGGATCCAGAGCTAGCGTAAAAGGCTCTGTCGCTCTCAATCTAATGCAGGTATCTTAAAAGAAATCACACTGAAATTAGCAGCTAAGACGACTCTGTCGTTACGCCGGGTTTCATTACCTGTCATAATTATTTAGTTCACAGTCAACACTCTTAATAAAAAAGGTCGTAAAACGGTAGTAACGGCCGTATTTACTAAATCCTTACGAACCTTACCACCCCGCGGTTTTGTACGTAGGCTCTGGCACTGACAACTGCATGGTTAGTAAATTAACTGAGTGTAGGAAGCAATATGCACTAGATTAAGGTCGTGCTTATGACTAGGTTATGCATGGCGAGTTAGTAAATGCATGTAGCTCAGAAGAGTGCTATCGCTGGGACTTTACTAGTGGGGGTAGTGGTGCTTACTGCCTGCTTCGGTTAGTAATTCTCACAAGTGCTACATTTACTACCTCCAGTTACTAAGTACCTAGTGTATACTGGGACAAGTAACTTGTTAGTATTCCATTAGTGAATGCCCCAACCTTTCTTTTTTTTAAGAGTGAAGTTGTAAATGCTACGGAATTACCTCCTGTTGTCAATACTATAGGGTTTCTACGCGAGGGAAACGGACAACCCCATGTCGGTCTGCAGCTATAACTCTTGTCTTTACAAGTTTTATTAAGTAATCAACTCACAAAACCATAGGCACTACCATTACCAAATGATGAGAGATAAAAACAGTTACATTATCTAACTATGTATACGATGGGTATTTCGTACAGTTTCGCAGGTAATCCACCTTTACAGAAGAGAATGGCTTCCAATTTTTTTCCGTTCCAATCGTACCGTTGCCGGCCCGTACAGCCACTAAACATACTACAAAACATCAGTAACAACAATATTTTGGTACTACGACCACCTAGTATCCTAATATCCTAGTAGTATCCTCTGGCGCAAACGCTGTGATCAAAGCTATAACTTGTACAACATATCCGTGACTACCACGCTTCCTTACTTCGCGAACATGCCGCCATTGAATCGGTACCTACTGTTGTTGCCGCCTTCGTCACAACTACCAATATTTGTTACTTTTACGATGCGGAACTATACTACCGGTCTTGCCACTGTGCCAGAAGTGTTAGAAATTAGTAGTGCTCTTGTAACTCCGGCGTCTCACATCGCTGGAGATACAGCACCTATACAACACGTTATGGAATTCGTTTGTCTCTCCTTTTTGAATACCGATGTTCTCGTAATGTGCGTGCAACTACGCATGCCCTAACTGCGCAGGGCGCCAAGGTTAAGTTCCCAGCATATGTAAAATAGGTTACGTGCGACTAAATTGGAATTTGAGTTTAGCCCGCGGCCCCTTGCCTCTATAACTTGCAATCAAAAATTGCGCTGTGTAGGTGCGATACCAATTACAATTTGTAACAGAAACAAAGTAGCCATGAAACTTCTTCCCAGTGACTGTAACTGTAGCGCGCTACCTTTTGAAAATTGCGAGATAGTCACCTTTTTCACCCAGGTAACTAATTTACTTAAGTAACTAATTAAGTAACTAAATTAAGTAACTAAGGTTACTTCTAACGTATATAGTTGAATTCCAGAAGCCATGATGAGCTTTTCTGCCGCCTCCTCGATACTATAAACTCTCACGAAATCTGTACATTGACACCGTAATATTCCTCTTATCGCAAAAGGCGGTGTTGTCTGAGAGGCCGTCGTCAGTATTGCTCTTGAACCCATGGAGCCCCAGAAGGGCGCTTTATTTCTCAATAATGTGCCGCAAGTGCCCGCGCAAACTCCCGCTCCGTTCACTTACCCTCGCTCCCCTCCCATTTTATTTTTTTACGCCTTTCAAACGAAGCCTTAATTTTATATTCGGCCTGACGGAACGCGGCGGATATGGTGAAACTAACTTGTTTACGAGCACGCTTCTGAGAGGCTATATACAGCCATGAAAGTGCAAGTTTTCAGATAGCAGACGATGTCCAAAACGCGAAACTTCGAAGTTGCCTTGCGTCAGCGCCCCCCAACATCCGCTGAGTGCGCGGGAGTAGCGGACGTGAGCGCGCTAACGCAACCTACCAGAATTAATGGCTAGCCGGCGACAGAGGCTTTAAAATAACAACACAGGACGGATGGCGCGGGCGTCAGAACGACCGCGTTGTGCAAGTCCAGGCTCTCGGAAAACTATTGCCGGTGACAGCAGCGTATATAACCTAATTTGGATGCTATTTACTGCACCCACCCGTCGGACAGTGCGTGCGACCTACGCGTGTTTCGCCCGAAATGGTGTCAACCACGCTAACGTACATTGCACACAACAAAAACAAAATAGCATTTAAGTTGTACGCGAGACAGGCGACAGGAACCAACAAGAGGACAACGAGGCCGTCAAGATAAATATCTGTATTCCGTGTGCACGTCTATTAACGTATAAATATGTGCGGCTAGCATACGACGTGGATTCCTGGCGGCCCCGACGGGGTTGCAAGCGGCGCCGCCTACGCGTCATCAACTTTACAGGTTGGAAAGTGCTGACGTCACACCATCGCGTGCCGAAGGAAGGAGGGCACATATCGGTGCGCTCCCGGAGCCCAGTTCGCGGAAATCTCGCCGGCTGCCACTTGATGCTGCGAGATCGTGCCGTGCTGGGCCGAGGGTAGGCCAGGCCATGCACTTAAGGGAACCGGTCCTTGCGACAAGAACAAAATCTGTTGCGTGTGGAGGGGGGCAGGAAAGAAAATGCCGGTCATTACACGGGGAACATTACAAAGAAGCTCGCTCGGTCATGCGAGATTTTTTTTCTTTTGGTATTGTCTTACCGCAACAGCCTGTCTGCATAGGCTCCCGTGCACGTTTTTCTGAATGAGTAAGAGCTGTAGCTAATTGGCGTTCTTGGGAGCCGAAGTAATTGACTCTCAAGGCTGCCGCATTGTGCTCTATGAAGCGTAGGTGAATGTCATTATCGTTCCCTGTAGTAGAGACTACCCAGTCCCACAGTGGCGGTCCCTGTGAAGCAACGGGCAAAGAAATTTTAATTACTCGTAGAAAGAGGGGCTCAAGCGGCGATGCTGAAAGAATAGCTCTTCAGCAAGCCTGTGCCTCGCACAGCCTATCCTCCACTTTATTCAGAAGATTAAGCGAGGAAGAGAAAGCGAAACGGCCGAAAAAGATGCAGCCCTTTGAAGTCTCTCTCTCTCTCTCTCTTGGCACAATGAAATTCTTTGGATTTTAGTTATTCTTTTTTACAGTTGTTAACGCTGTAACTATTGTTCCTACTTAATGTTTTTTGTGCATATTTTAATATTTAAATGTTTGTGCATTTTAAGGAAACTTTATTGTTCAACAACCTTTGCCGCCGTGGAGACGGCGGGCATGCAGTTTTTTCAGGGGACATTTGGAACCAAAAGGCAGTGGGCCGTACGCAGTTATATCGACTTGATTTCACCACTACAACACCTTATTCACCGAACAGTCCATATACGAATTTCAGGTACACTGTACCTATCAACCTCACCACGGTGTTCCTCAGGGTTCCGTGCCGGCTCCTCTTCTGTTCAGCGTCTCTATGCTACCGCTTTCCGTATGTCTAAGCGCTATCCCAACTCTAGAAGGTACTCATTTGCGCGGATGATATAACTGCAGGGTCAACGCCCCCCTTTCTGAACTTGACCAGTTAATTTACCGCTCTCCAAATGGTCCGAAGAATACGCGGGCAGGCGGTGCCCATCTTCAGACCCCCCCACCTCGTTATTCCCGTTGACCAGTATGTGCATGGGGCCACCGCTCACAACAACCTACTCTCCGCGTCTGTTCATTCGTGGCGTTTCTGATACCAATCCTTGCCGTCCATAATTAATGTTGTGCAAGCCCTTGGCTTCGAAAAATGAATAAAAGTTTACGCAGATGCGTCAGCCAGAGCGATGGGGCAACAGCGATCATACCGCCCCTCGTATGTTTTATTTGCAGCTCAGCACACTACACGAACTAGTTGGTCGTCCAACGCAGACTTGCCTGCGTAGCCACGCAGGCAGCCACCCCTATGTGGCGGCTGCTGCGTCGTCATACGTCCCTTCAAGAAACCGCTCCTCCATCTGACCTGTCCATAATACCTCAATGACTATTTATCTCTATTAAGTTCTCTAACAGTATTCATTCTACCGCACTCGGTTACTATTCTAAAGCCCCCTCCACACACATCCTTTTCGTCAGCCGTGGATGTCACAACCGACGTCAACATCCACGGCCCCCTCATGACTACTGCATGACTATGAAAATTCCGTCTGTATATCCTGGTCCTTGTGCAAGACAGAAATGTCGGTGGACACATGAGGTAAAAAATTCGTGGACGAAGAATTACTGATAGTGCAAGATAAGGGCAACGAAGACTATAAGAGTAGTCTTCTTTCTGCAATGGACAGAAGTGTGCTTCTGATGGCGACGACTTGCAGCACCAGGGAAAGATTGATTGATTGATTGTAGGGTTTAATGTGCCGACGCAACGCAGGCGATGAGGCACGCCGTAGTGGAGGACTCCGGATTAATTTTGATCACCTGGGGATCTTTAACGTGCGCCGAAATCTCGAACACACGTGCGTTTTTGCTTTTCGCCTCTAGCAGAAAAGTGGCTGCCGTGGCCGGGAATCGAACCCACGTTCCCGTGCTCTGCAGCACAACGCCTTAGCCACTGAGCCACTGCGGTGGGTGCCCGGGGAAGACGGTGCTTGGTACAAAAGACACGCGGAGAGATAGGGAATAGTATAGTAGCATTATTAATATTGAACAATAGGACCCGTGTTTCAAGTATGAGGATCAATACAGAACAAAGGATAGAGGGGCTAGCAAGGCGGTTAGCGCAACGTCGACCTGCATTCAAACTGTACGCTAGATCCTCCGTATCCAGACGACGTCTTTGCACCGCACGAACACCGGCGTCGGTATTCAGTGGTAGAATACTCGCCTGCCACGCGGGTGGCCCGGGTTCGATTCCCGGCCGACGCATATTTTTTAGAAGCGAAGGCATCTCATTCACCCGCCTTGTCCCTGCATCCGGCGTCGGCGTCGTCGTCGTTGTCGGCGTCCACCCCTCCGCCATTCTCCTCGCCGCGTCAGCTTCGCTCTCCGCCGCTCACCCCCTCTCCTCTCCGATAGCGAACACTCTCTCGCGAGGGGCATTGGATTGGATTCGATTGGATTGGCTTGGATTGTATTGGCTTGGCTTGGATTTGGATTGGATTGGATTGGATTGTGTTGCGTCATTTCCGCGGCAGACGCACTGGCGCCGGCGCGTCCCCTCACCGTTATGCGCGCTATAAAACGCGGTGCCTGCGCCGCCTCCGCTCCATCGTTCCAGCGCCGTTCCTCCGCTGTCCAACGCTGCAACGTGAACCCCCTATGCGTCGCATCTACACAGAGGTTCCCGCGAGGGGAGGTGGGAGTTTTTCTTTTTTGTGGGGGCATGGCAGTAAACGGCGACCTACATTCAAGCTGTAAGCTAGACCCTCCGTAGCCAGACGACGGCTTTGCATCCGCTGGGACACCGGCGTCGGTGGTTCAGTGGTAGAATACTCGCCTGCCACGCGGGTGGCCCGGGTTCGATTCCCGGCCGACGCAAATTTTTTGCTTTTTTGCGGGGGCATGGCAGGAGATGGCGTACGCTAGACCTTCCGTATCCAGACGACGGCTTTGCGTACGCACGGACACCGGCGTCGGTGGTTCAGTGGTAGAATACTCGCCTGCCACGCGGGTGGCCCGGGTTCGATTCCCGGCCGACGCAATTTTTTTTTCTTTTTTGCGGGGGCATGGCAGTAGATGGCGACCTAAATTAACGCTGTACGCTAGACCTTCCGTATCCAGACGACGGCTTTGCGTACGCACGGACACCGGCGTCGGTGGTTCAGTGGTAGAATACTCGCCTGCCACGCGGGTGGCCCGGGTTCGATTCCCGGCCGACGCATGTTTTTTTTCTTTTTTGCGGGGGCATGGCAGTAGAGGGTGAAATGACATTAGCTTTTTATTTAGGCTTGTGTGTTTACATAAAAAGACAGCATGTCGCACTGCCTCCCCCTCACACTTCGTCATGCGTCGCCGCCGCGGAGCGTCTTTTCACGCTGAGACCCTCAGTGCGATTTCCGGCATCCACGGGGTCTGCCAAAGCGCACTGAAGGCGTGCTACACGGGCTGCGACTTAACGTTGCATACACCCGAAGCTTCTTGTTTAAGTTGGGCTGGGTAGAGTCGCCATTGTGTACAGTGTGCGCTACTACTGACAACATCAGGCACATTTTAAGCCACTGCCCGTGATATGCCAGTGAGCGGGCAACAGCATCGAAGGCACTTGTGCGACTACGACGCAGAGGTCCTCTAGAACTCTCACACTTCCTTGGACCCTGGCGAAATCGTGATGAGGCAGTGCTGGGTATAAAAACTCTGCTTACTTTTTTTGCGGAAACAGAGCTGGAAGAGGTTCTTTGAACCCTCTGAGCATATACATTTTATATAGGTGTGCATTTCCCCTCCTCCTCCCCTTTCTTCCTTTCCTTTTCTTTTTCTCTCTATTTTCCGCTGTCACCTCACTGCATTCACCCCATCTGGAGTAGCAAGCCCTACCGCTAGTGGGGCTGACCTCTTCAGCTTTCATTAAAGGCGTTCTCTCTCTCTCTCTCTCTCTCTCTCTCTCTCTCTCTCTCTCTCTCTCTCTCTCTCTCTCTCTCGTGGGGGCTCAGCATAGTGCCCTCACCATCACACTTTCGCCACACTTTCCTCCGCCGTCTTCGTTCTGTCTTCGTTCGTTCGGTTACGACCCCGTCGCCGATGTCAAACCACAGCAAAAAAGGGCTGCACACGAGAAGAGAAGGCAGAGTTCAGCCGAGCAAAAGATGTCAGTTCCACCCGTGGTATACACAAAATCACCGTAGTCACCATGGTGCTCGGGGAGAGAAGAACCACGCTGACATACACTAATGAGGTGTCCCACCTGATAGAAAAAACCTTCAACTCCATGTCCTGCTCCCGCGTATTGAACCACACAAGTTTAACCCAGAACTCTTCTTCTACCGCCCTTCACCTCACCCGCTGACGTAAACGGACACACGCGCACTCAAACAGGCAGCTGTGAACATATATCCGGAAAACAAGTGCACGCGGACCCCCAAAAAACCCTAAACGCTCAAGTTTCATCTGCGCGCCACCGTAGCAGACGATCGGTCGACGCGCGTTCCGATCGTCTGCAGTGAAATCCTCCGTACCGCCGGGTCGAAAGAGTTCTCCAGCCGCTGACGTTGCTGTTTGTTCCGCATGGGGCAGAAGACTGGATTAAGGGCTCAGGGCTCTGACGACAGAACCTTCCCGGTGCGTAGATGCACATACGAGCGTCATCCTGGTACGTTTACGATACAACGCATTACGCACGAGACGCTTTTTGAACGGGATTTCCCGAGCGCGCGTGTATGTACGTATCGACGCCGTTTCCCGGCGGTGGTGGCAACGCGTTCACCGCGGCATCGCATGGGGTCATTTCTGCATTGCCCGCACCAGTGGACGGTAGGGGAAAGAAGACGTGCTCTATAAGGGTCCTGCAACGGTTAGTGGCAAACGAGGAAACTCAAGAGATGGGCATTTATCCTACCCTTCCCCACCACATGCCAATGCGGGTCATTTTTCTTTACTCAGCGTAAGGAGTGGAATTGAGGTGTAATAGAAGGGCCGAATGATCTCCTCCTTCACAGCCTGTTTAAGAGAGATCAATCAGGAATAAAATATAAAGAATGCGCCCATGCACTCCCTAAGATAGTTAACCAGCGAAGCTGTAACATGCAGCCTATGTTTACCCCTGTGTAACTCCTTACGCTTCATTGGTCCTTGTTCATTATACATTGCGTGTTTGTGGTATTCATTTCGAAGCAACGTGCGGCCGGTGTCTGCCATTAGAGTTTTGGCATACCGTGTGTACCGTTATACCGTACGCAGCCGTGCGTACCAGGGATCCGACTGGGCATGTGCGCGTTCGTGCCGGTAGGTGGCTTAGCTCTGCTGACACGCGGCCGGCCCTCGCCGTGCCCGCGCGTATGCGCAGTCTGGTCCCGGTACGCACGGTACATACGGAACACACGGTACACACGGTAAGCTAGAGCTCTCTGACCACGTTGACACTGCACTGTCCCGTTCCCACTTAGCAGTGTCAGTAGAGGCGAGAGGGTAGCTACGTCATCTACGAACCCACCCAATCTCTCTCCCCGCATACTTGTAACTCCTCTCCAACCTAATTTTTTTTTCGCGCATGCGCTTGGTGTGGTGTCGGAGGAGTTGTCTACGCAGACGGAACCACCGGATTTTCCTTTCGCTTAGCCATATAAAACTTCGCTTTAAAATACAGCCTCAGTGGCTCTGAATTAATTGAACCCCTGCGTTGGCACAACACCTCACGTATCATCAGCGGTTTCTGCCCTTAGCCTGTACGACAACGGGCAGTGTACAAGGCAGGGAATAAAGTTGAGGACGTTGTAACTGGTGACAACGTACGTACAGAGCTTTATGAGAAAGTTTCCGGGTAGGCAGTAATGAGGGGTTAACTTGGAAAATAGCTTTTTATAGTTTCATTGTTCACATCTGCGAAGAGGCTGCTCAAGGCTTCGTCTTGCTCGGAAATGCCTGACGACTGCACAGATTCTTTGCCACTTCGAATAAATGTTTTTTGTAGGCTCACACCCTTGTACACCCGAAGTACCGTCAGCCCGGTCCAGGAGACCGTAAACGGCCTCGCGCAAATGGTGGCAAGCAGGCGCGTCACACTGTGACAAGCAAACAAAAAAAAAAAAATGGCACGTACCACCATTTATGTGAGGCCTTTTATGGTCTTCTAGACAGGGCTGATGGTACGTCGGGTGTGCAAGGGTGTGAGCGTTCTAAAAGAATTTATCGAAGTGGCAAAGAATTTGTGCAATCGTCAGGCATTTCCAAGCAAGACGAAGTCTTGAGCAGCCTCTTCGCAGATCTGAACCATGAAACTAAAGCTCTTTTCCAAGTTAACCCATCATTACTGCCTACCCGGAAACTTTCTCTTGCTTATCGGTTCGCCAGGCTGTGATGGAAGGTGACACGAGCTACTAAGTGAAGTTCGAACAGAAAACGGCTACTAAAAAGCGTGCATTTGACATTTATTTTGAAATTGAAAAAAAGATGCACTACATCGGGTTCAGTTTTACGGCTTCGTCGATGAGCGTGCTGCGGGCGGGGGATCGTTCCATCTCCAGAAAACAATTGACAGCTGCCGGAAACCTCGAGATACCGAAACAATTTAAGGTCTAAAATCAAGAATATCCACGAAACCACGAGTCTGCGAGGTTGTTCGGTATAATATATTTTGAGAATACCTAATAACAATATGATTAGCGAAGTGCCATGGTACGCGCCAGTGCCATGTAACATAAAACAAGTAAAAAACTGTACGCCAATGAAAAGAATCGGCGAAAAACCAATAATTTGCCTCTGTCTGACGAAGGTGACACTTTCAACATTTGTGCACAAGGAAACGCAAGCACAGTGTCATAGCGGCTTCAATGTTATGCGATGGCGAGCCATTTTTATTGTGTCTTGTCTTTTTTTTAAATGAGCACGACGAGATAGAGGCCAGCAAACAAAAGCGTGTTATGGACAAACAATAAAAAAAAACGTAAAGCAAGCAACTTCTAATTTTTTTTAGGTTTCCTGCATGATACTCTTTTAAGCGTATAACCCGCTTTACAGCACCACGTGTAACCGCGGCTATACGTATATCCAACCCGTGCGAGCTGGGGTTCACTGCTTTCCAGTAAATAATAAAAATACCGTATTTACTCGATTCTAAGGTACATCCTTTTTTCACGATCGCAATGCCGAAAGTGAGGGGGGGTTCTTAAATTCGAAAAACATAAATCGACACCCCGCCACTTTTTTTCGCAGCCGTATCACGACTTCAGGGGCACATGGAATAATGTTTTATTTAAAACACAAAAGAAAAAGGTACAGACAGTGAACCGCCACCGCTTACGTCTTATATTCATTCACCATCATCACCGTTCGAGTCCGCTGTTCCGCTTGGGCCGCCGTTCTTAGTATCCCCCAGCAGGTAATCTTCTGTTCCGTTGAAGTGGTTTGTAATTGAAAACCTCATGTGACTTGGCCAGGCCACAACGTCAACTCTGGCCCGTTTCCACACGTCTGAAATACACTTTCAGATGGTTGCTTAGAAAAGGGGGTGCATAGATTCGCATGCAAACTTTTTTTCCCCATTTTTTTTATCCCGAAAGTAAGGAATGGTTCTTAGAATCGTGGGGGAGGGAAGGAAGGGGGGGGGTGCTTATAATCGCGAAATTACAGTATTATGCAGGACATTTTCTGGCACTTGCATTCCGGAACTTGTATTTATACAAAAAACGCTGATTTTCGAAATGTTTTTTTTTTTTTGGTTGAAATACGAGAAAGCGCAAGAAGGAGAAGGGACGAGGCCTTGTGTACAACGCTTTTATACCACCAGCTTGTCTCGGACCGAAGTTGGACGGCAAAGGTTGAGGCAGCGCCATTGAGCGAGGGTTTTCATTTTTTTAAATATAGCGTCAAAGCTTCATGTGTGGTGAAGAGAGGGGCTGCCGTCAAAGCAAAAGAATTCGCGATATATACCAGCGGAAAGAAAAAGCATTACACTAAACTCCGCAAAAGTTACCGCAAATTCCCCTCAAGTACTCGCAAACAAGTTCCCGCAGACGATCGGGAAGTGGGGAGGTCTTTATTTGAAATGGAGGAGAAAAATGCAAACGCACGTGCTTTGACGGGCCCACGTAACCATCCACTATGGCATATATCCCTGCAGGCATGGTGCGTAAAGAAACATTTCGATTAAAATCGCATTTTTCGAAATCCTATTGTCAAGCTCAAAATATAATCTCACTTTGCGCTTGTGTTGCAACAAGGTAAAGATACGTTAATTCAGTTGTCCTCTGGAAGGTACCTTTGCATAATAACGTTCAAAAGCAGGCTTATCTGACTGATTGAAGAAAGGTGGGTGCGTATACACTAGACATTTATTTGAGCGGAAGGTCAAATGACGATGCGGGAGGAGGAGTTAGGTATAGAAGGCGGGGAGGGGGGGTCAGTCTGCTCTGTAAGGGAGGAGCCAGGCCCCACATAAACCATCCGTGCCAGAAAGTTCTATTTGATGCAGTACTAACTTGTCTGTTGACGTTTAGTCGACTTCATTCGGCGTCAATTGGTGAAGGGGGTGGAGTCCTGAATTTCGAGTGATACTTCGAGAAATTAGGATAGTGCTGTAAAATATGTTTGAGGTTAGGATAATAAGGTTAACAGAATAAACGTCTAGAGGGAGGTGAGGAAAGGTCCACTTGTTGATTCTGTGCGCAGAATATGCTGCGTTGGTGAGTACTTTATTGATGAAGATGAACTTTAATGATGAAGTTTTATTTCGTCTTCGTGGCCAAGTTAAACATTTCCGTGGTGTTGCGGGGACGCAGCGCACACTCACGCGGTTGTCCGTCTGCATGCATCGAAATGCCAACGGCGCTTGTTATGTCGTGCTGCGTATACGCCAGAAAAGTAGGCCGAGACGTAGATATCTGCTCGCGGTTCCTGGAATTGTTTACACTCTTCCTATGTATCTCCTTCGCCCCTTTTTGTTCCCACGTGTTTGTGCCAGCTGTGTTTTTATAGCTAGACGCGTATACCCTCGAGCTCTCTCTGTCTTGGCAAAATGTGTTCATTGATTTTCTTTGCTTTATTTCGCGCATTCAAACGCGTTCGAAAACTGACCACTTGATTGAGCGCGATGGCGTGGAACGCGATCAACTGAAAAGATTGGCGAAAAGTAGAGGAGGAGGAGGAACGTGATTTCCACGAAGGAGATTAGATTGACAAACACAAACAACTAGCTTTTCCGAACTCCCTACGCACAAAAAAACAACCTTTTCTTCCGTAGACTGAACGATGCTATAACTCCAAAGGCTACAAAATTGTCTGTGGCTGCAAAAACGCAATATAATTGTAAAGTGTTACTTAAAGTTGTTTTTAAAGCAGAAAAGTGGATCTCCAACAGATTTATTTCTCAGGAATTATTTGGAAGCTTCACGCAAGTAGCAAAAAGAAGAAAAAAAAATGGCGAGTATATCTGCTCTCTTTTTTGCAAATGCCGTCGAAAGACGATCTTCTGCCGCCCTTCCACGTAAATGCCTCTCCTGTTTCCCGCCCAAATTTCATGCTCTTCTCCTCCCTTTCTATTCTCCCATGATAAACACGGCGGAAGCTGGCTAAATTTAATTCAATTCTCCCGCGTTTCACTGCTCACGCTATCTACTGGAACGTTTTATTATTTATTATTATTGAACTTTGAACACTGCCACACGTTCCAGGCTCGCGCGAATGCTTTTTCACATTGTTCTGAACGCGTGTTTTCTTTTTGTTTTCTATCACGAAAATCAAGCAGCCGTGTATATTTAACGAAAAGAACACTGTGAATGCAACTTATGTGTTGATGTTTTTTGCCTGAAATACACGTTAGGTTTTCTTTTCAAGCGAAGCTTGAAACAACTGACTTGAAGGTCAGTTGCATGCATGCAATGTGTGCATGCTAAATGAAATACAGTAAGGCCCACGTTAAAGGAGCCATGAAGAGAAAACAAAAGTTTGTTTTATTCGAAAGATTAGGTGTTTCATAGTAACCCAAGCGCTTTCCCGGAAGCAAATGATGCTTTTTTCACTGAGAAATAAGGCAATTTAAGCCAAAATTTTAAATCTCCCGCTAAAATTGCACATTCCGTGACGTGAACAATGGCGTCATACGAGCCGGTCCATGAAACAGATACTTAGTATGTCGACTCCATATAGCACCCACACGCGGGAGTCGACCGAGACGGCGGCCATTTTAAAAATACTAGTAAAACCTAGTGCACCCGCAGCCCTAGTTATGGAATCGCCTGATCCGGAGAACAAAACTCTCGCCGAGGAGCTCGGGCTTGCATTTAACAACCTCACGCCACTTGAACGCTCAATGCTTCTAAGTGCACGAGCGGCAAGAGTTGTGGGATACGCGGTGGACGGGAAAGCGACCATTCCGCGATAGCCACAACAGACGAACGCCCTGCTACAGTGTACTAGAATTGCCCTGCCGTCGGCACCGCTGCCTCGTCAGCCCCGTCGCGACGGACGAATACAGACTGGTACGTATGTGCCGTATTTTTATTACGGTTAATAATAGTTCAATTTCGTAGCAGTATCGCTTATGCCAGTTGGCCGGTGTCGTGTATGGAAAGCCGTTCGCGCGAGCTCTCTGCTTCGACCAGAAAGATACGAGCGTCGATGCGCGGTGTTTACGGAATTTTTTTCCCGCAAGGTCAGAGCGCCTCGAACCCGAAAATTCGTCTGCGCGACGGCGAGATGTCGAGCTCGGCCGGCGGTAGTTTCGTACGCATTGGCACACACGCTTGCGTGTTCGTTCGGAACTTCAACCATTTACTCCACCGTTCTTTGTCATAAAAAGAATGTGCAGTATGTTTCACGGGCATTTAGCTCGCTATGCAAACTGTAAGCCCTGCCTAACATGCGTTTGTTTTTGCCGGCCTCCGCCAATCGCAGAGCATTCTCGAGTGACATCATTAGTTCTGTTGCGGAAAATGAGCTGGTGGGTCGCATGGTCATTTCCTTTTTTTTTAATTATGTAGCTTATTTGAGCGAAGTTTGCGTTATAAGTGGTGTCGTTATGGTTCTAACGAGGAAATCTTTCGAATGAACCAAACTTGTGTTTTCTCTTCATGGCTCCTTTAAGGAGTGCTGATAATGATGATGATCTGAATTCACATTCTCAGGCCTATGGATAGAACTGCGGGTGATTCTTTCGTTCGAAGAGCAGGCGGTTACACGGGCACGCCCATGTGAGCGCAAAAAAATTAAGAAAATAACGAAAAGTTACAAAAAATAAAAAAACGTTAAATAAAAAAAACATAGGTTACATGAACAGAAGCAACATTAAGCATAGATATACTTATAAGGTGCGTTGGATGAAGAGCCTCAGTTTCCGTCGCGCATTGCGCGCTCACCATCAAGCTTCGCGTGTTTTACGTTTTGGTTTAGAAAAGGTACGTTTGATTTTTGTTTTCTTAGCAAGTTTTCTTTTCTTCGGAAAAGTTTTGGCATATAAACCTGTCGTTCAATCATTCTTGTAACTTTTGGCTGGAAGGCTGAATCGAGGGACATACATACATACATACATACATACATACATGCATACATGCATACATGCATACATACATACATACATACATAACATACATACCATACATACATACATGCAATACATACATACATACATACATACATGCATACATACATACATACATACATACATACATACATACATACATACATACATACATGCATGCATGCATGCATGCATACACACACACACACATACATACATGCATACATGCATACATGCATACATGCATACATGCATACATGCATACATACATACATACATACATACATACATACATACATACACGCATACATACATGCATACATACATGCATACATACATACATAGAGACAGACAGGACAATATTCTCAGGTTTCAGTAACCCAAGGAAAACTACCGTCTTTAGAAAAATGTTACCATGTTCTGTTGATTTCACCTTAAAGAGTCGGCAGAAGCCATGCGGCTAGCCAATCCAAGTAAGCGAGGAACGAACTTGCTAGCCACTAAGGCGGCGCCCAGGACGTGCGCACGAATGCAGTGCAAGACTTCCCTCTTATATATTCTGTTACGAGGCGGCAGGTCAGAAACGAGAGGGACCATGGCAGATGATGAGCGATGTAAATATATTTACATGTCCGCCAAGAGCCCGCGCTCGACTGCGCGCGCCGCACTTAGCTGCTTCTTCACCGGACAGCTGGACCCACAGCTCTGTTCTTCTCCTTCCCGTGACAATATTAATACGAAACTCTTCGTCTGCGAAGAATGGCCGGAACCGCACTGCGCAACGATCAGCGCGCCACGCGATCCCGGAAAGCCGCGTGACGTCTCCGAGCCGTGCGTATACATGTACCCCCTCGGTCTTTTTAACGCGCCGCCGTCGTTTCGATTCTCCGGCACTCGGTCAACATGAGTAACCCACCGATCTTACGATGTCCTTCTCTCCCGCATCGCACGCGTTCGCCTCGAAATGCGGCATAAATTTGCTCGCCCAAGCGCGAACGCGCTTGTGTTCGTATTTTTGCAAACGGTACCGCGGAAGGCATCGGCTCACTCTCGAACGTCACATCCGGTTTTCGGACGCTCGAAAGCCGTCTTTAACGTCATTGGCGTGCGGTGACGGAGAGCGGCGTTTCTTTACATTCATCGCGCTTACCTAGAACCGCTGCATAGCTACCCCATTACTCAGTGTACCTGACGCAAGTATTCTCGCAAAGCAAACAGTCGCGCGGATGTGTGGACGCGAATGCTGAGCGAGGAATCCTGTAAGTAGCGCATCCTGGTTTGGGGCATATGAGCAACGCCGCTAGCTGGAGACAGGTTGCGCTTTTCCGGCTAAAGCGCTACAGCGCTATATACGCTTTAAATGTTTGTCGTGTTCGCGTGCGTGTTCATTTGCATGATGGTGTGCGTGTACATGTGAATGTGCGTCGACTTCTGCGTAAGCAAGACCGACATGCCGCTGTACTTGTATTTCCATAAGCAGAATCTAACGCAACGTATATAAAGACTTCGCCTGTTCAAAAAAAAATGCAGCGGCGTCATTGCCCTGAAGAAGTTACAGCGCCTCTATTCGCGACCAATGCGAACGAAATGACCAAGGGTACACGTGCAATTGCCTGTGAAAAGACGATGAGACATCATATTACATCATCGGCATCAGACACTGTGGGACGAAGGCGAGTCGATCGATGCCCGAATCCACCTTTGCAGCGTCATCCCTCCGTCAAATTATCGCTTTGTCTGCGGTTGTGTACTTGTTTGTTGCTGCAAAAGGCTATTCTCACGTTGAAGACGTTTACAACGAAGCGTGGAGATACGTGGCCAATTTGTTTCTTTTTTACGCCAAGCACAACATCACAACATCAGCTGAAGGGAACACTTCCACTATGTCGTACAAGTTATGACAACAAGGAGTCGGATTGGGCATCAATAAAGGTTTATTCAAGCCAAGTTAACAATAAAAGGTACAGCAAGGCTCTGCATACCGATTACTCCTAGCAATATCGCAAAATAGATCACAGTTGCTGCAGCAAGTCAGGGGCGGTATTCTCGTAACTGTCTCTTTTGAAAACGTCCCTTTTGCGCCCCTTCCTGCCGCGCTTTCGTTACGTCACTTCCGGTTGTTTGCTTTTAGCCAATCAGGGCTTGCCAAAAGGGACACTTTTGAAAGGGACGCAAAAGGGACAAAACTCGAGAATACCGCCCCAGATTTAACTATTTTTAGAAAGTACGCGAACGTCTCTCTCTCTCCTCCTCTCTCTCTCTCTCTCTCTCTCTCTCTCTCTCTCTCTCGCCTCTCTATTCTTCGTCTCTCGTCTCTCTCCTCTCTCTCACACACACACACACACACACACACACAAAATTAGCTTTTTTTTAAAAATTGTTTGGGTAACGTTTGTACGCAATCAATGGGCCGAAAACATTGAGAAATCGTTAAAAACAGGCAATTTACCCCACATCCAGATTCATCCAGCCATGGGTTAGTTACTGGAAACCCTGCAGAACAGTTTTTATACATTCGCACGGGTTTCCTCAGCAAAACCTGTTTTGATACTCTGAACCGGCCGGAGATAATCAGAAATTTGTGATAAGAACATTTTAGCATTTTTGCATAGCCCTCTCCCCGTAATTAAAAGAAGCAGCCATATTTGACTCCTGCGTCATGATAGGAGTGCCTCCCAAAATTTCAAGGCCCTAGGATCCGGGTTCAAGTTGGCTGGAGTTTAGTTTCGTATCACCCCTGTTAGGTCTTTTTACTTCGTTAGTGGTGCAAGTAATTAAAATTGCGATCGCCCTTTTAAGGGGCTTCTTAGGGCTAAATCCTTAAACTTGTGCATTCGTATGGCTAACATTTATCGCCAAAACAAATTTGGTGTGCCGCACGTTCGGAACATGTATTCGAGGAATTTGTACTGCGTAAAAACGCCCAATGTCAACGACAATATCCTGACTCGCACCATCGGTGTTGGTTAGGGCAAAACCCTGAAACTGCCTTGTACACATTTGCACGGCTTGCGTACTATATCAGCAAAAACAAAGTTCGATATTTCAGCGGTCCTGCGAGATAACCAGGAATATGAGAAAACGCAGTTAAGCCTTTTTGTTTCCTTCGGGGTATAATTACCTTCCCAAAATCACGCCTTACTTTCGGCTGGGCGTTGAGTGAGTGAGTGAGTGAGTGAGTGAGTGAGTGAGTGAGTGAGTGAGTGAGTGAGTGAGTGAGTGAGTGAGTGAGTGAGTGAGTGAGTGAGTGAGTGAGGAGTGACGTGAGTGAGTGAGTGAGTGAGTGAGTGAGTGAGTGAGTGAGTGAGTGAGTGAGTGAGTGAGTGAGTGAGTGAGTGAGTGAGTCGCGCACAATTATATATAGACACAGAATTGGCGCCCATAGCCCGAGATATGGCAACAACAGGGGCAAATAGCAACCAACAGAAAACAGTACCGCGATAGTGCGCTGGCTAGTTGGAATTAAAATGTTGGAGGGGTGGGCTTTATTGGCCTTTTTTGAGTTTTCGCAAATTGGTAATGCGAGATTATTAAGGCGAAAGCCTCGTCTGTCTCATATCAAACGCGAAAAGTGACCGTAGTCGTCGTAGATGTCGGCGTCAACCGTGACGAATGGTACCAAAATGGCCGCCGCTGTTGTCGTCGTTGTTGTAGAAGAAGAAGTTTATTGAGGAAAGAGGGGAAGGGAGTTGGGTCAAAATGTGGAGCAATGGGTGGCCATCCTATTCCGGTATAGGCCGCGTGCCGTGGCTGGAGAATCGGGGATTCTGGAGAATCACCCGGAGAATCAGGGCTTCCTGTTCTTCGCGCTCACAGTGCTCCGGAGAGGAGGAGAGAGGGGTGGGGATGGGGTGATTGGACACCATGTCCAGTTTAGGAGTTGCAGGATGGCCAGTTGAATGAGTACAGGGTGAGGCGACATAGTGAAGGCGGTGTGATTGTGGTACGTCTGGGTTTTTGAGCGGCCCCAAATGCGGGGGTCGCCACCCCGTTACAAAGGGGAAGCCGCTAAGCATTCTCATAATCATCATAATCATCATGGAGGCTGTGATAGAGGGGGGGACTATGGTGACCATGGTGAAAGGGGATCATAGTGAATAGAACATAGATCATGGTGATAGGCGGACATGACGCTACTACGTGCATAGAAATTCCACGATGGGCAAAACTGTGATTGTTAAGGCGCTGCCGTGTGAACTACTGTCAGCCTCCTTGTCGGAGTAATTCGGGCCTTAGGACGAAGACAAAAGCAAAGAGAAGGACGCAAACACGATGCAACAGTGCAGAAGTCTGATAATCGTTAACTAGTTTTAGCCTTCCAATCACGTAATAGCACCTAAGTGTCCGAGGAATTTTTCTGGACAGTGTTACGCATGCGCAATCGGTCATGCGTTCGACCGCGCCAGTTATAACGCCTCTCATTTGATTGATTTAATGCTTTGAAACGTGAGGAGTATCATAACAGGCCAGTTGTACATGTTTAACAATCTAGTCTATAGTCTGAGGTTAAAGCAGCAGCCACGTCGTCTCTCACTTTTTTTAGCTGTTTCAATCGGGCGTGTACCGCAAAGCATTGGCATGCCATAGCACATAGGTTTAAATGCAGCTGCCCTCGTATCAACTTTTCTCACGCAAGGCTGTTGGATACAAACCATATTCGAACGCTCTCAATTGTTGCTATTTTGAAATGCCTCAAGCTGCCGCTCGTATGCTTGCGACATAAGGATTCTCGCACGCCCATAACTTGGGAACTAAATAAAAAGAAAAAAAAAACACAGACATAGGCTCGATGGAAACATGGACCTGAATTGTATTCTTTACATTACAAAGTAAATGTCAAACACACGCGTTGTGTTTGTTCCGGGAAATCGATGTATGTGTCCTTATCTGCTCCCACTTTGTACAGAAATAGCCCGTCTCCCCTTCGATCACAGCTTTCGTGACGAGTACAAGGATGCTCAGGTCAAAGAATCCGCGCAAGCAGTAGAGCTCGGTTAAAACCTTAGGAGGATATCGCAGCAAAGAGGCAAGGGACACCATATTCTTGTGAATGGAGAAATACAAAGATCCGAATCAGTGGTATAACCTCGTGGCCGTCAACAATCACCTTCGCACTATTGCTCATTGTGCCCGATTGTTGCAGCTAACTCATGCGCGCTACTGCACACAGCGAACAGCGACTTCTTCCTATTGACGTGAACTGCAAGTCTGGTTTGAAATTGGCGCCTGCTTACGGGGAAGCCAGCGCAGGAAAAAAGAGCGGGAAACTCGATGCGACGGCGGGAGATTCCCTTTCCTTGTGGGCACAATCCCGGAATTTCCTGTGCGCACCTAGCGTCACCTACTGCTTCGCTTGAACAGCAACAACAACACAACCAACACATACAACAACAACAATATCATCATCAACAACAACAACATCACCATCATCATAATTTTCTCAACTGCAGGACGAAGGCCTCTCCCAAAGACCTTCAGCCACGTCCATCGAGTGCTAGCGGAGTTCACCGATCCCCCCCCCCCCCCCAAAAAAATCTCGTAGCCCATCCCTCCATCGAGTCCTTGGCTGACCCCCATAGTGTGTCTACGGTCTATTGGCAGCTACTCAGTAAAACGGGTGGTCCACCTGTTGACCCTCATACGCATGGCGTGACCCTCCCATGCCCATTTTCGTCACCTAATTCGAACCGGAATGTCTTCCACATCAGTCTATTCCCTAATCGACACAGCTATTTTATTATCCCTAAGCGTGACTCCTAGCAACCTCCTTTCCATAGCCCGTTGGGCCGGCCTAATCTTCCTTTCAAGTCGCTTAGTGACACACTATTACTATTCTTTAATGCAACTGCTACAAGAATTCAGCGGTTCTGCTTCAGTTACCTGGGGGTAGAATCTGGGGATTTGGAGCGAACGCTCCCGAATTCGAGCCCCGCTAAGGCTAACATTTTTTCTACTACCCGCGAATTTTATTATTGTGAAGTGTTTTTTCAGATAAATTCTGCGCATTATATAAACATGGTTTGGGATCTTCTAGGTCGGTTTAGAGGTGGGCGAGACATATCGAGACGTTTAATAAACGTTTTGCATCGCACCGGAAGTGGCCGTGCTTGTACCTATCTGGACCGGAATGTCGCCGCGACGGCACGCGGAGGGGACAGTCGAAGAAGAGAAAAAAGAAATAGTTGAAGCTTTTATTTGACAGGAAGGCCATAGCCAATGAGGGGGTGGTTGGGGTTGGGATGGGAAGGGGGATACAGTAGAGTAGTGATCAGTTCAGTTTCTATTCCACTCACTTCACACTTAGTTCACACTCAGTTCACACTTCACACTTAGTTCACACTTAGTTCACACTTCACACTTAGTTCCACTTTCACACTCAGTTCACACTTCACACTTAGTTCACATTTCAAACTTAGTTCACACTTCACACTTAGTTCACATTTCAAACTTAGTTCACACTTCACACTTAGTTCACATTTCAAACTTAGTTCACACTTCACAGTTTTTCAGTCAGTGTGACGGACTAGACGTCACCCTGCTAGACGACCCGCGCCAGACCGCTCTTCATTGCAAAGCTAGCAAGCTCCGTAAGAAGCTCACCGCAGTCTATGCTGTCTGATATTTCAGAGAAGGTAAACGGGGTGCGACGTGATAGAAGCTGTGTTTGATGCTTCTGGAAGTATACGCATGAGCAAACAAGATAGTGTAAATCAGATTTGACGCCCAGATTGCAATAAGGACAATGTTCCCGTTCTTCAGGTCTGTGGGTCCATTTCTAAATTATATGTGGAGTATACGCAGCGTCAGCACAAAACTTATTTATGAATACTTCAGTCGCTCTAGGTTGCGTGCCAACATTGAAGAGGTAACCTGTCGGGGAGGCCATCCGGTATTGCTGTTGTCTTGCCTTCTTGAGATTCTCGGTAGCCATGTTAAAACTTCTTTATGCCATGTAAAACACAGTTAACCTAATTTACATTTTACATTTCCCCTAATGCAAAACACAGTTTGTCATTCTTGCTTTCCGTTCGCCTTTGAGATTCCTCAACAGCGACCCCGTATACGCGGAAAGTCTAAGTATTACGTAATCATACCGGGGAACACACTCTTACATAAAAAAAGGTCTCCGAAAACACACGCTCACTTCGCGGAACAATTTCCATGACATTCAACTCGGCGGTTAAGTAAAAACGAACGGATAGTGCTTAACGACGACGAATAAAAAGAAAAGCGTGAGTGTTGCGCAATGTCACGGCATGATTCTCAGTAACGGTGCTTCGATGCTTATGAGTGTAAGGTCAAAGGCTGCTGCATTCCTGGAAAAAGATCCAGATGTTTTAAATTACTGCAGCTTGTCAGCCTTCGGCGGCCGGAGTAGTGCTGTCTATACAGCCAGAGATTTGGCACGAATAATAAGGCTATAAGGCATTGTATTATACGACCGAGGTCGGGTTCAATTCCATTACACCTAAATTCCGCTCTTTACGCTTAATAAAAACCACTATGAGTAGAATTAAAGTGTGGTGATGAAAGGACCAGATGAACATTCCGGACGGATCTTGCCGAAATGCGCCTCACAGCTTCACCCGCAAGGAACAAGCAATCATACGCCGTTGTTAGTGTTTGCGTGCGCTTTTGTAGCGTAAGCTACACTGGCCGAGGTTGAGCAGTTTCGCGTGGACCCTGAAGAGCCGTGCTGCGCAAGCGCGAGGAGATTAGATGCATTGGATTGTATTGATTGGATTGGAATATCCAATCCAATTGGAGTACTGGTGTGTAGAGAATTGGGTCTGCACATTCGCCGGTCTGCTGCGTTCCAGAGGAGTGACGTCATAGCCCGGCAGACGCCCTGGTGCCGGCGCGTGCCCAGCTGTGCGACCTCCGTTGCGCAGTAGCCAAGTCTGACGCTGCCCGGAGCCGCTTGATAGCCGTTTCGCGTGGCTCCTGGAGAGCCGTGCTGCGCATGCGCGAGGAGCAGTGAGTGGACTGGACTGACGGACTGGACTGGACTGGACTGGATGACTGGAATTGGATTGGATTGCTGAACCTTAGCTCACGCTACGTATATCCTGGCATAGCCGAGCTAAACCACTGCTATTTTTTTGTTTCTTCATGTGTTCCGCCTTCTCATTTCCATAGTATCACTAGATAAGGTATCAGAGTACCGCCATGCATTGAGGCGCAGCAAGCAAGCAATGGCGGCCATTTTGGTGCTCATCAGTGTTGCGAGATTGCCGCATCTACGGCCTCGCCGCTACCTTGGACCGGGTCGTTTGTCAACAACGCTGCCGAAGATGCAGCAAAACAGCATCTTTGGATACACTTCTGCTGCTGAAATGCTGCTACACGCGTTATCTTCGATTCGCATTCGGAACGACGTCAGTCGCGCGCAGCCGCAGAGCAGAGAGGACTAGCTAAGCCTACCGGAGAACGCGTAAAAAACAAAATGGCGGCACCCATGAACCGTCGCAGTGTACACAAATGTCACGTGTTGAGAACTAACCAATGATCATGGCGGGTGCACGGAGCAATAGGAGAAAAGCGTGCCGATACTCCGTAACTTTAGAGCGACACTGCCTCCACAGTATGGCGAGTGTTCTGACTCCACTGGAAGTCACATTGCGTCGTGAGGCGGAGGAGACAACGCGCGCATCCGTCACCTTCGTAATCCATATCGACGGACCGAACCGTATAGTCCTTGGGCCCTACTCTTCCCCTATCCTGTCCTATAAACCCCTCTCTTCCATCGCACGTCGTAAGCCGAGAACTATGCGGAATTGAAGTTTCAAACAAACTAATAAGCGGCATTTCTACTTCCTCACTTTATTTATTTATTTATTTATTTATTTATTTATTTATTTATTTATTTATTTATTTATTTATTTATTTATTTTAAAATGCCTTACGGACCCCATTGCAGGGCATTAAGGGGGGTTACAAAGAGTAAGTGTCACGACAGAATTGTAAGGTGACATCAAAGTCCGAATGAACAAAAAAAGGAGCAACAAGCACACGTTATATGTCAGTAACGAGAAAAAAAATGGCAGTATCTCCACTCCGTGGATGATGGCGAGGGTGCGGAGTACGGGGACTCGAAATGACACCCGATTTGCGCCCCGACCGTCATTCGATTTGAGCCGTGAGTTGAACCTTGATTACTCCCTAAATGAAACTGCAACTCACGGCTCAAATCGAATTTCGCTTGATTTTCGCTTGATGGTGGTGTGCGCACGGATGGACGCGGGCGGACACTGGGAGGTCCTAAGGTACTCCGCACCGTTACAGGCGATGGATTAAGCCGTTTGACTCTCGGGTACTAACTCACGGTCGTGGCCCAATGGGTAAGACGACTGGCACTAACTCTGTCTGGTCTACCAGGCACCACGGCTTCGAATCCCTGCCGGTTGCCTGTGTGGATTTTTTGCGATTGTAAATGCTATGCGCACGGACGCGGACGGACATTGTGCGGTCCTAAGGTACTCCGCACCTAAAAAAGACCATGCACAAGAAAGGTCATTTGAAGTTGCACATGGAAACACTTGCCACTAAACGTTTAAACCCGTTCCTTCGGGAGCGCGTCTACATAGCAGTATACCGCCCACAGGCGCGGCCTATATAAAAAATGACCCCACGCTGTAATCAATCGATGTCTTGGTCGAACGCGTTGCGAGCTGCCACCGGCCGGGAAACGGGGTTTGTACGGACACGCGCGCTCGGGAAATCCCGCTCAAAAAGCGTCTCGTGCGTAATGCGTTGTATCGTAAACGTACGAGGATGGCGCCCGTACGTAGCATCTACGGACCGGGCAGGTTCTGTCGTCAGAGTCTTGAGCCCCTAATCCAGTCTTCTGCGCCATGCGGAACAAACAGCTACGTCAGCGGCTGGCGACCTCGTTCGACCCGGCGGCACGTCGGCGGATTTCACTGCAGACGATCGGAACGCCCGCAGGCCGATATCGTCTGCTACAGTTGCGCACGCACGCGCGTGCGCAGATGAAATGTGACGGTTTGGGACTTCCTTAGTGTACTAGTACACTGTAGTTAGTAGGTCTCCTCGATTTGGCTGCACTTTGTGCACTAGTTCACAAAAGTGTCGTGCAAGTGCAGCGCCAGTTCTTTCAGTGCGAGTGCAGCCGTACACTAGCGCTTACCGTGCAGCGGCCGAACCGAGGGCAAAAGTGCACAAACGTCGTCTACTGCGATCCGTGTTTGCGCGCTAGCGTTTTTTTTTTTTTTTTTTTTTCGAAATGGCGTCACCCTGCACTCACCTAGTGTTTCGTATTAGAATGCACTATCTTGTTCCACGTGACGACCATGCTCGTCTAAAACGGGAAACGCTGTCGTTTCTACTCAGTTTACTGACACAAGTATCATGCTGGAGCCGTCTGCTACGATGCGCACCAAAAAACGCGCCAAAGCACGCTGCACCTTGCACGAGACGAGAACTCGCACAGAGGCTAGTGCAGAAGTGTAGAAGAACTCGGGCAGCACAGTGTCAAATCGAGGGCCGAAGTGCAGGTGGCGCTAGCTGCACTGGCAAATCGAGTGCGAGAGTGCTGCACCGCCTCAACTGGTGCAGAAAGTGTAGCCAAATCCTAGGAGACCAAGGTTAGTGCGCTAGTGTTGCGGCCATGTTGGTCGGCCATGGTTAGTCTGATGAGGGGTGACTTTCCGTGTCCTTGATTCGATGTGGTGTCGCGTAGGCGAAGCAATTGCCGCCTGTTCTATGCAATACTCCGCTTCGGTTAGCAACACTTACTACTATATTACTACTACTCGTCTGACATGATTGGAAGCAAATGCGTCAAGGACGGGACGAATAGGCTGGAATACGCGTCGCACAACGCCGGTGAGGTGTGTCTTTCTGTCTTTCCTTTCTGTTCGTTCCCTTTCTTAGCGCATTTGCTTTTAATCCTGCCTATTTGCATGCTCCACTGGCAGCGGCTGAGGTGAAGGACGCCTTAAGTATAGTTCTGGATTAAACCTTTTTACGCCGTAACTAGCTCTGGCTTAAACTTGATTTAATACACCCAAGCGGCACCTAGACTGAAAGGGCGTTCCGTACGGGGAGGGTGGCCGTCTAATTAATTACTTCAGCTGTAGTTCTTCATTCAACGTATATGTTGATCACTTTGCTCTTGTGTTCTACCAGCGGGACTGACCTTTTTGGTTTGACTAAAATTTTTGCTGCGACAGCTGTGGGTGAAAACATATTGTGGTTTCGTGTCGTCGACCCCGCTCCGCATCGCCTATGGCCAGTTTTAGTACTCGGGCAATACAATCTACGCGAGGATGAAATACGGCAATACGTTCAAGGACGAAAAGAAGCATTCTGAGCAGTAAGCGGATTGCGCAATTTCAAGGGTGTCCAACATACCTAGGCCCCTTAGGGTTTCCACCTCCCCCCAAAAAGGAAAAAAAGAACGGCCCTCCGGAGAGGGGGGAGAGGGGGCGTGGTGTGTAGAATGTTGAATTTGCGTTGAAAAAAAAAAACGCCATGTTTTTTTCACATGCAATGCCGCATCTATTCGCCCCGAGCGCGAACAGAGTCGGCCCCTGGCGGCGGCGGGACGAACCGCTCCTAGTGTGGATGGCGCTCTCGCGTCGTCTGCTTTTTTCACGTTGCGTGCGGCGCAAGACGCGTGCTGCACACGACAAAACAACCAATATGTGTGCTCGTTGGCAAGTAAGCAATGACATAGTTACCTCTGCTTGCGCATTTCCTCTAGAAACGCAATAATCAGCGGCCGTTGTGGGGTTAATGCGCTGGTTTAATTCCACGAAACATCTTCGCCGTGGTCACCGCTTGAGTGTGAACATTGCTTCCACACATTGCACTTTTCCTATTGTTGAGTGCAGTCGTCTGCCGTTTCGGAACGTCGAAGGGTGCTTTTTGAAGGTGGCGTGGTGATTATTTAAAGCATAAAAGTTTAGTACGCGAAACGGGTAAGAAGCGACAAGACCTGCGTACGCGTGCAAATTCCACACCCTTGTAAAACTGCGCTGTATCCTTATAGAAAGAAGAAACAAACAAAAACATTTACACTGCACACGACCCCTGAGCTATCGCCCATACATTACCGGACACGTATTTTACACCAGCAAGCGCCTGTGTGATCGTGTCCTTCCGCTATATTTCTAAATAAATACCATTTTTGGACAGTCGTTGTTTATACTCAGGAGGAGGAATAAACATTTATTCAGCTGTGTTGAGTTGCTAATTTTACGTATTATATTTAAAATACGTTTCTATGGATGCGCAAGAGTATTTAGGGGGGATTTTTTCGGTAAAATTAAGCAGTTGTGAGTTTGCGTCTGTCATGTGGCATTTCGTGTGTCATTTTCATATATTTCAAATCCGACATGAATCACCTTGTCCAGAAACGTGTCTCACTCAGCATAACCAAATGCCTAATATGGTCCACGTCTTAACCTCTTAAGGTGGACCTAAGTTTAAAGAAAGAGGAGAAAACGCGTAATATAATGCACGTTGTTGCCCACATGTGTGAGGGGCGTGTGTGCCTTCACTCGCTGATTTTTTTTTTTAATTTTTTCCCACAATGCTTGCTTTCAATACATTTTTGAAAAAGGCGAGCCACAATTCCTGGACAATCTCGGATCAAAGGGGGGTTAATAATTTTGAAAATACGTGTTAAGTACTGCTTTTTCACCGCTACAGAACACAACGCCTAGTGTAGTTTCGATTGTAAGTAATACTGATAACCATAGTTTGGCTTTTCGCGTTACGTGCGTTCTGTTCTCTCTGCTCTTGCACCGTTGGCAGGACCTCCCCCCTCTTCACGAAAAAAAAAAAAGGAAATGCACAGAATTTCATTTTTTAACCAATCCTCAAGAAATAAAAGACAAAGGCGATATTCAGTTTACAAAACAAAGTAGTTACCGGGAACCCGTTGCGCTGATTCGCAACGAGAAATAAAAAGGAAATGTTTTACTACATCTGCAACAGCGCAACTTCATTTATTGCCATCTTTAGGGTTCGTAAGCGACCTTATACGCAAGAATGCAAACACATCTCAGTGTTGCAGGCACCTGTTAGATTTTAAAAGGAACGCAATTGGTCAACAGAGCAGCCGTAACAGAAAATTTGTGCTCACTGTGAGGTCCCAGAAGCTTGGTTTGCACACTGTAAACCTGCTTGTCACTTTGCTAAAACCTAGCTAAACATGAGATGTTGATTGTACTGCGTGCGTTGACAATTCAATTCGCAAGTTCACTTGCGACGAAAGCCGTAAATAAGTGATCCGAAACCGTTATTCATCAAACCTTCCTTCAGAGTCGCTAAAATTTCATTTAAAAGACCCGTTAGAGCGGTTACATTTATATCTCTGCGCTGATCAAAATTCAGTAATTTTATGTTGCCTTTTGAACACACAAAAAATATCGTAAGCCCTTAGAAAGAATTTCGGGGCAGTTAAGTAGTGTTACCATTTCAGGGCATCCCACAAATGCAAGAATGCGTCATGCTACCAGTGAAAGCGATTGAGATTGCCGTTGTAAACTGAATTTCAAGATCGAGGCTTCCTGATTTGTTTCTATTTATGCTGTTATTGAAGGCTCAAAGCCATAGTCGGGAAAGATCGAGCTTGCTACGAGCCACAGCGTACAAGTTCATTGTCACAATTACGGCCATTCTGAGATTCCGATGAGCCGTCGTCTTTTTTTGGCGTAGTAATAAAAACTGACTGCCGCTTCCATGCTATACATTGAACGTTGAGGAACCCGAACTACAGCATACCACTCTTGTTTGCACCTTTCGTGCGCTCATACTGCGAGAAAAAAGCACGAAGCGCGCCCACAGGTGTGCATTCCTACGGGCCGCTCTGCGGAGCATCCACACTAGCAGCGCGACGGTGTCGCCACCTACATGTCGAGCTCGCGGCGTAGAGAGAAGTCAACATAATGTTGGGTTCCCGGCCGCGGCGGCCGCCTTTCTGATGGAGGCGAAAAGCAAAAACGCCCGTATGTTCGAGATTTCGGCTTAAGTTAAAGATCCCGCGGTGGTCAAAATTAATCCGGAGCCCTCCACTACGGCGCCTCATCGCCTGTCTAGCGGCGGCGCAGAAAAAAATCAAAAATCAATCAATCAATCAATCAATCAATCAATCAATCAATCAATCAATCAATCAATCAATCAATCAATCAATCATCAATCAATCAATCAATCAATCAATCAATCAATCAATCAATCAAATCAACATAATATTTGGACTGAAAGTGACAGGCTTTGGTTATTGCTCTGAATGTGCTGCCCTGAAAAGTAGCCGCACATACTTCGTCCATTAAAAGCTCATTTTTGCATCTGAACCGCAGCGTAGGCATTTTGTTGTGTTGTTCCTCCCCTTGGTCTCCCTCAATCTCAGGGAGCGCGCTCGCCCGCGGATTTTCTCTGCTTACGTGCCTTTGCGCAGCTTGCGACGTGTATTTATCGTCGTAGTTGGTGAATTGATGGTTATAATACGCACCAAAAAAATAATAACGGCCCGATGGCCAAAAAACCGGCCAATGACGGCCGGTTTTAGGTACAGACCGGCAACCGGCCCTCTGTACAAAAAACCGGTCAGGCCGATCAAAAACCGAGAAGGCTTCTGATTATCATCATCCACACCACCACCACCACCACCACCACCAACATCATGATCATCATCATAAGATTGGGGAATAAAAAGAAACGGCTGTTCCGTCAAGCAAAGCAGACTATAACTCGTCCGCACGCTGGCACGTGTATCAAGCCGCTCTTTCTGATTATCGAACATATATCAAAGAAGCCAAGCGAGTTTTTCTTAATAACACCCTTCCTCACTTCTTGCAACCAACCCTTCAAAATTTTGGAAAACTGTTAAACGTATTGAAAAGAAAAGCATTTCGCTTACAAATTCACGGTTCGCTATGAAGACTGTTACAGTGTTTTAAATGATTTTTTTATTACTTCGTTTTCGAATTGTTCTATTTCTGCATTGCCACAAATGCCTAGTCGGGATTTTTTACCGATGTATCCAGTGACCATTGACGCCGTCGGAGTGCAACATTTAATTCACAATCTTAAGTAGTCCTCTTGTTGTGGCATGATGAAATTAACCTAAAGTTCCTAAAAAAAAACTGAAGTGTATTAATCAATTTATTTGACCTTAATTTTTTCGCAATCTATTCAGTGTTCTACTTTGCCGCTTGTCTGGAAAGTGGGTAAGGTGGTCCCTTAGCCCAAATCGGTAACGCTGAGTCTCCTATCAATTACAGGCCAATTTTCCTAACAAGTGTCTCTTGTAAACTATTAGAACATATAATTTACTCAAATCTTGTCTCATTTCTGGAATCTAACTCTTTTTTCACTCCCTTCCAGCACGGATTCCGAAAACGTTACTCATGCTAAACCCAGCTTCTATATTTCACCAATGACCTAGCATCAGCTCTAGATCGCGGCTCACTTAAACACTGCATTTTTCTTGACTTTCAAAAAGCTTTAGACACAGTACCTCACCAATTACTTCTTCTGAAATTATTACCTTAAACATCGATCCAACATACTTAAATGGATTGAATGCTTTTTCACTAATCGCACTCAGTTCGTAACAACTAATGACTGTGACTCACCTCTTTCTCAAGTAACATCTGGCGTCCCACAAGGTTCCGTTCTAGGCCTTTTACTTTTACTGATATATATTAATGACCCTTCCGGCAGTATCAAGTCCTCTATAAGGCTATTTGCCGATGATTGTGTCCTTTACCGCGAAATAACGACCGAATCAGATAACACACTCCTACAGGCTGACCTCGAGACTGTCTCAACCTGGTGCAATAAAGGCTTATGACTCTCAACTCTAACAAATCTAAATTCATGACAATACCCCGGCGATCTATTTCTACAACTTGTACTTATACCATTAACGCAGTGCCCCTCCAGCATGTCTCTTCATATAAGTACCTCGGCGTTTACATTACCAATAACCTATCTTGGCACACACACGTCACCTACATCTGTAATAATGCTAATCGAACGCTGGGCTACTTGCGCCACAACTTTTCTCATGCTCCGCTGTCCCTCAAAATTCTACAATACCGGTCACCAATTCGCCCAAAACTTGAGTACACTTCCGCAATATGGGATTCCCTGCAGCACACACTAATCACTACGCTAGAATTCGTTCAGAACCGTTCAGCTCATTTTATTTGTTCTAATTACTCCCGTACTGCGAGCGTATCCCAAATGAAATCTAACCTTGAACTACCAGTTTAACTGTCCGGAGGAAATTGGCGCGACTTCATCTTTTTCGTAAGATATTCTTTCACAACTCATCAATGAGGCGAGACCTTATTTCAGAACCATCATACCACCATCACGCATTGATCATCAGCATAAGGTTGCCATTCCTTTTTGCCATACAAAATTATTTTCAGCTGCCTTTTTACCCAGAACTTGTGCAGAGGGGACCACCTACCCTCTTTCATCACCGGCGGGACAAGGAGTCTCGACCGTTGAAGATAGGTTGGGATTTGTGAGCCCCCTAGTCTAGAGGTTAGGATCGCGTCGGAAGTTAGGGTACAGCGCCGTACCGGGCAACTAGACGGATCCTGCGGCGAGACAGGGTCTCGGCCGTCGTTTCTCGTGCGGTTTGTGTACGCTCCGAGAATAGGAGAGTTAGACGAAGTTGAGGAGCTCGAGTGATTTGTGCGCACTCGGAGCTAGCGTCTAGCTGAAGTTCGAAGTTTTTTCTTTTACTACTCATGTACCCAGTTATCCTACTGTAAATAGCTGTATATAAACTTTCGTTTCACTTAATCAACCTCAACGCCTCGAGTTCATCAATTCGACCGCCATCTTCAAGAACTTCAACACCATCGCCCTGCCAGCCTCCTGCCAAATCAACCGGAGCCCGGGCGATTGGGTTCCTGTTCGACACCGGACTTCGGGGAAACGAACCACAACCATCTTTACTTCCTCTGTAACGCCCTATGGGCCTTGAGGGTCTTCGTATAAATAAATAAATAATCATAATCCACACTCTATGTCACTGCAGCACGAAGAACTCTTCTTATAGGCTGCCACCTTTTGTCCTCCGTCACCTCAATGAATTCTTCAAAGCCTCAAATTTTATTTTTTTATACGTCTACCGAGTTCATATATCTCGGTAGCACTTATCCCATAGCTTATCACGTATCCCGTATAGGCTATGCTATGAGTCCTAACCATTGCATACCCTATCCCATAGCTTAATCACCCCGGTCTTTGATAGCCACCTCTCTTTCTTTCTTTCGAAAGTTCGCTCTTCATCATTAGTATAGAGACGGGTATGGCTAAACGTAAAGTCGTTCACAGCAATGAAGTCTAAGTGGCTGCGGTGATATGTCCCAAAGAGCCCGCTTGAGTAATCGGGAGGCCGGCCTACTCAAGTGGTCCATCTGTTGCCAGCCTCCCGGATTGCACGCCCGGCACGATTCGTACCGTTATCCGTACCACGGCTTTTTTTTGGCTTACCTCTACTCGAGGCACCCAGAAATACTAGTTAGCATCGGAAGTACGCATTAGTTATATATCTTTTTTTTTTGTATGTGAAGATGTCGTCTGCGAAAACCTTATTACGCCCCCGATATTGCATGCACGGTCACTTTTCAAACCTGCCCCGTCGCACCCCGATCGTATACACATTTATTTTTGGTGCAACACACGCGGGGGTTTATAGTAGTAGGAGAGCGGCTTGTGGTTGTGCACATGGGAGGACGAGCTGAAGCCTTATCAAAATAGAGCAGGGAACACTTAAAAACCCAGCCTGAAGTGCGCGCTACTAAGCGGAATTTAGTTGACGGAGCCGCCGATATCTGTTACTTCAGGGCATAAGCAACAGACATTGCCACAAATGATGAACCTCAGCCCAGAAGTTTCAGGGCTTCGGGCTCTTCCGGTAGAATATCAACGTTGTTTCTCCGATAAACTATTTATTTGATTTGTTCTAAGAACAGAGCCGTCTAAGCTTTTAGTTCCACCGTGGAGCGTTACCAGAAAAATCAGCCCAGCCATGCGCACGTGAGCGTTGAGGAGCGCCCGGCATTGTCCAGGCTTGCGCGTGGCTTACGTGCCACGTGAAGAGCTCGAAAGAAAAATACAAAGAAAAAATACCGAGCGCACGTGAGCGTGCGCCCCGAGAGGAGCGCCCGGCCTCGGCTCAGCCCGAACTTTGAGAACACTCTGCCCAGCGTTCGTGGCGAGATTTCTCACGTGCTGTTCTCCTGGCCAGTTCCCGTGCGTTTGCGCCTGAAGTGGGGAGCCCAGAAGCTAAGTTCGCGAATCCCGTTGCTGCGGGTTCTAGCGCGTGCTAACGTGGTCCACTTTGGGAGAGATGTGAAAGGCTGCGGACAAAACGATCGGGCCTGGCAGTCATGGAGAAATTTCGGCGGCAAGTTTGGAAATCCATGTGAGGTGCAACATCCGGGTCTCCGACGAAGGGAGGAGGGGCCGCCAGCTCTGCTGTTTCTCCAGCCTTGCGCCACTAGTGCAAGCTGCGGTATTTTTTTCTTCAACATTACTATGATGCTTGCTCAAACTCCGATTAAGAATTTAGAGCGCTATCTACTATTCCCGAAGCCTCATTTAACCGCACGGCCTTGATCAGGTAGTCTATGCGATCCAATGGACGTTGAATGGCAACGCTGTAGCGAAGCAGACGATCAGATTAAAAAAAAAAAAAAGAAGAAGGAGAATCGTCTGCCAAGTATCGTCTGCTAAGGTGTGCACTCCGCGCATACCACGACTGCTGTCCCCTAAACATTTCAGAACAGCATTACTTTTATCTGACAGAACTCTGTGAGGTCCAAACAATGTATAAGGTGGCAACACGGTATCGAGGCACACCATCCGACAGAAACAATCCTCTGCCAAATATCGTCTGCTGCGTGTAACAAAGAAAGCTTTTCTTTCCTCCGTCGTTTGTAATAGGGTCTGCATTCCACGTATACCCCGACGACTTCGATTGGCTTCCGCAATTGATTAGACGGAATTGTGCTGTTCTGTACAAACGTCAGGGTTACCAGGATGTCGGTCCATGAAACGGAAGTAGCCCAGACAACGTACGCGACCCCATTCTCAGATGAAGTCCGCCAGCGCGCCGCGAAGAGGGAAGATTACAGAGAAATTACGCGATAACAAGAGGTCACAGGTGGACACGCATTTGGGCGCGGTTACTGATATGAACAGAGGACCCTACCACAGCGAGTGGTCTTGCGGGATCGGATGCGAAACATGCGAGGTGACGTTGATCCGATAAAGAGATATATCTATAACGCGATAATTTCTGAACCCCCTCTCCCCCCGAAAAGAGCACACCTTAACGGTAGAAAGTCACCTTGTATTTCAACCGTACTCCTCCGTATTCTGAGAACTCTTCGACGAGAAGCGGTGCGGAAGGTCGGAGCACACTTGTGGGTTGGGTCTGCAGATATCTGTCTTTAACGCAGACAGATTAGCAACGCTAGATTACGTAAGTGTGCACTTGTACTCTTGAGGGGTACACACCCACCTGCGTAACCGCACTGAAGTGCGCAACACTCCAAGTATCATGAACAAGCTTTACTTGAATTATCTTCCCCTATCATAGCTTCTTTTTTCCAACGCTCCCACAAGCCCGTTTCTCGTACCATCACGCACCGATCAGCTGGTGAATAGATATTTATCCTTCCTAATCTTAAAGTGATGAGTCATTCGGGTGGCGCAGAGGGCGCGCTCAAGGAGTTTCTTGAGGGATAAGGTGGTGACGATTAGCCATTTCACTTGATTGATTGATTGATTGATGGATTGATGGATTGATGGATGGATTGATTGATACTGACTGGACTGACTGACTGACTGACTGACTGACTGACTGACTGACTGACTGACTGACTGATTGATTGATTGATTGATTGATTGATTGATTGTAGGACGCAACGCGCCGGACGCAACGCAGGCGATGAAGTGCGCCGTAGTGGAGGGCTCCGGATTGATTTTGACCACCTGAGGATCTTAAACGTGCGCCTAAATCTCGCTTTTCACCTCCATCAGAAAAGCGGCTGCCGCGGCAGGGAATCGAACACCGCGTCCTTGGGATCCGTTGTAAGGGCGCGTTGAGGTAAGCTAACGGGTCCTGGGGCTCTGCAACATTTCCGATAAACGCTTTCATTCTTTCCTTCGCTTCTGGAAGCACTGGAAGCATCTGGAAGCACAGTTATCGCGAGCACGGAGCGGCGCTGCGTGATTTGCTCGTCGCGGTGGACACGCCTTCCGTTTCTGCCTTGCTTTCGTGGCTTTCTTTTTAAAGTGGCTATCGAATGCGTTCGTTGCTCGAACTGAAAGAAAGCCGGCCAATAGCCGCTACACCGATGTAGTGACGTAATTCAAGCGGTCGAAGAACGCAAAAATCGGGGAAAGAGAGAAAAAAAAATTCGAGCGAGGATTTACGTTATCTGTTGGACGTAAAGCTCAGGTACTTTGCGAACCCCTATTCTAAATACTGGATGTGTCTGTTGACGTCGTTCTGAATTCATTTAAAGGAGCCATGAAGAGAAAATACAACTTTGTTTAATTTGAAAGAACTAGGATTCAGTGTCTCACTCAGCTCCATTACAGCCACAAAAGATGTTTTTTTAACGAAAAAAAAAAAGCAAGAAGTATTTAAAAACCTTCAAATTTCGCGCCACAGTGACGTGTTATGAGCAAGGATGACGTCATACGGGCCAACAATGGGCTTCCTCTATTATCAGTTCCGGATCGTCCGCGGACTGCTCGAGACGCGATCCGGTGCTCGATTTTCCCATGTATTCCTATGAGACGTCCGGTCCGAGCGCAGTCCTCGGACTGCCCGCGGATCGTCCAGGACTGGTAAATCGAGGAGGCCCAGTAAAACAATTTTCAGTGCGTTACCTGCACGTTAGCATTCAAGTGATGCGGTCAAATGGAACCAGAGGCCCCATTACAGACGTCCAGTCATGTCTCGTCGCGACAGGTCAGTTAGGCGGACGCCAATCGCACAAACAAGGTTCCGTGACGTCATAGAAAAGTTGCGGGAAATTGGCTAGAGGGTCGTGACTGCTTCACACGTTTTCTGCAATATGTCCGTTATTTGTTCGAAGATTGCGATGATATTGGTATCGTTGTTATCGGGACTCAGCAGTCTTTCTAATAAACCCAACTTGTATTTTGTCTTCATGGCTCCTTTAGGATTTAGAAAAAAGTATAGAAAAGTGTGTCAGGGTCCCTTTAGGTAGGCTGGCCATGCCGAGATAAGATGAGTAGGAAGGAAGGAAGGAAGGAAGAGTACAGGAGAGGCAGGGAGGTTAACTAGGGTACTTTCCGGTTGGCTACTCTACACATGTGACATGGGGATGGGGATACGGGAATTGAAAGAGAAAGGAACGACAGCTGTGCGTAACAAGAGAGAAAAATAGGTAAAAAATTAGAAAAAACAGGAGGCCGGGCCATGGTAACTACAAGGGCAGTACGAAGCACTCACATAAAAAAAGGAAATGCACAGAACTAAGGAGGTACACTGACAAAATTGGCGAACGTAGGACGCTGCACGGTAGTAATGTCCCCACAATCGCTCAAATAGGCCCGTGTCCTTCAAAAAGTGAAGCAAGGCTTTTGTAGCCTTCTCGGACTGTGACGGGCACCGTCTACGACTCAAAATAGTCTGTGCTGTAAAGGGGTGGCCGTCGAGTCGGCGAAGTGTGGTGGAGAGCTCTTTCCTCGGCGTTGTGAATCGGTCACAATGGCACAACCGGTGAGTGAGTTTTGTACGTTGTCACTACCGCAGTGTGGGCACCTAGGTTCAGTATGGCGCTTGTGAGTTGGTAAGTTGGGAGTGATGTCCGGAGTGTATGCCCAGACGGTACTGACTGAATTGCCGAAGATTTGTCCTGTTCCTGGTATATAGTGACAATACAGCAAGAAAGCGGACAATGAGGCCTCGGGTAACTCTGCGGTACTTCTGCCCCCAGTGCTGTTTGGACGATTGTGTTGGTCAGGTCGTTCCTGAGTGAAGTTTTGGGGAAAAACAGAGGGAAAAGAAGAGACGCAAACACGAAATGTAGAAGAGACAGCACACATGCTGGACTATAGCGACTGACATATACTTGAATATTAAAACCCGGAAACCCTCCGCTGCGGACGCATGTGCAACAAACAATACATATTTTGATGAAAACGCTACCGTTATATCTTCTTTGTCGCCTTAACTTCAGCTCATCAGCCTTGTAGAAGGCGATATGTGAAGCTAAGGGGAAAGCTGAACTGCGCTAAAGCCGAGTTGAAGCTAAAGAATTAAATAGAACGGTAGCATTTTTGTCCAGAGATGTGTGCTTTGTTGCGCATGCGCTGGCAGCGGAGTGTTCGCAGGCTGCATTGTTCTTCCAGGCGTATGTCTGTTGCTATCTGCAGCGTATTGTCTCTTCTACATTTCGTGTTCGCGTCTTTTTAAAGCGAAAGAAGCTTTCTTAGTGAAACGACTGGCGTCTTGTAAAAAAACTAATGCATTTTTTCATAGACCAGTTGGTCGACCGAAAAGCTCTGCTGATGACATCTCTGGACACACGGTGCGTTACCTGAAAATAAATAATTACCTGAAAATTTCCAAAACGTAATGATTCGAGACAAGCCTAATACACGCATCGGTCATGAAGAATGAGTACAATAGTTTACTTTTATCTCATAAAGGTAGCTTGTAGATGCATTTACTTAGTGCGCGAAAAATCGTCGCGACTCGCATGGTTCGTTCTTCGTTTGCGATTTGGGTCTTTGAAGGTTTAACGATCGACTGCACGCGCTTTGAGCGAAATTTTTGACGTAATTCTGACGTGCTTCTCTCAAGGTAGGGACGGTAAATTTTCTCGCTATTTATTTTTCCAACCTGCACCAACCAACTGGCCCAGCAGGCAGCACTACTTGAGTTCCTGAGCGCATGGACGCGGAAACCATGCGATAGTTCTGTAAACACTTCAGGGCAGCACTATGCACTTATCGGTTCCTGCATGCTCGCCCGGTATGTGTGCGGACCATACGGCCCAGGTCACGCGTATCTTGATTTCGTCGTGATGAACTCTGGTTATGCAGTGTATGTTGGTGTCCGGAGAATCGTATCAGAAGGTCATGGTCAGTTCTGAAGAGCAACATGTCAGTCAGTGATGATGCGGACTTGTGGGCGTCGATATGCAGAGGACATACTTCATGTGGTCTGAATGACCCGAATGATTTTGAAAAGCTCAACTTCATCAGTGAGGAGGTGTGTTAGTGATGTTGCGAGCGCCATAAAGATATAGGGGATGTCAGGCCAGGTCCAGGAAACAGCCGTTGGGTGACGTTGATTGCTGCGTCGGCGAAGATGTCAACTTCATCAAGAACCTTGTCGTTGGCCAGAGTGCGAACATATTGTCCCGTCCGGCCTGGCGGCGGCTGGTAGCGGGTCGCCGTCTGAGACGACCCAAAGCGGATCGCTTCCAGTCGAAAGGGAAAATGATGTGCGGCACTGGAATTACCAATCTTTTTCATAGCCCTACTGGGAACTAACAATTGAATATACGTGAATGTCGGGGCGGTTATACAGACGGTTTAAGGGCCGAACGGGATTTATTGTGTTTTCTGGCTCGTGCGTTAACGACGTTAACGACGTTTTCATCGGTGAATACCGGGGAAAACGACGTTTTCACCGGTATTGCGACCGGGCGTTCCATGATGACCTGCGTCGTGTTGAGTGCGAGTTGCCACCGTTAGGACGACAATATGCCATAGGCAAAGTTCAAACTGTTTCATCCATGACGAGATGACACGACTGCTGCAACAAACAGGCTTGCAAGAAAGATTGCATCATGGATACTCGCTCCGAAAGCCAAACAGCACGCGAGCTCTGCCCAACGCGCTCTTTATACAATGAACTCGCTCCCGCAGATCACTTTAGGGGCTCGCCTTGTCGTCCTAGCTCACTCGCTGTAACGCTCTTCGATGTCAAGCGACTGCCGGAATCAGGCGGCACAGCAAGATTGCGGACCCTAGTGGAGCCCCACGGCGTAGCCGTCGTCACGGCGTCCCACACAAGCTTCGAAAAACAAGCGGTTTATATTGTCACGGGACACATAGGCGGGCAATGTCCCAGACTGCCTGTTTCAGTCAGCACACGACGAAGACGACGAAGAAGTGGCTGGGTCCTGGAGCGCGCTGTCTTGTGGCAGCCATGTAAATACTGTAAATAGATCGTTCACCCCATCGCATCGTTCGTCTCATCTTTGCCCTGCCGTCACGTAACAATTATGATATTGTTACGTCATAACTATTCGAATATCGTGAACCGCTTCTCATGCATCTCCCCGTTCTTTAGCGCAAAGGAAACTGCAGGTACAGTTGAGGCAAAACACACGTACTTAACTGGCAGCCCCCGCGTTCATTTAGTTAGGAACGCTCGTCGACTTGGTTTTTACAACAGTGAGCGGAAAAAAGTGGCAGTGCACGAAAAAAAAAAAAAATTGCGCGCTCCAAACTGCGCAGTAAGGCGCGCCGGCACGTGCGGAATAAAAAGAACTCCCGCTCGCCTTGTTTCAGGCAGGAGCGCGCGAGCCCTGCGAAGGCGGAAAATTTGAAATACGCTGAACAAACCTCCGCTCAATTCATCAGGAGAGGAGTGAGAAAGGGCGGCGAAAAGCGTGATGGATGGTAGCAGTGAGCGGATAACGGCGCCACAGTCCATTATGGTGAATCACTGCTCCGCGCTTCCAACAGCTATCACGTTGAGTGGAACGGCTTCAATTTTTTATAGGCGCTCCACCGTTGTTCGTTAGCGGTGACCAGTCGGATAAGCCGAGGTTCGCCATGATCCCGCCACAATTCAAGTCGAGGAGGCCCAGACATGCGCAGAACGTCTGCGCCTGCGGGAACCAACACCTACGCCCAGGGCTTGGCATCACTGCCGCTGGTGGGGCGCTCATAATTCTTCTTTGTACAACGGGTAGTCGCTACGCTCGTAAGCGAAGAATTAGTGGCACGTATATAGTTGAGTTACAAAGCAGCTTTTTTTTCGTAACACTGGGAATCGTACGGATCATGAAGATCGGCTACTTTGTATATGTCGAATAAGAAAAAGACGTGACGTAGTTTGTTTCCTGGTATGGGAATTAAACGACGAATTGAAAGTGGTTTCACTAAAACGCGCGCCAAGAAAAAAATAAAGACTACAGCATTACATCAACCAGTTGTGGTAATACAAGCAAATCGACGGCAGTCGTGCCACTATTCGAAGCTTCTCGACATGTTCGGGGGACGCCTTTTGTGTGTCCCACTCGTCTCGTTACCTTGCGTGGTGGGCCAGTTGCGTTGACCGGTGTGTTGACCACGGCAGCACCTGATTTGAATTACGCGCGTATTCTCACTTCGTGCTGCAAAAGCGGGTGCTAATTGAGAGGGTTCCGTTATTTCAAAAAACCGGTTTTACGGAAGGAAGCCCGAGTTCGCTCAACTTTTGACGGAACCCCTTCCGATTGGGCCCGATTTCGCTCTACTTTTGAGTGACGGAACGTGCTCAGTTGAAGTCCGTTTCGCAGCGCTGAGAGTGAAGAAAAAAAAATCGGAAGCCATTGCACTGCTCTGTATTGTTTCGTCGCGAATTATAGAGAGAGCGTTGCGAATCATTTAGAGAACCGTTGCAAGTCCCCGCGCCACACTGACACTCCGGTATACGTCGGCAAGCTGTTATGCGACGGGCTTAAATTACAGCGACGTGTTGGGGCAATGGCAACCGCTACAAGACCCGTGCATTCCGACCCACTGGAAAGCCGGCCCGCTTGCACACGGGCACGCCATACACAGCCCCGTTTACGCGGGCTGGCCTGTGCGGGCGTGTAGGCGCGCTCGTAAAGAGACCACGTATTTACGGGTGCCCTGAAAAAGCTAAAACAACCCTGTGAATTGTCTACTAATACATAAGCATTTTGTAGCGTAAGCTACACTGGCCTATGTTGAGCAGTTTCGCGTGGCTCCTGGAGAGCCGTGCTGCGTATGCGCGAGGAGCAGTGACGTCACACGGCCCACAGCTGGCGCGCCGGAGCCGCCGCCGCCGCGATTGGATTGGATTGGAAGTCGTTTTAGCAGCAGTAAGCATGATAATCAGCTAATCCTAGACAACCAGGAAAGCTAAGAATAACCACCTGAACCTTAGCTCACGCTACGTATATCCTGGCATAGCCGACCTAAGCCACTGCTAATTTTTTACAACGCTTTTCCGTTTCACTAACCATGCGTTTCCTTGGTTGCACTGAAAGGGAAACTGCAACACTTTTTTCAGCCTTCTTCTTTTTTTTTTTCTTTTTGAAATCTAAATGCTTGCAGAACGTAGTCGACCAACGCATCCAGTATTTAGATTAGGGGTCGCAAAGTAGCTCAGCCAGAAATTTCGGCTCTATGACCATCAGATAACTTAAAAACTTTCTCAAAAGATTTTTCACTCTTTTGCGTTGTTGGCTTTCTTCGACCGCTGCAGTTACGTCGTTACAGAAATGTAGCGGCACTGGCCGGCTTTCCTTTGCCGCAGCAATGAGCGCATTCGGAATCCACTAAAAAAAGAAAGCCAAAAAGCAAAGCAGAAACGGAAGGCGTGTCTGCTGCGACGAGAACCTTACGCAGTGCCGCTCCACGCTGGCGGTATACCTATGGCCAGAGTCCTCCAATGCAAATCATTGAAGGACTCCGCTATGGTTTTCGTAATGCGTCCAGACGCGAAAGAAGGAGTGAAAGCGCTTGTCGGAAGGGTTGCAGAGTTCCTTGAAATTGCAGCAAGGCTTCAATTGAGACAATGTCTTTGCCTTTGTTCTTTTTTTTTTGGGGGGGGGGGGGGGGGCGGGGACGTATTTGGCTAATCACTGGACCAGATACAGCGTTGTGAGTTCGTGGATTCATTTCCAAGTTTTTAGTAGTTTCTGCTTCTTGTTATTTAAAATAAAATAGTCTTACTTGGGCCACTTAAGCGCGAAAATTTCGGTCTGTCTGTATGTCTGTCTGTCCCTCAATCCAGCCGCCCCGCCAAAACGTAAAAGATTTCTTGAAAAAGACGTTACTATAGACCTTTTAAACTTTTTCGTCCTGGGTGCTGCCATTTTGTTGGTGTTCTGTGCTAGCGGCCGTATAATTGGCGCAGTCGACAAGAAGATGTCACTGCGCATGCGCAACACAGCCGAGAACATGTCCTGATCTTATTAAGGTTTAACGAATGAAAAGGTGTGTAGGAAAAACATTTACAAACTACTAAATCTGCCAGCATACTTTATACTTGTTAACATTGTTCAGCAAAAAGAAAACATTTGTCATATTTCACGCAAAACCTGAATACATAACTGCTTTTAGCACTGTTTTTTTGAAAAAACAGATTTCGGCGTAAATTGTGTGTTATAAAATAAAAACACGTTAGACACAATATTTTGACCACAAAGCACAAAAGCGCTCGCGCGTGAGCGTGGAGCCCGTGGCTTGAGCGCCAAGCCCAACAGTATCAAAAAGTCCCAACAGATGGCGCTGCAACGATCAGACTAGCACAAAAATTTCGTAAAAGTATTTTCTTTTTATGTTGATATTATTTTTTAGTTATTTGTTTGTATTTTTTGGCGAGGTGATTGTACAGTGGCGTTGCGACTAAGGCCGCTCTGCAACGCCGCCCCGTTACAAAGGGGAAGCCACTAAGCATCATCATCATCATAATCATCACCGGAGCGAGCAGATAGGCGTCCAATTTTTTACGTTTTTGTTGACCGACTGAGGGCGCTTGATTATGCCTTACTGCATCTTCAAGATTTTATTTTTTATACATTTGTGGAGCTTCATGGTGCGAGCGATGGTTGCCAGAGTTGGCTGTCAGTAGCCAAAATGGTCGCCTTTTCATTTCGTTCGCACGTTTGTTTTTGTTTTGTCTGCAATAACGTAAATTTCTAAATCTTCCTTAGCAGTAAATGTTTTACTGCATCAATTGATTTTTTTTTTTTTTTTTTTGCAGATTCCAGGCATTAGATTGTTCACGTCGGGCGCTCGGCAACGTTAAAAAGCGGGAGGAATTAGTCTGTTTGGTGTGCCTTCGAAATCGTTCAGTCCACGATGCTGCAACGAGGTTACATAATCGGTGCCTCGCAGCTTTAGTTAGTTGACGCGCTGCCCATTTCGTCACCAGTAATTTTGGTCCACACTAACGTCTCTATCTCAGCAGACGGTAGATCTCGCAACGAGATTCGTAATCACCGGCGAAAAACAACAGCGAAGAGAAAACAAAAAAGCGTTGCGTGCGTTGCTGCGAAAGTTCGCTGCTCGCCAACGCGGAGGCGGTTCCACGAAAGATAAACATGGCTTTCGCCGCAATAAATTGCTCGCTTGATACATTATCCTTCCCTTAGCAGGTAATATTTTTCCAAGTTGCCTACGCTTCATTCCTTTTTTCTTCTTTTCACTCTAGGCTAGCTTTGAGCAGCTAAACGATTTCGCCGATTCGAGCGACGGCCGAAGCAGACGGAGCGTCGAACGATCGTCTGCTCGCCAGCGGCAGCGCGCCCTTGGAACGGCCTTGCCAAAAATCGACGGTGCCGCTGCAGTCTCCGAAAAAAAGGGGCCGGCAGGAATAAACCACCGGCGACATCGAACCACTTTTGGGAACTAGGGGCGAAGCACGTAGAGCCCGGGTCCGGACTCGGAGGGTGGGTGGGGGCGCGATTCGCGGTGTAAAAATACAGCCCCGAACCGAAACAGAAAGGCGGCCAAACGCGGCCCGCGCGAGTCTGCGGGCGTCTCAATCGATGCGCTAACGCTCTTCCTGGAACCGGGACTTCTTTTGAAACGGCCGGTTTTCTCTCGTTCCCCCTTTGAGCCTCCCTCCCTCCAATCTTTTTTTCCTTGGCCTTCTGGCAACTCCCCTGCTGGCTGCGTCACCGCTGACGTCAATGGTGACGTCACGTTAGCGTCTCCGTTTCCCGCGCAGTCCCGGGCGTCGTCTGCTAGAGTCGCGTCGTCTGCAAGCGGCCGGCTGTTTTGTTGCATGATGCAGCGGGCCGCCTGCCAGATTCGGCGTTGTTTACTCGCGAACCCTTCAGCAAAGCGATCTTTTCATTAACTGACAAACGCTGTGAGGCGGTGCGCAAGTTAACAGAACTTTCAACGCTTTTCAAGTTTGTTCCGAGACGAACGCGGGTTCTGGGAACGTAGTGTTTCGTGCGTCGCAAGGGTGTTTATCTGGCGGCCGTGGCGCGTGCTTGGCTGCCAGGTCCGCGCAGGGCTTGCCTCACCGAGTGTATTTGGAGAACGTCCTACGTCGTCACAGCCCAGAGGCATGGCGGCGTGACGGCGCCTCGGAGTCCAGGCATTCGCCACTTTCACGCTCGCATGCCCTGTTCTTTTTGTCTTTCGCGGAGAGAGATTCGTTGCGCAGTTCGCTCGTTATGTCGCCGTCGCGGGCGTCTCTGCGGTGATTCTTTGCTCTGAGAAATAGGTGACTTCCGCGCTGACAAGAGTCACGATTGGGCAACGCTCTGAGCGCACTATTGAAATATTTGCACGGTCACGCTCCTTGCGCGAAGCTAGCGATAACGAGTTTGCACTGAGTTTTCTAGGGAGCCATGATGGAGCAGAGTTAACGGGAACCGAAGGCGCAAGCAACGTCTGGAATGTAACGAGAAATGAGAATAAGTCCATTAGAGCAAACTGTTTCTCGAAACGTCGGCTACAGGAAACGGTATGAGCCCTGCTAATAATGTTGTTTTAGCAGCAATGCACTCTTAAAGAAGACAATAGAAAGCAAGCCTAAACGAATTCCGCAAAGCCAGCTCACGTGCCGAAAAATTAGAAAACAATTCTTCGTTGTAAATATGTTTAATCGGGCAATTTTGTTGCACCACAACAAATCGTCAACAAAGTGCAACGCAAGGAAGATATGGGGGGTGATTTAGCGCTAATGCGGAGACGTTTGGCGGCGGCATTGTGAATGCTTTTATTAAAGCGAAGCTTTCTGTGTCTTGCTAATGGCGTACGTGGCGTCGAAAACGCCCTGCAAGGAAAGCCAACTTTCTCCGAAGATGACGATGACCTTGGGGAAAAGTGAAAAAAAAAAAAAAAAAACGCTTCCACTCGTCGGAATCGAACCTGGGTTTTACGCGTTATCAAGTGGAAGTGTATATAAAGGCCGGCATTCCGATTTTTTTACGTGGTATTTATTGCACTACATGTCAATGTAGAAAACGATATTTACAACACATATTTACAACTATGTACACATACAAATGAGTTTATTGAAAGCTCAAAAACAAAACTAAACACAATGGCATATTATGTACACTTAGTTTAAAATAAGGGCAACATTGAGCAACTAATAAGGAGGGTATACCGATTCCGAATTATTCATCCCCCCATCTAACGACGACAATGGTTGAACGCGAAGCTTTCTTCGTGCTAAATCAAGTGGCGAAGGGTCAAAGTCAAAGCCGCTGTCATTAAAAGTCCAAACGGCGTGCAAGTGACAGTCCAAACTCTGCCGACAACCAAGGGATCCCACACGAGAAAGCTTCACGATCCGTCACCTACGTCGTTGGACGGAGCGGTGCATGATTGATTTTTTTTTTTTTTCAATTCAATTCATAAAAGCAATGAAAAGCACAAAAATATAACAAGTGCGCATATGAATTTCTGCGCGTAAATTTGGAATGCGTAAGCCTTTTACTGAAAGTTTTGTTACAGCTGCCTAGGAGTGCAGATGGAACTACGTGGCCAACACTGAAGCGGTTATTGGTACGAAAGTAAGGGGACGAAAGAGAATTGCCCCAGATTCTCGATCGTCTGTGCTTTCCGATGACGAAACAGAGAAAACCTTTAATGAAAGCTTAAGATGTCAGCCCCACTAACGGTAGGGCTTGCTACTCCAGATGGGGGCGAATACAGTGAGATGAAAGGGAGAAACTAGAGAGAGAGAGAGAGATGAGAGATGAGAGAGAGAGATAGAGAGAGGAGAGAGAGAGAGATAGAGAGGGATGGAGGGGAGGAGGGAGGAGGGGAAGATATACACATATATAAAGTGTATATGTTCAGAGGGTTCACAGGACCTGTTCTAGCCCTGCTTCTGCAAGAGAAGTAAGCAGAGTTTTTTGTTCCCAGCACTGCCTCGTCATGATTTCGCCAGGGTCCAAGGAAATGTGAGAGTTCTAGAGCACCTCCACGTCGGAGTCTCATAAGCGCATTCGATGTTGTTGCCCGTTGACTGCAGCATTGCGCGGGCAGCGGCTTGTGCCAAATGCTGGGCGATGGTCTAATTAGTGTCGCATCATGGCGGCGATGGGAGTAGTCTTGATTTTACCCAACCGGCCAAACCGCTTCCGCTCACTGACTAGCCAGAGTCACTGTTAATTATTAACACTGACTCTGGCTGTCAGTGAACGGAAGCGGTTTGGCCGGTTGGGTAAAAATCAAGACGGACTGCTCCCATCCAGTACAGCAAACCTCGCTGGTGTCGTTTCGCAACTGCAACTAATCAGTCCGTCTTGATTTTACCCAACCGGACAAACCGCTTCCGCTTACTGATTAACCATCGTCGCGATCAATACTTAACACAGAGAGAGAGAGAGAGACAAACATTTATTTTAGTAATGAGCAGGATGATGTTCGTACGGCCTCCACCCAGTGAGAGGCATCCTTATTCCAAGATGCCTTGGAGCTGGCTGGCCGTTCGGGCCCGTTCCACCAGTCGGCGCTGGTCCGAGAGCTCGGAGCTGGTCAGCGGCTCCACCCACTGCTCATAGGTAGGGTTGCGATTCAGGGTTAGAGTGGGGGTTCGTTGGCACTCCCGTACCACGTGGTATAAGGTGCCAGCAACAGGGCAGAAGTTACAGGTGGCAGGGTATTGGATGGGGTACATAGCGTTTAGTGGGGTGTTATGGGGACATGGTTTGTAGGCGCCGGAAAGTGGTTTCGTCATCGCGTGTTAATTGTGAATGAGGTGGCGGTAAGCGACGGCGGTCGTTTTTGTAGTAAGCACGTGCAGCCTGTTTCGTAAACACGCAAGACACAGAACTGGCAGCAGCGACCGTTCTCACTACTTCCATCGAGAGGGCTGAGGAGTGTGCCATCGCCCTTGCTGCAACAACAGGCGAGGAATTTCTTACTGTGATAACCGATTCACAGACCGCCTGCAGAAACTTTCTAATTGGCCGCATCTCTCAACCCGCACTGTACGTTCTTCGTCAAGTAAAAAGACTACCAGAAATTACTATCGTCTGGTCACCCAGCCACCAGACATGCTGGGGAGAAAGTGATTACTCATGAGTACGCGCTCGCGTGTTGAGTACGTCGTCACTCTGGTGCACTTGTGTGCTCGCGACCCAGATACGTACTCATTGCAAAGTATGCGCTCATGAGTGCAAGCGCGCTCACGAGTGAGATGAGCGATTACGAGTGAGAATGAGCGAAATTTTAACGTGCGCCTAAAATTTCCACACACGGCCATTTTTGTGTTTCATTCCACCAGAAAAACACCCGCCGCAGCCGGAAGTCAAACCCGTGACATCGAGCTCAGGAGCACGACGCTTTAGCCACCGAGACACCACGGCGCGGGGAGTGCTGAGGTGACGTCATGATTTTTCCGGAACTGTGCGGCGCGGCTCGTCGCAAAATGCAGCGTCGGCGTTCCTTCGTGCAGACGACGCGACATCCGTTGCAGACGATGACGGAAGTTTTCGTCTGCTTTAAGCAATGCCTTGCCGCGCTGTCTGGTCAGCAGGTCGCAAGTGGGGTATGGTGTCGACAGGAAGTTGCTAGTTTCTACATCCACATTAAGTGAACTGTAGGGATCACGCGCTGAGTGTTAAGCAAGACTCCGTCCTTTTTTAGCCCCAAGACTTATTTCGCTCGCCGTCGAAAAACAAACAGTTCTTGGAAGTGAATCAGCCGGAGATACCTCAGCACTTTCCTAAAATAATTTGGCTACAGTATGATTTTGTCGGAGGATATGTAAGGGAAGTGCTGAGGAGAACGTTTGAAAAAATGATTTAAAGTATTTAAAAATATATATCTCCAGATATAACGCAAAATATTTTCGCTGAAACTACCTACTAGGGAATTATCATATAGTGTGTGCCGTTCATGGTTGAATCGCTCCGTCACGCATTTTTCTGTTTTTCAAACGACCGGGCGAAGTTTTCAAGATATGGGCCATTTAAACCAACCGAACGCTATTGTCGGCGCGCTTGCAGCCAAGTTTTTTTAATGCTTTGCTTTTGTTGTGTCTGGTGCCGCCGCTCGCGACAGCGCGAGGCTGAGTCATTGCCTTATCCTCTGTTTTTGTTCTGCTTTAACTCGTCTCTCTTCTATTTCCCTCTTCTCCCCCATTTTTGTGCCGTTAAGCACAGATTGCATTGGCGACCAAAACCACCAAACGCTAGCATTGGCGGAAGTGTACCACGTGACTGTATGGCAAGTCAAAGACGTAGCTCGGGATGGCGCCGGCTCAGGTGTTCCGTGCTTCGGGGTGGGAACTCCGCTTTCCCGCCTGCAAGGGAAGATTCCCGCTACGGCAGCCCGAACAGACTTTCTACCTTTACATATATACCGTATTTTCGCGCTTATAACCCGCACCAAAAATGCGAAAATCTGAGTGGCAAAGTAGGGGTGCGGATAATACGCGGGGTTTTTCCTTTCGTGCAGCTTCACGGCAATGCGCGTTGTGCCGTGAAGCTCCTACGCAGTAACACTGACGAAGCCTTCCATGACAGCAATTGCGCAAACCATACAAGGACAAGCAAGAAAAAGCAAGGACGAGCGCACTCTAACAACTGAATTTATTTCTGAATTGGGACCTTCTCCTTGCGGTCAGTGTATATTTCTTGCTAAATATACGCTTTTCCTGTCTACATATATCGATGTGTTGCTTGAGCAGTAGCTTTGGTGCAGCCTTTCCTGTATCAAATTTGCGGGCAATACGCGAGGGATTTTTTTTTTAAATTTTCCGGCGGGCTGAAAGTGGGGGTGCGGATTATATAAAGGGCGGGTTATACGCGCGAAAGTACGGTATTCTTTCCTCTTCTATCCTACTCTCTCCACCGATATTCCCATCCACGCACTGCGTGTGTGCAGGTGTACCTGTGAGTGGGTACAACAATATTTGCAGTGAATCTTTCCCTCGTCATTTCCCTTTGAAGCAATAAACAACAACGGCACGGGACAGCCTCCTCGCTTCCTTTCGCAGTCATCCTCGCTCTTTCCGGTCCAGTTCGTCAGCCTACATGCCATTGTTTAACTCTGTATTCAAGATATGCTTTAATTAAAAGGGCACTGCCAAAGGTCCATCCGTTAATAAACATCATTCGCCACCACCAACCCTCTGTTATGTCCCTTTTTATGCCTCAAATGGGCTCGAAGTTTCCTTTGACCTAACAAATGTTAAGGTGAGTGCATATTGCCACCATAGTAGTTTAAAGGGACCCTGCAACACTTCCGATAAACGATTTCACTCTTTTCTCCGCGTCTGGAAGCACTGCGAAAGCTATACATGGCTTGCACGTGACGTCACCACCGCCCTTTCTTGTGCACTGCCCACAGCTTCCCTAGCGTTGCTCGAGATACGAGCACAAGATAAGTTCAGTGCCTTTCGCCATTTACGCTGTTCACCAACATGGCAGCTACCGTCACGTCAGTGCAAGATATATAGTTATCGCCAGCACGGAGCGGCACTGCGCGATTTCCTCGTCGCAGGAGATTCGCCTTCCTTTTCTGCTTTGCTTTTGCGGCTTTCTTTTTTAAGTGGCTGTCGAATGCGTTCACTGCTGCAACTAAAGGAAAGACGGACCAATCGTCGCTACGCAGCTGCAATGACGTCATTCCAGCGGTCGAAGAACGCCAAGACCGGGAAAGAGAGAAAAGTCTTTTGGCAAGTTTCTAAGTTATCTGATGGGCACAGAGTCGGAATTCTTGGCTGAGTTACTTTGTGACCCCCTAATCTAAGCTGAGCATTGTATGGATGTGTCGGTTTATTACGTTCTGCATGCATTTAAGATTTAGAAAAAAAAAGTTGAAAAAGCTTTGCAGGGTCCTTTTAAGAAGCTGTTTGCTAATGTATGCCTTGTTCACTGACACTGTTGTGGCAGGAAATATTTTTTTTCCTATGTGGGGTTACCCTGAGTAACGACAATATCTAATTTTGCCTCGGATAAATAAAGGGAGCGTTCACGTTTGAAATTAAGGGGTGAATAAGGTTTTCCACTGACCATATGAGCGTTCACGTTTCTTCTTTGTCGAGTACTGGAAAATGTGATTTATCTTGTTATTTTATGTGTGTCGACCTGACCGCGTGTTCCCTCATGCTTGTGTCTTTTCAATCAGCGCCAGGGCCAAACGACTGCCCGGAAATTATTCTCTTGTGTTTACCCACCGGGGTTGAAGAATACGTGCTATTACAAAATGTCGCTCAGAGCTTATCAATGTGGAATGTCTGAGCCATGTGCAAAATGCTTGTCGTACGCGACAAATCATCCGCGAGGAAAATTCGTGAGACATCCCCAGCTTTCTCGCTCAAAATTACGACCTCTCAGGAACCTAGCGAAACAACTTCAGTAAAGTGATATTTGGCATAAAGCAAGAAGTCAACGTGAAGACGAAAACCCGAAAATAACTTTTCAGGATTCTGAATATTCGTTGTGTAATTCGCTGTCAAATCTTACTCCCCGTGCATTTGTATGAGATAGTTTCCATGGCTCTGGAGCTTAGTCGCGCAACGTGCTAGACTTGAAACTGTGCACAAAGCAAGTTTTCACTCCCAGTAGTAGCTGCGCGAAAATATTGTACATTTCGCTAAATAACTACACTGTTGAAAGGACTGCCATGAGCGGGAAAAGCTGCACATAGGCCTAAAACAGCAAAAAAAAAAAAAAAAAAGAAAGTGACACGGCCGGAACTTTGCCACACATAGCCTTCGCGCATAGAAAGAGCTATCAAAAACTATATCTCGAAGCTTCCATTGGCCAGCGGCTCGCCGTCGAGCCTCCGTAGGAAATGCGCAGACTCTTCAAAGGAACCAATAACCTCTTCTGTCAGACCTTCACATTCTCGAAGCCCCACAAATGAGGAAAGCGATGCTGAACACGTTTTGTACAGACCAATTACCGCGAACCTATATAACGCCGACGTGATCTACCTGCGCAGAAAAGTGGTATGGAAAGGAAAGTAGCAATCGCGCCGATCAATCAAGCCTTTTCTGCGAATGCCGGCGAGTTGCGAGCAGGATACAAAAGGAAAAGAAAAGCGGTAACGAACGCCTTATAACGCCGGTGAGGCTTTTTACGAAGCTGACTTGGCTTTTCAGAAATAAGGAGAGAAAAAAAGGCAATAGAACTCTCATGGCGGCGCGACGGCTCAGTCCGCCGGCAGTGCGGAACGAACATTCCTGGAAGAGTTCGCAGAGCCGAGGCAGCAGCAGCGGAGATTCTAGCATCAAGCTTCTCCGTGCTTTGGCCTCGTCGTCCGAAGGGAAAGTTGCTCGGGAGCGCGGGGACATGGTTTCGAAAGCCTCGTGTGTTTCGCTCGTTGCAAAAGCCCCGGGGATTGCCGGAGGCTGCGAGAGTTTAATCCCCAGTCCCGCGAAGCGGCTTCTCTGCGGAGGCTCGCTTCCAGTGATGGCTTATACAGCTCGCCCGGCCCACTGTAAAGGTTAACGAGATTGAGAGACTTCTGCGGAGCACACAAACTTTTTCTTGATGCGCACAAAGGGAAATTGTGTAATTAAGTATCCTAGAATTGAAGAAAAACTGGGGTTCGAGGTATTTGCTTTATATGCTAAACGAAGTTTTCGTGTTAGAGACAAAGCTTTTAGTGTCAGCGGACGACAAAGTTGTTTGTTGTAAACTTTTTTATTCACCAAAGGAAGGCGCTAGGCCTGAAAGAGGTAGTGGTGGTATAAGTACAGAAATACAGCATATACACTGTGCGTGTGTCCGTCTGGTGGACTTTCTTTCATTTTTCCTTTTTTTATTTGTATTATTTATGTTAGCATTTAACCTCATCACATGTTCACCAACAATCTGAAGTAGCAAGCCCAACATTATGCAGGGCTGACCTCTTCGGTCTCATTAAAGAATTCTCTCTCTCTCTCTCTCTCTCTCTCTCTCTCTCTCTCTCTCTCTCTCTCTCTCTCTCTCTCTCTCGCCACCACACAATCGTGTTATTCGACTGCGAAATCCCCGTTCGTGAATTCATAAGATGCTTTTTGTTCGCTGAAGATGCGGTCGTGGTGTTTAAAATAATATGACTGCGCGAAGCTTACCTTGCTGCTTCTGCCTCCTCAGACGTAAATTATGATATTTATGGTTAGAATTATTGTATATTATTACTATAATTATCATAAATTATCGCTATAATGATCAGCCGACTCACTAACAGCTTCACTCATTGGTAACTAAATATTGCTTTCGCCACAACATAAGTGTAGTTCCTGTGGTTGCTTTAGAGTGTAGTTGCTTTAAAGTAGTTTAAGTGTTGCTTTAAATGCAGGCGTCAGTGATGATGATATTCTCACGCACGCACGCGGACAAATGAAATACGGACGGTCAAATGAAATACGAACACGTAAATATGAACCACAACACGCAAAATTAAAAAGAATACTATTCGTTGAGGTCCAATATTGAAATGGCGCGCTATTGGTATTTTTGGAAAGCCACATTTGCCAACGTTGCATTTGTGACTAAGCCACGCGTCATTTCGATTTGCGTAGCAAGAGATCGCGCTATTTGTGTGTGCGGATCATATTTTCGTGCTCGCGTTTCATTTTAGATGAGACTGCATTCATTCACTCGCCTTGTCCCTGAATCGGCGTCGTCGGCATTGTCGTCGGCCTCCGCCCCTCCCCCATTCTCTCGCCGCCGAGCTGCGTCATCCGCCGCTCACCCCCTCCCTTCCGATAGCGAACACTCTATCGCGAGGGGCATTGGATTGGATTCCGATTGGCATTGGCTTGGGTTGTTTATGAATTGGATTGGATTGGATTGGATTAAAGGGATTATGTTGGATTGTGTTGCGTCATAGCCTCGGCAGACGCACTGGCGCCGGCGCGTCCCCTCACCGTTATGCGCCGCTATAAAACGCGGTGCCTGCGCTGCTCCGCTCCATCGTTCCAGCGCCGTTCCTCCGCTGTCCAACGCTGCAACGTGAACCCCCTATGCGTCGCATCTACCAGAGCGGTTCCCGCGAGTGCAGGTGGGAGTTTTTTTTTTGCTGTAGGGAGGGGGGAGGCGGGGGCTGCTGAGGTTGTACCTCGACCTCCACCATATGATTTTTCAAGAGATTCGAAGTACGAATATAAATACATTACTATTAACTGAAATTTAAAATTAATGTTTGTTATTGTTAAGTGTTAATGTTTTGTGCCTGCCTTACTCCATCAACCGAGGACCACCTGCTGTGGGACTGCCCCACAACCTTACACAACCACACAATTACGCTGTAGAGAGTATCTGGCTGTTGCGAAGAGTCTTTAAGAGCAACTGGAACTGGCGGCACCCGTCATCAGAGCCCTCAGCGGCTGCCTGGACCGAGGCGGCTAATTCATCCTCGCCATCTCGTGTTTAACAAAGTTTCTACCTATGTAAGCCACCGACACATCGGCGACTGATGATCGGAGCTCACTTCCCTGAGCTCTGCACTCGGCTTCTCCAGCGCATGCGCATGACATAGCTGACTACGAGCGCTATAGCAGCTATGGTAAGCCGCACTCTGTATGTGCACGTGGCACCCGTTTCTTTGTCGTTGTCAAAACGCTTTGGACGACGCTGTATGATAAATGATAAAAGCGGTAATCCTAATTGTTGCAGTCATCGCTGTAAAGCAGGGAGTCCGAATGCAAGATTGCATACGTTAAAGGTATACACTAGATTTTTTTCTGGCGCTATTGTTTTACTCTCACCGATTATTGTCCCTGCTGATTGTAGACCTCTGCCTTTTCTATTGGCTGGTTACCTGTGCGAAAAAGGAGGGTTCGTGGCATGGCTGTTTAACACGTTCCAAAACGTAATTTCCCGGTGACTGGACACTGGGACTTGTCACTGATGTTAGTGTCGTAAAGTGTTTGGCAAGTTCCATCGCAGGGACGGGAAGTCTTTGGTTAAGCTCGACAATCAAGGATTTTGCGCCAAGAAACGTACCCGCCGTTCAACTGTGATGACGGGGCCGGAGACATCAAAATCAGCAAACCAAACAAAACGAGAGAAATACGAAGCTATTAGGCGGGGTCACAAAAATGGGATGCAGTATATGTATATATATGTACAGTAATACCTTGTTAACTCGAACGCGCATATCTCGAAAAATCGGCTAAGTCGAAATTTCCAGCGGACCCGCCATGGTGGCTCAATGGCTAAGGCGTTGTGCTGCTGAGCACGAAGTCGCGGGTTCGATTCCCGGCTGCGGCGGCCGCATTTCTGATGGAGGCGAAAAAGCAAAAAAGCCCGTGTGCACGAGATTTGTCAAAGGTGGTCAAAATTAATCCGGAGCCCTCTACTACGGCGCGCCTCATTCGCCTGCGTTGCGTCGGCGCGTTAAACTATACAATCAAACAATCAATCGAAATTTCCCGCGGCAATAGCTGAACCATTTCCTATACGTCCCATGTATTTGTCGCCCTTTATTTCGAAGTATTTTTGGGCCTAACTGCGGATATCTCTAAATCCTGACTGAGAGTGGAACGAAAATTTCTCCGCCGCAAACTGTTTCACAAGATTCGCGCGATGATGCCGCGCCTAAGTCCATCAATTTTTTGCTCGTTTAGCCGCGCCTACACAAATCCGATGTTTTCCCCGAACGTGAAGTCTGAGCCTAGAGGCATATCAACTTCGTCAAGCAACCCTGTGGCACGTCATGTGATGGACGTGCCCAGAGAAACAATTTACTAGAAGATGGAGGTGTGTCGTGCGGGGAAAAACACAATAGAGTGCGGGTCCCTTTTGCGATGAAAAATTTTGTATGGAACGTAGGCGTACCTCGGAGAACTCTTGTTGCAGCCAGCGCCACCTATAAGTATTTAAACCAAACTCAACAGTTTTCTGCCAAGTAAAATTGCGGTACCACAAAACCCAGCCTGTGAACGTCTCTTGTATGTTTTTTCTCTTTCAAACCTTTATATAGAGAGAGAAAAAGGAAAGGAAAGGCAGGAATGTTAACCAGGCTACGGCCTAGTATGCTATCCTGCACGGGGGAAAGGGGAACAATGAGGAAAAAGAGGAAAACAGAAAAAGAAGGGGAAAGGTACGGACAGAGCGTGGAGTGGTGTGCCCAGCGGTATGACACTAAAGACATTGTCTAAAGTTCAGAAGACAGTTCGTAGAGAGTAGTCTTGCGCTACAGTCTCTTGTGCAATTCCGTCGTTTTGAGGAAACACAGGAGCGCTTTTGTCGCCTTGTCCGCAGACGACGGAGAAGGCCAGTGGCCCAGGATTGTCTCCTCAGAGAACGGGCGCCGAGAGTCTAACTTTCGTAGAGTCGCAGAGAGCTGGCGGCGTTCGGTTGAAAACCGTGGACAATCGCAGAGGACATGTCGTATGGTCTCTGGTGTGTCACAGACTTCGCACGCCTCACTGGCTGCCATTCCAATCAAATAGGAGTAAGCATTTGTGAATGCGACTCCAAGCCAGAGGCGACAAAGAATGGTTGCATCAGATCGTGGGAGGCCTAATGGGAGGGGGCGCTGAAGATGGGGGTCCAGGGCATGGATACGAGCGCTCGTGAACTCTTGGGTGCTCCATTCGATAGCGTGGTCTCCCGAGCAAGTTTTCGGAGAGTCCTAGCGGCGTCCGTCCTGGATAACGGAATAGATATGGTCTCCGTTTTTGGTGTGCCAAGCGGTGCGGCAGCGTCCGCACTTTCGTTTCCGACAATGCTGCAATGACTGGGAAGCCACTGAAAGGCAATGTCATGACCCGCTTGGATGGCACGGTCGTACAATAGTCTTATCTCGGCCAGCAGCTGTTCATGAGGTCCCACGGCACAGGGCTGACTGGAGCGATTGAAGCGCAGGTTTTGAGTCGCAGAAGATCGCCCATCTTCGGCATGAAGTTGTTCAACGGTATGAAGGGCACAACGGATGGCGGCAAGTTCTGCCGGCGCCGTCGTTATACCACGAATGTCCATGTTCAAACCTTTATATAAAACCACATTGGAAGCTACTGTTAAAGAGCTGGTAAGTAGTAGCGCCTTTTTTGCAAAGAACTCAATATTTCATGGCCATTCGCGCAACTTGCTTATCTCGAAATCCGCTTATCTCGAAATTTTCCCGGTCTTTACAACTTCGTAACGAGGTATCACGTATGTATGTCCTGTCTGTGTGATGAAATGTATAGCTGTATGGATGGATATGCTATGTTTGTATGTTGTGGAGCAATAAAAATTAAAACTTGGAATGTAGAGAACACAAGAACACAAAACTTTGAACAAGGTAGAAACAACGATTGTTGCCAACTTTTCAGCTAAGGGATTTTCCTTCGTCAGGGCAGCAAGTATATATGTATATGTATATCTATTGATATATTGTATATTATATATATATGGATATATATGGATAATATATATGTATATTATAAGTAGGAGAGAAATAAAGAGATTAAAACTATTTAGGCAAATATGATGGGATGAGTATAGGGACAAGAAAAATAAATTGGAAAAGGTAGAAAGAACGCCATGAAGCGACAAAGTAAATGTAGTAAGCTAAGGGATTTTCCTTGTAGCTGGAGAAGTATAGCACTCGTTATTATTCGTATTACAAGCTTAATATATATCATATATATAATATATATATATATATTATATATAAATAAGAGAGAGAGAGAGAGAGAGAGATCGCTTGTTTGAAAACTGGAGATGTTAGGCCCACAACTCATGATGGCGATGAGTATAGGGAGGCGGAAAAAAATAAAATGGAAAAGGAAGGTATTGGTTTAAAGAACCGGCCATGAAGCGACAAAGGTAAATAAAGGTAAGTAATGCCTACAATGCCGCGCTGTTTAATTATTTGTTGAACTTTGGAGAAAAGCAGCTCGCTTTTATTTCGTTTAGCAAGCTTCGGGAGGCGCTTCTCCGGGAAACTGCGTAATTCTTTCTTTGTCCCTGTTCCCTGGAGCAACTAGGTATTCAAGGTAACCGTCTGTTTCTAGTTTCCGGAGAAAAGTTCGAGAGGCAGCATTTCATTTGAACAGCAGCCGGCCGAGAGCATCGTTCTGGTTAACGTTACCAGGCTCAGGTGCTCCAAACAACAATGCAAAGTTTCTCTGAAAACTAGATTTTCTTTCGACGAAGCCGTTTTCACAGCAACGCTGTTAGTGCTAAGCGTAGGCCGGAATGTTTTGTTTCGTCGTCGTCGCCCGTCGTCAAAAGACGGAACATGCTTTTCAGAAACGCCGACTTTCTTGCGAAGCGCATTCAGCTCTGGTCTAATGTAGATATCTTGAAAGAAAAATCACGGACTGCCCAAGTTCAATCACAGTTTTTTTGTCATAAAACATGTCAGTCTCACTTGAGTGTAAGCTTCCATTTTGAACTATGTGGGGGCCTGTTAACTTTAGGCATATTCATGGACTTGCATCCAACTTCATGCAAGAATTGATTCGGCGAGCTCAAGATAGAAGTTGCTGGCAATCTTTGGGAGTGGCCTTCGGACACAGCTGGGCTGATAATCATGGTGATAACAAATCAAGTTCATGGTCTTGGAATCTTTTAACAGGAAAGTGTTTTATTCCGGGATACACAAAGATTTCGCTGACGTCATATCCGTCACGGAAATGACGCCAGTACAACGAAGCAAGTGGCCTGTAAAGGGTGCACCCCAGCACACAGGGTCTCCTTGCGGGGAAGCAACCTTTCAGTACTAAGGAGTACGTTGTACTTAGGGTTGTTCGTTTTCGGGTTTTATATTTTAACACGAAATTGTTTTATGCCGGGATACACCGAGATTTCATTGACGTGCTATCCGTCACGGAAATAACGCCAGTACACCTTTACCCGAAGCGACCCGCCAGCAGGACGTCGCTCGCCAAGCACACCTACAAGACAGCCGCCGACCCGCAAATTATGCTCAGCTGCAGATTTCGCCGCACATTTCGCTTTCCTGTTTTACCGATTCCTATGACAGAGGAATCAACCGCAGCTTTTTGTAAAGACTTTATATATACTAACTTTTTATAGAAATCCCGCCTTTCGTGCTCTTCTCATTAGCAGGAGAGCAATGACGTCATCCTAATGCTCTAACATGCTCAAGTGCAGCCGTACTGCTCAACCAATTGGCCGCGTATCTGCTCACTTAGCTGCAAATGTCGTTGAAAGACGATAGTCTTCCGCTACTCCTGACATGCAAAATGCCGCTCTCCTCTCCCCCGCCGACGTCTCACGCTCTTCCATTCCATTTCAGCCCTCCCACAAGAAACGCAGAAGAGTCTTGCTAAAGTAGGTGACCGGTAAAAAGCGCAAAGGCTCATGGGTGCGTCGTCTGCTCTTGCCACTTCCGGTTCCACATCTCGCCTGGCCTCCCGTACGCTCACGGCTTTTACGCGCGCGTGTGCGTGTTGTTTATTCGTCACAGAGTGCTTACCTTTCAGAGGAGCCCCTAGTAGGATTCATCGTTGTTATTCGTTGAATGCGCGATGCATGAGCGTTTTTGTTTTCTATGAAAAAAGATAAACAACAAGCACACGCTCGCGTGAAAGCCGCCGGCCTACGGGAGGCCAGGAGAGTTTTCGAATCGGAAGTGGTGGGACTCCGCGGGAGCACACAATGCACCCATGAGCCTTTGCGCTTTTTACCGGTCACATATTCAATTTCCCCGTGCTCCACTGCTAGTGCCATCTACTAGAACCTTTTGTTACTGCTGAACTTGGGACACTGCCACGAGGTCCAGGCTAGCGCGAGCGCTGTTTGTATTTTCGGGTAAAATATTGCCTTCAAAGCATTTTTTTATATCGCAAAAATGAAGCAGCCATGTATTCTTATTTAAAAGAACACTGCGAATGAACTTATGTATTCACGTTTTTGTCACATTTATGCCGAATGTTTTCTTTTTGCAGAACAATGGTGACAAGTATGAGATGTGTTTACAGATTAAGTGGTTTAGAAAATTAGAAAATCTTTAGAAAGCTTTAGAAAAGTTTTGGCTATATAAACCTGTCGTTCAAGTATTCTTTTAAGTTTGCCGTTGTGGCTGAATCGATGGACAGACAGGACAAGACAGGACAGCCCAGGACAGACAGGACAGCGACAGAACAGAACAGACAGCAGACAGACCGGACAGACAGACAGGACAGACCGGACAGACAGAAGACAGGACCAAGGCACAGACGGGCCAAAATTTTTGGATTTTAGTAGCCCAAGAAAGACTATCGCTCTTAAAGGTTCCAAGGCCTGCCTTTTTTCTATTTCCAGTTTGAAGTACACGAACCACAAAAAGTAAACGGAGCGCAGGTTTGATATTTTTGAGGGGATTTGTCCGCCATGTGTCTAGCCAGCAACCAGTAAGTGACTTTTCAAGAAAGTCATTCTAGAATAAAATCGAGCCGCACGTATTTACTTATATTGGCAACCGCATAAAATAGAAATTATTCTAATTTCACGAAGCCGTGCTCCATTTGCTTTTTGGGGCATCTGTAAATCAATGATAGCGTTTACCGCGGCATTTATTTGTCTATGTGAGCCGGCCTTTGTTCATCCGGGAAACAATATAAATGCCACTCTATTCATGCATATCGAAAACACGAAAGGCCAGCTATATCAGGTGACGGAGAGTTTGAGACTCAATGAGAAGAAACATAGCTGACGGTTGCGCACTCCCGAGGACGATAGAAGCGCTTGCTGCAGTTAGAATTGCAGACAATGCAGTCGGCGAGATCACAAGGGTCTTGCTGTGCTGTTTCTAATTTCCAGAGAAAAGTTAGTGAGGAAGTTTTTTTTCATTTGAAGAGCGGGCCAAGAGCGCCCTTCTCGTGAACCTTCTTGCCGGGCGCAGGCGCTCCAAACAACAATGCAAAGTTTCCTGAAAATTAGACTTTTCTTTCCACGAAGGCCGCTTTCACAAGCGAAGCTACTAGTAGTACGCGCATGCGGGAATTTTTTGACGTCTTCGGAATATGCTTTTCAGAAGCGGAATATGCTTTTCAGAAACGCCAACTTTCTTGAGAAAGCCATGCAGCTCTCGTTCCAATGTAGATGTCTGATGTGCAGCGTGCATTATCTGGTTCTAATGCCACCCAAACATAAGCGACACAAAACGTGCCACTGTAGGTCATACCTAACCAGCAGCTCGGCCTTATAGGCAAGTTATTGTACGTAGTTACTCCAAAGCGTAACTGCAGAATTTTGAGAAGCTAGCGTCCACGTACTTTTATAAGAGTGAATGCTCATTTACTCAAGGTACAAACCCAGAGAACGGCTGGTACGCAGCGTCCATCTGACCTTCAAGGTCAGTCAGTCAAGCCTGCGCCTCGGGCGGTTGCGGGAGTGAATGCGTCTAATCGCTCGTTCGTTCAAGAGACAGCGGTGTCGCGAGGGGGATGCAGGTAAAGAGTAAGGGCGCGTGCCACCAGAAAATGACGCAAGGAGGCACTGGCTGCATCAATGTTCACTGCGCATGCGCGTCTACCGCGCTGACTGCGCCGAGCAGCGTCCGTGTTTTGACTTACGGTATACAATGCGTGCGCGTTCACTGCGCACTCTGCTGTCGCACCACAAACTTGATTTAACCATGGTCAACCACGGCAATTTTTTTTTCGTCTGCTCGTACATTCTGCACGTTACTGTATTCTCTTCCCACTGTACACTGCCCCTTTACAGCAGTCTGTATTAAACTGGCATTGCTTGCGCGGCTTTTGTCACCTCTCTTCCCGGTCCATTTGGATGGACCTGTTTGCCTTCCACCATGCCCGACATCAGACGTCTGTTTTTTAGATGCAGAGCATCTGATTCACTCGCCTTGTCCCTCCGGCGTCGTCGTCGTTGTCGGCGTTGTCCACCCCTCCCCCATTCTCCTCGCCGCGCCAGCTGCGCTCTCCGCCGCTCACCCCCTGTCCTTCTCCGATAGCGAACACTCTCTCGCGAGGGGGCATTGAATTGGATTGGCTTGGATATCTGGATTGGATTGGCTTTGGATTGGATTAAAGTGGATTGTGTTGGATTGTGCTGCGTTCATAGCCGGCACGTTGCGTCATAGCCGCGGCAGACGCGCTGGGGCCGGCGCATGTGCAGTACTCTCTCTTCCGCGGTTTCCTCTCCTTCGGGCGCGCTGCGCATATAACCGGTGTGCCGTTCTCCGGCGAAGCAGCATCCACGCTTGGCTCAAACACCTAGAGTCCACGCCGCTTTACAAGTACGCCAACGTCGTCATTGACTGGGACCGGCTTACGCAGTCCCCTCAACGTTATGCGCGCTATAAAACGCGGTCCCTTCGCCGCTCCGCCTATGCGTCGCATCTACACAGGGGTTCCCGCGAGGGGAGGTGGGAGTTTTTTTTATTTTAAGACTGCGAGGAGCTTTTTTTTTTTAAGTTTTTCTTCCGCTACGACCGTAGGTACCTTGGCACGGGCCTGCCTGTGCAACAGAACGAAGTGGCGCAAAATTCAAACGCACAAACCCATTCGTGCGCAGTTCTCTGCAAATCTCTACCCGCCCGGCAAGGATTGAGCGTTGGGGGAAGGGATGGCCTTCAGTGTGACCGGTGCGCTTGTTGGTGCGTTTACTTGAATACAGGACAACTCTCTCATCACCAACCAAGAAGCAGTAAAGAAGCATCAGCCCACATAAGGGGATTAACTCGATCTCTGGCATAATGGAAATCAGAGGTCAACAGTATACGCGTGTTACGGAACTCGCTAGGCATTGCACAACACTAACTATTCAGAAGCCTTACGCAACAAGTGGGGGCTAACGAGACGAAATCTAAGCGATATCTGATTAGACATGGTGAAGAGGTACAGTTGAATTAAGTGCTACGTGGAAAACACTAGAAACCAAAGCCGAAGAAACGGACGCCAGATAACGTGAAGCTGATTGTACTGGGAAAAGATCTTCAACTAGAGCGGCAAAGAGAAGACAACGCGAAGAACAGAGCTAGGCGCTTCAGAAATCACATGGGCGACGAAGTACGGTTCTAGACAAAATTTTCGAAGCCATGCCAAACGTTTCTGGGCTTTAAAGAATTGAGTGCAATAGCTTAACGTTTAAGTTTCAGCAGATTGTTTTGTGGCAAATGAGCTTTAGACTGCTTTCTCGCATAAAATATGTAAATCCAAAAGTAAGCTTGTATTTAAGTTTGAGCAGATTGTTTTGTAGCAAATGGGCTTTAGGCTGCTTCCTCGCATAAAATATGTAAATCTGTATTTAAGATTGATGGGATTTAAACTGCTTTCTCGCATAAAGTATGTAAATCTAGAAGTTAGCTTGTATTTTGAATTTTTCCTGGACTTTATGCACGACCTAGAAGCTTCTGGAAATGACTCTACCTTTGAAGTTCTTCTTGTATGTTAATGCTGAATGCCATTCGGCACCTCTTGTCAAATAATTCGTGTCTGCGTCACTGTTGCAGTTTAAGGAGCGAAATCGAAATCCCGCTTCTTATTACTCTCATTACTATCAGGAGGCGATCAATGACGTCATGAATTGCCCACAGAATTTCGCGTAACGCTCCAGCATTCCGTATAATCGCACTGCTCAAAAAAGATTAAAAAACCAGCTGCTTTTGTTTTAATTTCAGTTAACGGCACATCATGATAACCTTCGCCGCTCTTTGTGTACGTGCTTGTGAGCCGGTCTTTGTTCGGCCCGGATACAATACAATGCGATTCTATTCATGCGCCCTGAAAACTCAAAAGGCCAGCCTAATTATGTGACAACGAGGTTGATTTTCAATGAGAAAGAAACAGCTCGTAGTTGCGCTCTCAAGAAGACGACAATATAAAAGCCCTCGCGGTCGTTTAATGCAGGCTTAAAATTGCAGACAAATTACTTGCGAGAGCCTAAATGCCGCTTTCCCTGAAAATCGGCTTTATTGCGAACCAGGTAAATGCCGTGACAATAGACTGCTCTCGCAGGCGCATTCTGCGAAGAAGCTTAGCCTGGTCGACTCAGGCCTTTGCAGATGGTAATCATAAAAAACAAAAGCCCCTGCGATGCTTTAATTAAGCAACGCATCAACTTATACGTAATAAAAAAAAATGAATGAAGGTGAGTGCTATGAAAAGGAAAATATCGGAACGCTATGTTCACAAACAGTTTTGAATTATAACACAAATTAGGTTTTTGTAGAATTTACTTCCCAAGCTCTTATCCTCCCACGAAGAGCTTCGGAGAACGTTTTTTTTTCGAAGGAAAAAAAAAAAGCTTTGAAGTAACGGCGAAAGCACGAGAAAGACGAAAGAAACGCCACTTTTCCTCTTATTTTCACCGTCACTCACAAATTCAGCCATCCGGAGTTCGCTTTTTCTGCGAATCGCCGCCCTTTTTCATTGTCCTTAGAATGCGTTTAAGTCAGCTGTCCTCCATCTTGTTGGATAACGCCTCGTCCCACACGTACTAGGAAGCTATTGCCCAATACGGTACACTGCGACGAAGTCCAGGGAACTCCTTTTTCTTTCCCTTCTTGCCGGAACGCGTAGCGCAGAAGCATTCAAAGCTTTCAACGAAAACACGTCTGTAACTCGGTGTACCTCAAGGTGCTGTTCTACGCCCTCTCAGCTTCCTCTTATTTCGGCGGGCCCGCTTTCTGCGCTACAAGTGCTCCGTTTCCCGGCAGTCGGGGTGCGAAACTACGAACACGTTCTTAACGAGTTAGCAAATACAGCAGTAAAAAGAGCCACTCGAAGTGAAGCTGGTATACGTGTTCGAGTTATTTTTCCCTCCCGCCGGCATAATAGCGGTGCTCTTGTAGGGCATTACGCTTGCGTCAACGCTTTTAGTTTTCCAGGAAATGTTCTCACTGAGCGCAATTTCTCTTTTCAAACGCCGATCAAAAGCAAACGAAGTTTTCGCGAAGGATACTTCGAGTGAAAAGCGCCCGCTTCCGAACAATAATCAAGGGGCTATAGATATTCATCTTGGAAGCTCGAGCGATCGCGGAGAAACGAACGTAAAAAGAAAAAGAAAGAAAAGCGTTCACAGTAGTGAGGGCAGAAAGAAAAAGTGCTAATAAGGAGAAATCTTCAATCGGGAGACGACAAAATAGAGAAAATTGTCGAAAGCTTGAATGAGATTGCAACAAGAGCAAAAAACAATAGGGTTTTAAGAATTCCTTCAGCGCACATTTCCACATAATACTCCGGAGCCTAGTCTTTGCCAACGAAACGTTTAAAAAGGGCACATTTCTGCTGAGTAAGAAAAAGAAAATAAAACTTGTCTGAAAGCTGTACAGATGTCGGCATTTTTACGAATATAAATATTGCGATGGCGGCAGCGTTAAGAGGTGGTTTCGGAGAGAATTTATGGTGCACCGGAGCAAGAGTAAGGACGGACGGACGGACGACGGAAACACACATCTAGACTTTTATCGAGCTTCGCAAAAACGCGTGCGACGCGCAGGAGCTAGTGACGCCGCGCGGAATTTGTCCGAAGCTGGGAGACGGTGATCGGCGGACCGGTCGCTTTGGCGGAGGCGGCCGGCGGCATCCGCACGGCCTCGCAGATGCAAAAGGAAAATAGTAATCGACAATGCCGTATAAATAATCGGAGAATATAGGGTGAACGAGCTTTCATATTCTCTCAACTTTCTTGAAGCTATAGAAGCTGCGGGTAAACGAAAAAGTTTTGGGCCTCATCGGTGTCTGCTGCAGAGTAAACCGGGTCTTTCGGACACACCTGTGCGTACGTGGTGCTGAAATTATTATTTACTGAATTACGGCTGCCACATTTAATAGTTCTTTGCTGTGAGGGCACCGATTTTGTAGGATTTTTGTATAACCTTGTGATCGTCTTTCTCGGATACTATTTACTTTTACTGCCGCATAATCAATCGTTCTTCACTTATCTGTCGTTAAAATGGCTCAATTCCACTGCTTTCAAACAATAAGCAGCAGAGGCTGTTCAATGCGCTTTCTTTTATTTTCAAATAAAAAACAAATGAAAACTTTTAGCACACGAAGGCGAGGAGCAAATGTGGTCATGCGTTTATTGATTGATTGATTGAATATTGATTTATATTTGAATAATTATGTTGAAGCAAGATGCTTTAGGAATGACAGTATTATAACTTGTTCAAATGCGAGCTTTTGAATGCATATGGTAACCCCCGTTTTTGTTTTGGTAACAAGCATCGGCGCACTTAATAATCTTACCGGCCGTCAAATCAACATAACGTAATTTCAGCCAAGATATTTCTCTTAAATTTATTATCAGAGGCCAAAAGCGCACCCGTAAACTACTGCCTGTATTTTCATGTACGCTTCAATATCACGCGCCAGTGTATGCTACATGCACGCGTAAATACGTAGGCTTATAATATTTTATTTCATATAATGCTAACACGTTCGTTTGTATAACCCTTGATATGACGTAATGGGAGCCTCGTCTTCGCGGTTTTACTGTCCAAAGTCATAACTAGGTTTTCTTACAGCCAAGCAACACACCGCAATACGCACATATCGCCCTTGCATGGTACGGATGGGCTTGTGCTTAGTATGCACAGGGAAGAAATGAACACGTTTAAAATAAAACGCACACTGTGATGACGCTCACTGAAATACTGTCTCAAAACTTAGCGTTGCACATTGTGTCGCAGGTTGTTGGCCCAATGAGCCGGGATTGTTCTCAAACCCCTCCCGTGCGGCCTGAGCCATGCCCAGCGAACTGCCTCGCACGCAGCGCTTTTTAGACCGCTACAGACACCCTGAAACGAATCGAATGTTGCCTCGCAATCAGCACCGTATACCTGTGTTTATTTTTTAGAAAGTAGCTGTTTCAAGCAGAACTACGGGCTTTTAGGCCGCTACTGATGCTGGCGCGCATGCTGCCACGGGGGCCTGATCACCGTCTCGTCCGCCATTGCCGTTTTCCGCAGCGCCACCTGTAGGGGCTGGAAAGAGCGGATAACCAACACGACAAACACGTATGCAAGCAACTATGGCGTAGAGCATTACAGACATATTCTGTTCTCCGAGGAGCCATTGGAAAGTACACTGCGGTAATACAAAAAGGTAAAAAAAATCTGCAGAAATTCAGGGAATTGTCTACTACTGCGTGGCATTCTTACGCCAAAGTTTTAAGTTCTTTTCAGACAAATACGGCTAGGAGTAGCGAATGACGTTGGATTATTTTATTCTTTTTAGGTTTTCTTTTGTTTGCTTCCGCCAAAGATGTATACCATTACAGCGATGAAATGCATATGCCTTTACTCCACTTAGTATGTTTTTTTTTCCCCCGAGAATGCAAGACATACTGCAGAGTTGGTCCATTTACGTTATTTTTATACGTATTGTCAACGTTATTTTGCGAAATTTTATCGTTTATTCTTCAATTTTGGGGGGAGATGCATAAGATGCATATTCCTGATTTTGGGAGATCATTTCTGTGAAAACGTTGTTCGATTTTTCTTTAAAAAATTCTGTGCAACCAATTATCTCCATTTACGCTATTACAACGATTACAGGCGTTACTTTCTCCAGATCCGATTTTTTGTGGAAATGTTGAATTTTGTGTAAATGCAGTTTTGACATATATTATAATGCTACGCATTAAAAATTAGACTTCCTGGGCTGCCAACGTTTCGACATATGTCGAAACCTGGGAAGCGCATGGAAGTGGAATTGCAGTGACCAAGTCAAAATTTTCTGGAAATAGCAAATGAAGATCAGTCACAAAAGTGGCCACAGTAAACCGAAAAGCAACCGCTTTTACTCCACCAAGACAGCTTGTTCCAACGTTCATGCAAGGAAAAGAACAATTGTTTTCTTCGGAGCCCTTACGACAGGACAAGCGCCTTGAGAAAACGTTGGTACGGTGGGCTGAGATAGTCTGCCAAGATGCTGGATCACGTGCGGTTGTTCTCGGGACTACGGATATTATCTCTGGAGCTTCTGAGAACCTGGTCGCCTTCCTTAAGAGGCGATTAGCATATAAGCCCCTCCCCAATCCCTCTCCTTCAGCTCGCCTACGCGAAGACTCGGTGCCAAGAAGAATGCGGTGATGTCGCATCAAGAGCGACCTGCTCTAAAAGTGTCGGTTTTTGGCGAGGAACAGAAAAAAGCAATACCTCAAATCCCTTTCCTTAGGCGCTGCGTTAAGAATTCAAATATCCCGCCACAGCGACACTTACGTCACCACTATTCGTGTTTGCTGTCACCATGACGTCATTCGTTTGTGCAGCGCAGTGCAGTTACGCAGCAGTTTATGAGAACTGAAAGAATAAAACGAGGAAAGAATGCTCGTAAAAGACCTGCCACAGTGCACGAGGCGTATTTATTGGAAATGTATGCATTGACGGAGACGATGGGACAGCCGAGATTGCCGCACACAACCCCGAAATACTTCTCGAACAGGGCATCGAGGTACATACACGTCTGGACGACTAATGCCCCTGCAACACGGCAAATCTAACGACATTTAGAGCGAATAACTTTAGCTGCGAATGCCACTAGTTTGGCGCTACGTGAAAATACTAAATGACATTTACGCGAACGCCATTCGGGGATCGAAGGTGTTCGGGGATCACATTCGCGTTAGCTACCGAACCGTATGTGTAGCCTTGACAGAACAGGTCCGTCACTAAGCAAGGAAGTTTTCTAATAAACTGTAGGGTAGAAGTGTTTAAAACCTACCAGTAAATCGATATTTTCCCGTGCGTGTTGTTTTATTTAGTAACAAAAGACAAGCAACACCTTTGCAATACTCCGCCATGTTTGCAGCGCCGAAGATACGTATTTGTTGCTCTCTTTTTCCGGCTTCTGATGTGAGTGTAACCTAAAACAAAGCTAAACTTTTTAACAGCGAAGCTCTTTAAGCTTGAGCTAGGTTCGGTGGTGTTAGCAAAAACAAATACCAAAGAAAACAAACTGCGCCGCCTGTAAAGGGTGCACCGCCGCAGATAGGTATTATAGCAGTGAAGCCGGCTTTCGCTCCTGCTCGAGTGTGAGAGCAAGGGGCGTATGGGTATGCGCCTCCCATACCATACCATTTGTATTTCTTGGGCTACTAAACGCAAAAAAAAAGAACATGGAGCATCTTGCAACTTAGTGGTGCAAGGCTTGGAGAAGGAGTGGAGCTGTGGGTCGACCTAGATTCTTCCTCCCTGGGATCCGCTGTCAGTGCGAGGGACCGATCGGAACGGTCTCGTAATACCCGGCTGAACTTGAGCTCACCTCTCAACACTCGGCCTAGCCTAGCGTTCCATATCACGCGATTAAACCGGGCTGTAGCGATGGGTGGCCGACCATGCACGCCAGTGCACCGCAGATGGTGTATGGGAGCGAAGAACGCAGCCAAGCGATAGAACAGACAGGCAACGATACTTTCCCCATCGTCGTCAACTCTCCCAGTAGATGGTGACAGGAACTAGCAGCGGCGCAGCGCGTAGGAGACAGATCAAAGCCATTCGAAAGCGGATCGTGAAGCAAAATGTACCAATCGGCAAGGGGGCGAACCGCTTCGAGAACGCGCAGCGTAAGCGATGCGTTTCAGGCGTTTGGGCAATGATGGTTTTGCACTCAGAACTTTCAAGAAGTGCTTCGGGGTCCTCGAACCTGTTGATGTTTTCCCCCTCCGGCGGCATCCGGAGTCTTGCAAATGAGGGACTATTTTTTTTAAAACAATTCGGAAATAAAAGGACAGGCGCCCGCGATGCCCCATTCCATGGTTCAGAAAGCTTCTCGGAAGTTCGGGCTGGCTCTTTCTCGAGCGTAGGCACCTTTTCGATGTTTTGTGGTTCGTGGATGCCCACACGTGCGCCCTTCAGAAAAACGCGCAGTCTGAAGGTCTTGACGGTCGCACGATAGATGTGTTACTACATCACAAAACCGCTGCAATGGTTTTTCTTACTATTCTGAAATGTCCTTAGTCACTCCACAGCGAATATCTCCAGTTATTACCGAAAAAAAAAAAGAAAGAAACAATCGAATACGGGGAATCTTATCTCGCAAGATCGACGGCGGCGGCGTATACGGAAAGTGGCGGAATCGGCCTTTCGTGGAACACTGTCGCATTCGAGTGGCCTGATGGAAACCCAGTATGGGAGTGTTGCGTTGCATCGCGGACGCATTTCCACGTACTGCGACATTCGCCCGTCATACATCTTTTATGTGTCACCCTTATCACTCCCTATCTTCGGCGGCATCTCGCGCGCCACCGAGCCGTCTGCAGTATCGTATACAATGAGCCGGTGGCGATTTCTCGGAACACCTCGAGAGCGCAGAAACAAACGTGTGCGCTAGAAATAACGTCCGTCTCCTCTCTGAGAAAGCGGGCAAGAAAAAAAAAAAATAAAGGAAGAGAAGGAAGCGGCGGTGCTTTTTGAGAATCTAAAAGATAAGTGAGGTGACATGCACAGACATGGCAGAGTGCCCGAGGGAGGCTCGAGAAGGGGCATGGCGTGGGAGAGAGAGTTTTAAATGAGGGGCGGTGGGAGGGCGGGGCATAAGACCCCTCCTCTTGATCCACACCCTCTGAGGCGAATTGGGGGAGAGGGGGGTTAACCACTCGTAATGCGGTTACAAACACAGGTGAATCAAGGTACCGGTTAACAAACGAGGTCATCATCATCATCATCATCACCAGCCTATCTACGCCCACTGCAGGGCAAAGGCCTATCCATTATTCTCCAATTATCTCGATCCCTGTTGCCAACTGTGACCAATTTATCCCCGCAACTTCTTGATCTCATCTGCCCATCTAACTTTCTGCCGCCCCCTATGGATCCGTCTCTAGGATCCCACTCTGTTACCCTTAATCACCAGCGGTTATCTTGCCTTCGCATTACATGCCCTGCCCACGTCCATTTCTTCTCTTCTTATAATTTCTACTAATATGTCTTTAACACCAGTTTGCTCCCTGACCACTCCATCGCTCTCTTCTTGTCCCTTAATGTTACAGGTCAATCCATTTTCCGCTCCATTGCCCGCTGAGTCGTCTCTCTCATTTAAGTTGAACCCTCTTGGTGAGCCTCCAGGTTTCTGCCCCGTAGGTGAGTACCGGTAAGATGCAGCTGTCATACACTTTCTTCTTCAGCGACAATGGTAGGCTGCTATTCATTATCTGAGAATGTCTGCCATATGCACCCCACCCCATTCTGATCCTTCTAATTATCTCTGCCTCATGGTTGGGATCTGGGGTCACAACTTGGCCTAAGTAGATATATTCGCTCACCACTTCCACTGCCTCGCCACCTATCTCAAACTGCTGTGCTGTCCCGAGGTCATTGATCATTACTTTAGTTTTCTGCATATTAATTTTCAGGCCCACGGTTCTACTCTGTTCGCCCAATGCTTTCAGCGAGGTATAGAGTTGGAAATATTGAACCCCGAAACACGACCTGCGCATGCGCCGAAAGACGCGGCGAGGAAAGACATTTCTCCGAACGTTGATGTAGGGCTGCGAGCACACCAGTTATGTATAACAAAGTGGAAGAATAAACGTTTATTAGAAGGCTCAAAGTTGTTTGGTTGATCGCCAGGTGTGGGACTTTCAGTTCCAGGAAGGCTTGGATCTGGGCGGTCTGTCTCCCCTGGTCTACCAGAAGTTGTTGGTGATCCGGGTTGGAGCTGGTAATCCGATCCTTCCATTGCTTAAATGAGGGGTTGGGATTTGGGGCAAGGGATGGCGTGGGAGGTATAACAAAAAATATCTATTAATTGAGATTAAAGGCATTAGGCAGGGTATTCAATAATGTCCCCATCACCACCACTACCACCATCATCGTCATCACCATGTTTGTGTCCGCTGCAGGACAAAACGACATTCCGTTTCCAAGTTTAGTGCTTGCCGGGAACTTCCGGTGCGATGCGGAAGTTTAATTAAACGCGTTGATAGACTCGTTTCCACGCCTAAACAGACCTGGGTGGTAATAAACCACCCTCATTTAGGAAAAGAATGCTTGGAACGGATTTAAGAGAACAGTTTCCGGATTTAAAAAATTCCCGAACTAAAGAAAATGTTTAAACTGCTAGTGCTTGAACTCAGGACGGAAAGTCTAGAAACAGAGACGCTACACGTTAGGCCACAGAGGCTGAACTGCCGACTTCTTTAAGCAGTTGAAGAATAAGGCTGCGGCAGTGTTCAAAGCTATAGCCACCAAATATCGCTAGGTGTAACAGGAAGTGTTCGGCCTGCACTGACTTCGAAATAGAATGTCGCCAGGACGGAGGCTTTCACGTTCCTCCAGTGCCGGTGGTTACAGGGGTACGTCGGCTGTTCAAACATCACTAAACTTGGTATGTTGCAAAAAAAGAAAAAAGCAGCCCGAATAGTTGGAACGCGGCATATCATAGTCACAGCTACCTTACTTTCAAGAATAGGAACCTCGTTCCAATGCCTGATTATTAAAAAACCACGCAAATCAAACGATATGAAAGTGGCCTCTGAAAACATCATCGGAAAAAAACAGCCGCTACAGTATGTTGCAGAAGCCGTTACTAACGACTTTCTGCCACATACTGTAGCGGCTGATTTTGTCCTGCCCTCGACGGGAGCATGTACGGCCCGCTGCTGTAGTACGCGAGGCCTCTTGAGGTTATGACATGAACTTGTTTAATTTACTGGCGATGATATTTGGTTACATTTAAAGACATACGCTGATGTTGAGGCGGGCGCCCCAACATCAGCGCTTGCTCTGCTCTAAATTAAAGTTTATACTCTCCCTTCCTCCCTCTCTGTCTGCGTCTGCCCTCGTACGCTCTCGTTCGGTCGACTCAGCCGTCCAATCTCGACCCTCGTCTACCCAAAACACCAAACATCTCAGTTTTACTACAAGGACCCCGCCTCCCAAAGGGACGTCCAAACAGGGGTGAGGGCCAATCAATTCACGCACACTTGGCCACTGATTCGTCACAACAACAACAAACAATCAATCGTAGGTCTTTACCCAAATAATCACATGATCCACACTCTCGCTCTCACTCGGAAACTGCAAGGTTTTCACCAAAACGCAAGTACAACACGTATAAAAACATGGTTGAGGCTTAGCTCAGCGAACCTCGGTTATGCAAAGCAAAAGCTTGGCTTAGTCTGGTTGAGTCTTGGTTTGCTTGGTTAACCTTTGATGTAGCTGTATTGCCGACCACGGCTCAAAGCCGTTCGGTCCCGTGCAACGCTCACAGAAAAGGAGGCCCGGCCTCGCTTTCATTCTCGGCGAACGTGGCGTTCCTCTTCCCCGGCGAACGCAGCGCAAGATGAGTCACATAGCCCGAGACGACTTAGCCCGCGCTTGCGTGGGAGGCTGCGGGTTTGGACGGCTGCCGGGCCGCTCCCGTCGCGGCCGCCGCCGCTACGTGAGCAGAACGACTTAAAACGGGACCTTGGGCGCAGCGCCGACAGCGGGCCCGGCGAATCACGCGATACGCTTCGAGGGGTGTGTCGCCGGGGGTTTGTCTCCGGTCAAAAGGTTAACTTGCGCATTCTCCGCGAAACCGCTGGACGAAAGTAGTAAAGCTTTGCTTTAAAACCAGCCGACTAGAAGCAACTCCGAGGGCTGACCGTCCACCCTTGGACGACCCCGTCTACAGTTATGGCCACACGACGCACGTTGACACTGCGTCCCAAACCCCCTGCCACGCATCGATGACGCACTAGATCGACTCCGCCAAGCCAGATATTTTCCTTCCATCGACCTACGTAGCGGATACTGGCAGATTGAAATCGATGAACGAGACCGTGAAAAGACTGCTTTAATTACCCTGGACAGATTGGCCGAGTTTAAAAGGACTCTGAAACGCTTCCGATAAACGCTTTCATTCTTTCCTTCCCGTCTGGAAGCATTGTGAAAGCTACAGCTTTAACAGCACGGAGAGTTGCACGTGATTTGCTCGTCGCCTGTTTTTGCTTTGCTTTGTGGCTTTTTTCTAATGTGGCTATCGAATCCGTTTATTGCTGCAACAAAACGGAAGCAGCCAATAGCCGCTACAATGCCGTAATGAGGTTATTCGAGCGCTCAAAGAACGCCAAGAACCGGGATACAGAGAAAAAAATACAACTTTTGATCAGGTTTCAAAGTTATCTGATGGGCACAGAACAGTAATTTCTGGCTGAAGGTATACTTTGTGACCCACTATTTTAAGTACTGGATGTGTTGGTTGACTACGTTCTGAAAGTATTTAGAATTCCGAAAAAAAGTTTAAGAAAGTGTTGCACGGGTCCCTTTAAAGGGCTGCCATTCCCCTTTTGCTCTGCACCTGCCACATTCCAGCGAATGATTGAAAGCGTTCCCTCGGATGGCGCTTTGGTCTCGTTTATTTGGATGGTGTAGTCATCTTTTCTGACACCTTTCATGAACATCTCAAACGCCTCCGCGCAGTGTTCGATGCGATTCGTGCAGCTGGTCTGCCCCTCAAAGCCAGAAGAGTGCCACTTCGCGTTCGAAACACTACAGTTTCTTGAGGTTGTGGTGAGCTCTGAGAGTGTGAGCCCAGATACCGAGAAGACGGCTACGGTAAACTCATTCCCGACGCCAACCGACAAACTCACCGTCTCCGGATTTTAGGGTCTTTGTGCTTATTATTGACGCTTTGTGACCAAATTTTCAAGAAATGGCGGAGCTTTCAACTCTCTTGACAAGGGACGACGTATAGTATACCATTTGTTTGGGGAGAAGAGCGGTGCATGGCTTTTGAGGAGCTGAAGAGACGCTTGCAACTAATAACTGACAAATAAATATTTTTTAGCTTTACTTTTCCATTGATAGAGCAACTTCAAAAATGCTTTTGCACTGATGTTGTTGTTTTCTTTTTTTTTTTGCAGCCACAGGCAACTTTTAAGCCTGTACATGAGCCATGCCAAGGACAAGTGGAACGTTCCTACCCGGAACCGGTACATGACGGAGCACTCGCTGAAGCGCGGCTCGCCTAGACACTGGCGCCAGATTTCTCTCTAGTATATCTTAGAATGAAACTCCAAAAAAGGCCATAAGTAACAAGAATGCCAAAGTCAAAGTCAAAGCCCAAGTCAAAGGCAACGAGAGAGTGGCTTCCGTCGCCTTTTCAATGATCTTTTATGCAACAACTGTAGTTGCGAATCAGTGCATTCTGCTTTCTCTTGTACAAGCTCGCAGTGCGTTCCACCGCGTTCCAAGGCCTTTAGTAACAAAGAATGCCAAATTCAAAGTCAAAGCCCAGGTCAAAGGCAGCGAGAGAGTGGCTCCCGAAGCCTTTTCAGTAATTCTCTATGCAACAACTGTAGTTGCGAATCAGTGCATTCTGCTTTCTCTTGTACAAGCTCGCAGTTCGTTCCACCGCGTTCCAAGGCTTTTAGTAACAAAGAATGCCAAGTCGAAGTCAAAGCCCACGTCAAAGGCAGCGAGAGAGTGGCTCCCGTCGCCCTTTCAATGACCTCTACGCAAGGACTGCAGCCGCGAGCCCGAGCGTACTGCTTTCTCCTGTACAGGCGTTGCAGTGCGGAAGGCACTGCGTGTTTCCGAGCACGTCAGCATTGCTCGGCGTTATCCGGGCAGCGCGGTGCGATGCGCCGGTTCCTGGAAGTCGCCTCGGCAGAGGACTTCCTCGATACGAACGCTCGTGCGGGCTTTTTATCGCGGTCGCGCTGCATGAGGTATACTGTATGCGGGCATTGGGTACGCGGCATTTCGCAACCCACGAGACAGTGAGATGCGTATCGAACCCGCCGGCGTATTAAGTAGGATGCCGAACACGGATCGAACATGAGGCGAATACCGGACGTATAGCTGAAACGTGCGCGAAGGATGTTGGATGCCAAGATGTCGCGTTCTTAAGGGATAGCATACGTATGGGTCGAAACGTCCAGGAGTAGAATGTACTGCCGCGTAGATTTGCGAAAACAAATACATAAGTATAAATAGCAGGGAAGTCGCTACCAAAAAGCAGGGACGATAACCGTTATGCGTAAGTTATGCAAGACGTGATGTCCGAGGTAGTTGATAACGATGGGAAGCGACGAATGCAATCATTAGACCAGTTAAAATATTCAGCAATAAAGAAAATACCGAAAGTGACGCGTATTTTAACCCATCTCTAACAAGGTAATAGTTGAAGATTCTACAGTCTTTTACAATAATGTGCTGGAAAGAACCGGGGTGAGATACTTCTTTATACAATTTTCATTAACCTATGCAGTTACTGCGTGTGATTATGAGTGAGACATAATGTTCAGTGGCAGCCCATTTTGACAATGGTAATGGGACTACTTTATTCTCTTCTTGAAACGTGCTTGTACCATATACTTCTATGATAGTCGGTGAAATGCGATATTTTTGAGCTGTCTGCTATGGGCCGCGTTGCCGCTAGGCTTTGACACGTTTGCGTTTAAACTCTAGTTTTCACATCCAAAGAAACTAACGCGCTCCACTGCAAGCATCATGTAAGCTACAACTGCACCCGGCTGACCACGTGATCACGGGACGTTTTGTGTCCGCAGACGATGCCACGACCGATCGCGATGAAAATCCTACTGCTGGAAGCCAGCGGTGGAAGACGATGACGACTATCCACCTTTGTCTGGCACGCACTATACTACGGGGAATCGGCCAAATCCCTTCAGGAGCTTCCTCCTTTTACGCTCATCCTCTTTTACCCAGCATGCGTCCTAAGTGTTATACTGGACGGAAAGACGGGCGGAACACCGGTCATGTTGAATATAGTTACCCACCATTACTAAAAAAAGGCAAAGTAAGTAGTTTACGAGAACAACGACGATAGCTTGAACAAGTGGTCTGTTTCTGGCTTCTGAAATTTTCCGTGAATTAGCCATCTTGACTGAAAGCGCTCGTTTTTGTTGACTCCCAATATTGTAACGTGCTTCCGGTATTCAATTAGCAACGCTCAACACCCGGAAGCGAGTAGCGAACGTTACAAGAAATCAGAAAACCCTCCCGGTCAAGATGGAGAAATCCCGATAAATTTCAGAAGTCGAGAATATCCTCCAAGGACATGAAGATCCCCAGCAATTTTTACGCTCCGTAAAGGCGAACGGAAAAGGTCAACGCTTCCCCACATATCCTAACTTTTTTCGGATTTAATTTTACCAAAGCGAAAAACAAATGAACAGGGCAGGATATTACCTTTAATTAAAAATAATGTTTCTCTTCGGACTCCCGTATTGTTATATCGCCGAATTTACGAAAAAAGAAAAACACTGAATGATAAATCACTTCAAAAGCGACTGGTGGGATTTCAAAAGAAAAATTCGGAACCATTCAGGCTAACGGTTATCTGACAACTTGGGGAACAAAAGACAACCTTAACACGCTGCGCGGCTACTCGACTCCGCATCGCAGCCCGCGCGACCGCGAAATATGGACTCCTGAAAAGGTCGCGACATTGATTCCGCACCAAGCCACACCCTTCCAACGTCAATCAGCCAGGTGGGAGGCCGGAAAAAGCGACCTACCTCTCTCGCCCTTACCGCGCGACTCCTAAAATGGCTCGCGGCTAGAGAAAGCGCACAGCGGCGATCGAAAACCTGATCGACTCAACTTTCCCGCCCACAAGCGCAAAAGCGGCGGGAGAGTTCGGATGAACCAAAACTGTCGCGGCTACGATCGCTTCGCAGAAGATCGCAGCAGACGAACTGGGAAAGGTGACGTCACCCGTCGCGTGACGGCTGCGCTGTGTGGTGGCCTGGCGGCGATTCCCAGAACTGCAGGATAAGAAGGGTGGCCCCCGAGTGAGGGGACATTTCGGGGAAATCGGACCCTGTTTCGACCGGGGCCCTTGCGTGACTGCGTGTTGAAACCAATTTTATACCCGCGACGTTCGACCCGGTAAGAGTGTCACGTACGCGACGCGCGCTCATCGCGGTTCGCAGAAGTTCAAATTGAGCGAGCAGACGACGGCGCTTGCGCGAGTCCGACGCATTGGCGGCGCGGTAAATTTGAACTGAAGCGCGGCTGTAACTGGGCCCGGGTCTACTAACCAAAAATAAGTGTGTGCGAGAATATTTCACATGTATAACACGAACCCAATAACTGATTTATTAAATTCATAGTAGATTAAACTATCTGATATTCGCTATCCCCGAATTGTAGCCTTATTTTGTTATAACCGAATAAATAACGCACCAAGACAACCACGGCTGCTTCGATAAGTATAATACCTCGGCTACACTATCCGAATGTCATTTAAACTAAATGTCGTTTGACTCAAATGGAGGGCTTCGAATGTCATTCAGAATCCGCCGTGCTCCACTACAATTAAGATGGCATTTGAAAGCTTTAACAATCACTCGCCGTGCTGCATGGCGCTGCTGCTGTCCAGTTCTGTTTTTACACAATAATTCAACGATCAAATTTAGTGGCAGTCTTTGGCATTAAAATGATACCAAATTACCAATAACGTAAGCTTTGACGTGGTTTTCGCTTTATTCTGAATCGCAACAGATGTTTTTTTGTGCTGTCTGGCCACACTGGTTCGTCACTTGCTCGCACCATGCTCGCACCGAATGCTGAGAGTATGGAATTATAACAACTTGATACCACGATTTAAAGTGTACGAGAAGCAAACAAAGTCCCACAATTAGGAATATTTCGTTTGTTGTAAGCACGCCAGCAATGTATTTGTTTATGCTGACTTGGAGCGCTGTGCGCGAGAGTACTAGGAACGGCATTTGAGAGCCCAAATGTCTCTCTGGGTGCTCATTTGGCTCGAATGTCATTTGAGCCGAATGGCATTTCAAAACCCAGCGGAGCAGCACAACTTCGCATTTGAGTCAAATGACATTTGGTTCAAATGATATTTGGTTCATTTGGTTCGGACGCTAGTGTAGCGGGATATAAGTCAATCTTTGATCAGTTTGCTAGAATAACAGCAGCAACTGTCGGGAACGCGTTGGAGCTTGAGTTTAACGTTTCGGTGATGTCTATCTCACAACGTCCACCGGTCCTGATGCTTGACGTACAATTAAGACTTTCTTAACTGGATGCCGGTTGACGACAGTCCACTTCGAAACGGGACATTACGTTCAACGTCCTATATTTAACGTTAGGCCTAACGTTGGTTCGTCGCATACCCGCGTCGCCCTCTCCCTCTGCTGTTCATCAAACTGTGGGCAAGCGGCTTATAAACCGTGAAATACGGGTGGCTTCACGGCAGGGGCTTCACCAAGTGGAACGTCGAGATCGTCCGAGCCCCTGCCCAGACCTCTACTGAAAGGCAATGCTTATTTTCACTGCCCGAACCCTTCGCCAATCAGGGCGTGGCATATCAACACCACAGATTAAGCAGCAAGGCAGCGCACGCGAAGCTGTTGAAGACGCAGGGAAGCACTATCAGGTTGGTTCAAACAATCCCTGCTCTTACCCACCAAGTACACACTGCGCAAATTTTGCAGATAATTAGAGAGAGAGAGAGAGAATCTATATTTAATGAAGTCTGGCGGTGTAAGCCGGGCTAAAATGCCTAACTTACTACGCCAGTTCATGACGTCATGAAGGTGATGGTGATGATGTTCAAGATCTTGATGCTCACAGAAACGGCGAGTTATTCACAGCAACTGGTCTAGATCTGCGTGTTGCAGGTACTCTATCAGAGCTTTCGTAGTCCGTAAAGCACGTTTGGGACAAACTCATGGTCCTAAAACGTCCTTTAGCTGAATGTCCACGGAAAGCGGCAGTCCCAAAGTCACTGCAAGGGACACTCTTTGAGCACTGAATCGAGCACATTAATAGAACAGGTGCGGGAGGGTTTCTCGCACACACTGTGTGGGCACAGTGGCGACATAGCTTGTTTCAGCTTAAAGGGGATTGATTGATTGCCGGGTTTAACGCGCGACGCTAAGGTATTTTAAAAAGCCACGCTCCTGGCATGTGCTTCGAGAGAAGCCATGAAATTATTGCTTTATTATGCACTCTTAACAATAGCCGCAGGTGGGTTTCACCACAGAACTCCAGAACGGCCAATCATCGTGACCAAGTGTGCAAATTTACGAATGACGCGGCGATAGAGCAGTATCTGCGCTGTGACAGATGGATATATTATATTTTGCTCTAGTCGGCAGTGCCTCGTCATTCTCCAAATTCGCACACTTGGTCACTATCACTGGTCGTTGTGGAGTGCTGTGGTAAAGTCCACCTGCGGCAATTGTTAAGTGATAAATATTTAACGCGCCATCGCAACGCAGGCGATGAGGCGTGCCGTAGTGAAGGGGTCCGGATTAATTTTGACCAACTGGGGACCTTTAACGTGCGCCGAAATCTCGTACACACGGGCGTTTTGGCTTTTCGCCTCCAGCAGAAAAGCGGCCGCCGCGGCCGGGAATCGAACCCGCGTCCTCGTGCTCAGCAGCAGAACGCCTTAGCCACTGAGCCACCGCGGCGGGTGAGATTGCTAATTGAATAGAATGAGCATTGTCATTGTTATGGTGCCTTGTGAAAATGTACGTATGTCGCCGCTGTCACTCCGGAGACTAGCCAGGACAAATTTTCATGCTGGCATTTTCTCCCATTACCGGCCAGCTTTTGTTCGCTAAGCGACTCTCTGCACACGATTACCTTAACGCTTGAATTTTCCAGGAAGCGAACGAGGAAAGACGCGAGACGGGGCGCTTTCTGACAACCTGAACCTGAGCTCGGGGATAAACGGCGCCAGTATATTTGCAGCTTCTTTACAATGTTTTTTTTTTTTAAGACGTTGCATCGAGCACAGTTTTCTGACTCGGAATCTTCCTATAGGGAACGTCCCTGGGTAATTAAATGTTCGGCCAGCGCAGAACTACGTCCAACTCGCAACTGAAGGACCCACGTGTATCCTTCGGGGCCTCGATTTGGACGGAGATTTGCGTCGGCGGAAACATAACTAAACGAAGTGGTGCCTTCCGGTAGCTGGTGGTAGAATCCACCAAGTGGTGAGCTTGGCGAACACGCGATGCGTGGATTTGGCTTAGTTTCTGCGAGGAAATCGTGAAGGAGCTGCGTGCGGTCGATGCAAGGTTACGATATGTACTCAGCATAACCTTCTAATCATAAAAAAACGAAATCAATCAATCAATCAATCAATCAATCAATCAATCAATCAATCAATCAATCAATCAATCAATCAATCAATCAATCATAACATTGTTAAGGCATTTGCGTTTATCGAAGAACTCATGGGACGCAATCGAAGCACGTTATTGCGGACACATGACGTGTTTGCGTTATTCTGCGGTTTTTTTCGCAAATTAAAGGGACCCTGTAGCACTGCCGATGAACGCTTTCCTTTTTAAAGCGTAGCTTCCTAGTAAAACGCGTCCGAGTAAAACGCACTGCCGGAAAGCCAACTTTACACAGTAGGTTTCCCAGAACGATGATGATGATAAGCGAAGGCACATCGAGCGCCTCAAGAAAAAAAAGCTTCCGGGGGTCGGAATCGAACCTGCGTCCCTCGCGTTACAAAGCCGACGTCTATGCAATTGCGCAATTCCGACATCGTCGAAGCGGTTTGGATTTTGGATTTTGACTTTGACTCAGGTCGCATGGGAGGAAGCTTCGCGTTTTTAGCATATTTCTCTTAAGTAAGGGGCTTTGATTTTTTAGTGCCTACCTGGGAGCACTGCGAAAAGGTAAACTCACAAAGTTGGCTCGTCGCAGCGGGTGCGCCTTCAAACTTATGCTTTGGCATGGTTGCGATGTCGTTTACAATGACTATGGAATGCTTTTATTGCTACAACTGAAACTAAGCCGGCTAATGGCCGCTATATAGCTTGAGTGACGTCACTCAGGCGCGAACAATGCCAGACCGAAATGAGAGAAAACTCTTTCGGGCAAGTTTATAATTAATCGGATGGGCGTAGAGTGGTAATATCTGGCTGAGGTACTTTGTGACCCCTATTCTAAGCACTGAAAGTGCTCTGAAAGCGGCTGAAGTTTTTATAGAAGGTCAAGAACAAGTAGAAGGGCCGGTTTAATTGTGGGGGGAATAAATTTCACTTCCAGTTTCAAACTTTATGGTTTAAACGATGCTAAAGTCTTTGGTTCAGCTTCTTTCGCGTTTTAAATCTCGCACACGCCAAGTTCCGCGTGGTGGCCTTTCACCAGAAAAGGAGACCTCATGCATGTCGTGACTACCGCGACGAGGCGTGACGAACAAAACAGAAGTAGTGACGTCACTCGCTTTTGGTCACGCCCAGCGCGCGCCCATGTTTCCCAGAACCGCCGGAAAAACAGCGGGCTGCCAGAATGGAAATTATTTCGCAGCAGCAGCCACCAACCGCGCGTAACCGTCTACCCGAACTCATCAATATCATGCCGAGTTTGACCCACAAAAGTGTCACGTATGCTACGACGCCCGTCTGCCCGGCAGCGCAGACGACGTGCTTTACAATCGGGTGCTTGACGTCACAACGTCCACAACCACGCCACCTGTCGGCTGCTTCCCAGAATCTGCGGAAGGAACGACAATAAGAGCTTATTGATTCGAAACGTGCGCCCATTAATGACTCCTGCGAGCGCCCGTGTTCAGTGTTGCCCATTTTATACACCGTCCGAACTTCGGGGTTGTCACGTACGCTGTAGGCGCTGGTCGGTTCGCAGAAGGCCGCATCGAGCAGACGATATGTTCCGCGCTGCAACTGGAAAGCGTGACGTCACGGCCGCTTTTTCCGGGAACGGCGGGGTGTTTTGATTGAGAGTGGGCGCATTAATCTTAACCCGCCGCAGTGCTTGCGTCTGAACTTGTCCCACTTTATGCCTGAGTGCATTTCGCAACACTCACTATGTGTAACCACGACCCCCCCTACTAACGCTGCCTGCAAATTGTACAAAGCACAAAAAAGTATTACTTTTTTGTTGTTCTTTTCGCAGGACAAGAAACGGATTCTCCGTATTCAAAGCTTTGCCTCTCGGGTCAATACTGTGGTGTTGTGAACGATGAGCTTTCCGTTGATCGGCGCACAATATATGTTGACTGGCGTCGCGAGCGTTGATTGGGCTTCCAGGGAGCGTTGACAGATTTGTTGATCTCGTAATTGGCTCCGTAACTCCTTACGCCGCTCCCAGAAGGGAAAAAAAAAGTAATAAAGAGAGCAGGCGTCTTGTGAACACGCCACGGGTCCTGAATCAAATCTGGCTGATTCTCGGAAAGCCTAATTGAATTACGGGCGCGCGATAACACGAAGGTCACAGAAGCGATGGGACAACAACGTCAATATCTTGCGCACGCCTGTCCTCCTAGAAGGTCTTCGTTGCCTGATCTGCAGATCAGGCGCTAGCATGAGATCAGCCGGAGCATCTCAGCTTTCGTGGTTTTCGTTTGCTACGACGCCGTTATTTGTAATGTTTTCTTTCGCGTTCAGGAAATTCGCCTTCACCTACTGGTAAAGCAGATGCTGACGGGGAGCGCGCTGTCTCCATGCTGTGCGCGAATTGTGGGGCATGCCAAGTACACGCGGATGTAGTTTGATTGAAAGTTGTGGGTCAATTTATGCGCAAGAAATTTGGACCCATTCCCCTCTTTGAACGTAGAAGCCGAGGTTGAGAGAATATACGCGTATTTATTTTTCTCGGCATTCGTAATGGTAGTGACAATTCATGACTGTGATCACTGATTACATTGGGAAAACTAAATCTGTTTTCATGCCAGTATAGAAGCGCATGTACTGACACAGCTGATGGGAAGAATAAATCCTTTGCAACTTTACTGCGAACTACCCACGAAAAGAAAAGGAAATTCGCCGTGATGATGTAGTCGTTTTAGCGGCTAATTGTGGCATACCTTGTCGCTTAATATTTTCGATAAATGTTATGAGCCATTACACTCTGCGAAGATGAAGCACCATGCAACGTAACTTCCTGGCACATCATTTAGAGATGACCCAGAATTTAGAGGCGAAAGGTGTGGGCGATTTTATTTATCTCAACCGTAGACAGCTGTCATTCCCAAAGAGAGCTTCGCGTCTCGGATAGGATACATCCATACAACGTAGCCATTATACCAGGTGGTCAAAATTAATCCGAGCCCCTCCACTACGGCGCCGCCTCACCGAGTGCGTTGCGTCGGCTCGTTAAACCCTTCAATCAATCAATCACATCAATCAATCAATCAATCAATCAATCAATCAATCAATCAATCAATCAATCAATCAATCAATAATCAAATCAATCAAAGCCATTAATTTTGCCGTGGCTGAAATACTTAAACCAAGTTTGTAAAGCGAATGCTATGTTTTCGGGCTAGAGGGCGCAGGGAACGCCCAAACAATTGCACGCCGAGACAAACAGACGCTTCTCAGTGCATTGTAACTCTAAAGGCCGACCTCCATGCAGCGAAGTTTCTCGGCGAACTTGGCGCGGCGGACGCCGTGGTTTGACGCGCCGCTCAGTTTTCGTCCACCCAACCTCCATGCACCGTGACACGGCGAACGCCGCCGACGGAAGACAGTACAGGAAGTACAACGAAGTCGAGGCTGTGTTTTGGCTGCGGCCTCAAAATGCAGTTTGCCGCTTCCGGTCGCGTTCGCCGCCGCGCGTTCGACATCTAGCTCGCGTGGATCGCCGTGCGAACAGCCGTATTTTCGACGCCGGCGGCAGAGCGGCCGCCGCCGGGCGACGTTCGCCGCCCTTTTCGCCGACATTTCGCTGTCATGGAGGTCGGCCTTAATGGCGACGCGCTGGGAACTTTGATGCAGCCAAAGCCTTCTTGTATAGTTTTTCTGACGGCACGTGCCCTTATTCTTTCCTGCTATTTCCCCTTTCCCCACCCCTCCTTTGGTAACGACCTAGCGGTTAGACGTTTTCACTGCGGAAACGTAACGACGCGCTTGCTTGACCTTACAGTTTCCCTACCCCCTCTCTCAACCCTCCCCTTTAAATAACCGAGCGTTTAAACGCTTTCACTGCGTAAGCCGTCGGCGCCGCGAATTTGTTCGGCCAGTGTCCGAAGCGCGGTCGGTGGCGCTTCCTTGACCTTGACCACATGAGGCGCTGGCTGAAGGTCAGAGGGACCAGTGGGGGTCCAAGGGGGGGGGGAGGTGATCGCCCCCCCCCCCCCCCGACTCCCCCAAAGATTGTCCTCAGCTTGTTATTTTAAATGCAGAGCATTTCAGTAACTCACAATGTCACCCGCGTTGACGCCCGTAGTCCGCACCGCACCCCTCCCTACTATATATATATAAAAAAAAAAACACCACACGGCGCCCGGTTTCGATCCCTCGACCCTGCGGGCGGAACGCAACGTACATGGCGCTTTACCCACTGCGCCACAAAGCCGACACAGAATGGGACGCTACGGACGCGCCTTATATCGTTGACTCATTCAAATTACTGCTGACGAGCGCTCTCTCGTCAGCAGTTGCCACAAGTGAACAACATTAACATAACGCAAACTACTTAACGTCGTGCGCCCCCGGAAATGCTCTGCATTTGATCGTGCCCCTCGCGAGGGAGATGTTTACTAAACGCAAGATGTGGCAGTGCAACGCCGGCACGTGCAGGGAGAAAAGCACAAAGAGAACAGAACTCAGGCTGGCGCAGTTTCAGGCAGGGGCGCGCGAGCACTGCAAAGGCGGGAAATTGGAATTGCATTTGGTGGTAACAGTGAGCGGAGAACGGCGCTACAGCCCGTTATGGCGAAATCACTGCTCTGCGCTCCCCACAGCTTTCACATTGAATGGAACGGCTTTAATTTTTTTTGTTTTTATATGCGAAGCATCTCATGGTCGGGGCTATGTCCCTCCCTTGTCGTTGTTGCGCAGTCCACACCCCACTGCGCATGCTCGGCTTGCTGAACGCCCGGTGGTGTCTTACCCTTTATGGCTCCCGAGCGACAGTGTTGCCGGTGTCTTCCTGGGCCGGCACGAGACGGGCACGCGTCTTCGACGTTTCATCGTCGTCGGCAGCGGCGTGCGTCGGCGAGGGCTCGGCGGGCCGTGATTACAAACAGCCCACAACCATCCGGGAAACGTGCATCGACCTCATCTTCAGCAACTTTAGGGTTCATACACTACAACAGCCCTTGACTTTACATTTCACAGACCATAAGGCGGTCATAATCAAAGCGGAACGCCAACCCCAGCTCCACGTCACCTACGTTGAACATGATGATGATAATGCTTAAATAAAGACAAACTCATACCACGTACAACGTCTCTCTCTCTCTCTCTCTTTTCTCTCTCTCTCTCTCTCCCCCTCTCTCTCTCTCCTCTTCTCTCTCTCTCTCTCTCTCTAATGCATCTCCACTCTAACACCCCCCACCCCTCCAATAAAATTACACCATCTTCCCCTAGGGGAACCCTGAGTAGTATTCGAAACAGCCATGGGGTAACGCAATTTCCCATTTCGTAGTTCCGGTAAGTGAAAAGTGTGGTAGTTACCATGGAAACCAAACGGTAAATATAACGGTAGCTACGTACCTCAACCTCACGGAAACGACGAACTGAAAACTAATGGGCACTTGAATCGACCCCATGCCTGCTTCGCATACTACTCAGGGTTCCCCTACGGGAAGATGGTGTAATTTTTTAAGTATTCCACTTGTTCGAGGTTAAATCCCACTTGTGCGAGGTCGTAAACGTGTTGCGACCGTCAGAAATGCGGGCTCGAGCCAGCCGTTGCACCGCCTAAGTGGCGCAAAAAACCACTGTCTCGCTAAGTGATTTGGGTGCAAGCAAGTTACACCGCATACGCGCACACGCCTGCATGGCTATCACCTCCTCCGCAGAGATGGAGCAAGGAGTGGAGCGGTTCTTTATTAGCCCCCCTCCCCTTCCCCCCCCCTTCCCCCCTCCCTAAAACAATATCTGGGACCGCTACCGAGAGGGTACGCTACCAGAAGTTTCATGGGTTTGTATTGGGCTCAATAAGCTTCGCTCAAAAACATTACCGCCGTTTTTTGTAACCATATACTCCCCGTTGACTCCCCGTTGATGTGTTGACTGCGGGCGAGAATGTTTAACGCTAAAGGCTTTACTGTGAATTTATCGTCAGAAGTAAATGAAGTTCGGAGTAATGACAGAGTCGTCTTAGTGTCCAACTGTCATAAGCATTATTTAGGGATAATTTCGATAAAGCAATATAGTTTCAGCTGTTTTCACCTGAGCATTCGTGATAGGCTTGGGCTATGTGCAGACTACCGACAAAAAAGCCATATCGTGATCTATGGACGTAACAAAACGGCGTGTCAAGCAGTTCGGTTGGCTGAGACGTGAAATGTCATCATTCTTTAAAGTTATTACGACAGTTGCGGCCACAGTCTAAACCCGGCATTACTCGCTTTGTAGGAGGTTATAAAGACGCCATGCGGTCGTTTCAAAGAATCGGATAGACTTGCGCGCTCAAGTAAATGCGCGTGCGAATTATTGTTAAGTGAGGCTGTGCTCGCGTGCCCGGTCATTCACACATCTGCCTGTCTGGCCGATATAGGCCTCCCTGCATGAAAGCGGTATCTCATACACTACCCCGACGTCGCCACAAAGCGCTTGGCATGCATTCTTTTCGCACTGTTTTTTGTGTGTGTGTGTGTGGTGGGGGGGTGTTGGCTTGCCAGACATTCTCGCGTACAGGCGACCAAGTTTTTCTGGAGCGACAAACACCACCGGCACTATGTACCGGTGGTGTTTTTTCACCCGCGCATTTAGCCGCGCATTGCGAAGATTGCAGGCCTGTCACTTCTTTGAAAAAATGCAGACCTTTCTTTGAGCAGATTCGAATTCTCGACAGGAGTGATAGTACAGTAGCGAGGGAGCTCTTGGAAGCGTTTTATATAAAGAAAAAAGGGGACAAGTGCGTCAGCGATACTTTTGTGCTTTTTCGTGCCACCGAGTTTGAATCTTGATTGTGTCCATCATCTGTTTGGTGCTTTCTAGCTATTCCAGTGCGCATGCTCCTAGTGATACCTGTATAAATACGAGACGATGTTTAAAATAAATGTTAGTTGCAAGAGAGTGCTCGTCCCGTCGTTCTTCCTTTGTGTCGTTGTCGAAGTCGCGCTCTATTTTTTTCAATCACAATGCACAAACTTGCCCAACAGCTGTGTTTAAGGACACCTAAGCAGTTGGTATTTGTTATGAATGCGAAAGCATCGCTGTGTAATGGACTCCCTAGACGCTGTGGCTGTGATTCCGTTTCTTGTTGTCGATGAACCTTGCCCTTCTGCTGCTGAGATGCTTCGCTTTTCGATACGCTTCCGCGCTTTCGAATGGCTTCGATCTGGCTCCTACGCGTTTCGCTGCTGCTCGTTCCTGACGCCGGGTATCAGGAGAGTTGACGACGACGATGGTGGCTTTGCTGCGTTGCTCCGCTCCCTTACTTTATCTGAGGTGAAGGGGGGGGGGGGGGAGGCGACCACCTTTCGCGACGGAAGAGTTTAAGCGCGTCATATGGAACGACTCGCGCTATGGAATGCTTCAAAGGCAAGGGGTCAAAGATCCATTTCGCTGTTACAGATGCATCCGCCAACACTGAAGCCAACGTTTGCGCTCAATGGGCCAATTAATGTTTTCTCGTTAAAGGGGTCAAGACAAAGTGTAAGTTTGATTCATTAATTAAAAAGACTGTTTTGTCCCGATAAAAATAATACCAACTTTATCGAAAACTTTGAACAAATAATGGAGATATTAAAGAGCAGTGGCGACTCTACAGCAACTTTCCGGCGACTTTTCTATGACGTCACAGAATCTTGTTCGCGCTATTGGCCGCTGCCTAACTAACCGATCGCAGAAACAGGATGGACGATACTGTAGTGGGGCCTCTTGCTCCATTTGGTCGCATTCCTTGAATGATAATGTGCACTTAACACATTGGAAATTACATTTTTAGTGCTGGCCCATATGACGTCACTCCTGCCCATAACACGTCACGGCAGCGCGAAATTTGAAAGTCATTCAGTACTCCTTGCGTTTTTTTTCGGTTCGTAGCTAGAACGGAGCTAAGTGAGGTACTGAATTACTTTTTTTTTTTTCAAATTAAACAAAATTGTGTTTCGTCTTTACGGCGCATTTAGAAGCATCATCCGTTCCCGGCATGCTTCTAACGCAGGTCAACCGCGTTGCGCCAACGCCCGCACGCAACCGTGGACGTCGGCGACGTCACTCTACGTGACGTGGCCCGTCCGACAGTGGCGACCCCCAGCGGCGGCCGGAATCGGGCGCTGCCTGCCGAATTCGCGGAACCGCTCACGTATACACACCACGCGCACCGGCGCCCAGAGCGTGTAGCGCTTCGGAGAAATCAGTTTTTAGACGGTATATAATCACCGCAGCGCCCACAACGGGTCTCTCGCTCTTTTAGCTCTGGGTCCGCTCATCGATTCGCCCAGACAGCTGCTGCTCGACGAGCGGGGCGGCCCCCCTCGCCGTAATAACGGTCCGTTCCCCCTGACGGCTGCCCGGTCACGTAGTACACATGACCCACGCGAAGAACGCGAGTAGAAAGAAGCAGACAGAAATGCGGTTCACGTCGGTAGACACGGCCGCGTCAGAGTGCGCGGATAGGAAAAAAACGGGGAAGGAATGGTGGGAGGAAGGGGAGGGAGGTAGCTTTTATTTAGAGCAGCCGTGCTTGTTTCGTGAAACACGTGTACCTTCGAGCGCGAACTTTTGTGTGTGGTTTGGAACGAAACGGGACAGCGGTGTTCTTTAATGCCCGTCAAGACTGTCACAATGTCGCTGACTTTATATCCTGAAGGATGTAGATACGGTAGACACAGATTAAAAAGAAGAATAAATTATGATTTCTTTTGCTTTCTAACCTGTTTCCACTAACAGCCATCAAACGCCAAAAGAAGTGACAAAAAGATGAAAATAACAATGTCAACGCACTCAAAGTTGCGTAACTTTGCGATGGCTGTACTAACGGGCGACGACATGTCACCGGCCCTTGCATTAGCGTCTCGTCTCGGCATATGAGGTTCAACGACAAACTGAAGCGTCCTTTGAGGACACTGTACAGCGAAGTTAAACTTACAGTGCTTTAAAAGGGTATGACGCCAGCAAGGACGATCGGTGCTCCAGCAGAAAAAAAAAAAAACAAAAAAAACCAGGGTGAATTCATTACAGCGGCAGTGTTCGTTAGAACTCGCAGAAGGGCCGTTGCGTCGGGTCACGGTGTTTTTTTCTTGAAACCTCCGTGGCAAGCGATTACGAGGAAAGGAAAGTTCACTGTACCCACTGCCGCAGTTCAGAGAAATGTTAGTGAGACAGAAATTCGAGCTTTGTGAATGACAGGTGCAGAATTCTCAGTTACCTTCCCATTGTTTATGCAATGCTAAAAATTGCAACCGAAAAAGACGGCAGAAAAATGGCACGCTTAAACTCGCAACGACCTATCCCAAGAAGCGTGGCGGTAATCAAATCGCTGGTATTAGCATAGAATGTGTTTGTACGCTCGTCTTCCTGATAAAAAGAAGCCGAAAGTTCGTTGCACTTGTTGCGCTGATTCGAAGAAAGTTCGCAGCACTAGAAAGACAGAAATATTAGCATTGTGAAGAACGGGGACAGTCTTCTCGCTTACCCGCGCTCATTCATTCATTTCCAGAAACTGCAACTTTGAAAGGAAAGAAAAAGTGGAACGCTAAATTCGCAACGGGGCTATCCCAAGAAGTGTGGCAGTGATTAATTAATTCACTGCTGTTAACGCAGAATGTGTTTGCATGCGCGTCTTTCTGAGAAACGAAAACACCAACAAGTGCCCGACCGCGTGAGAAAAGTCTCAAAAAATGGAGCAAATTCTGAGAATTGAGTATGTGAGCAGAATGTTTTTTTTTCTTTATTGGGCGAGTTAGCGCATCTTTACGAAGAACACGAATTTTGCGAGAATAAAAAGGACGAACCTGGTGTTTGAGATAAGACAAGCGTGAACATTCAACTAATTTTTATTAATGAGGCCACACATATAAGCACAGTCACGAACAAATGAATGCGAGCACGAAAATATGAAGCATGACTCGCCAAATTGAAAAATGTCGTTTGTGGAAGTCTAATAATGGCGCGCTATTGGTATATTTGTAAGGCCACATTTCCCAATCTAGGCAGAGCAGCGCAAAAAAAAAAAAAAAAAAGACAAGGACAGCGAGATATACACGACAGGGACTGCACTAAACTATCAACTGGTTTTATTTTGAAACAGAGACAATATATACAGCCATCCAACCTAAGGTTTATCTGCGCGTGCATAGAAAATTTAGTTCTTTCTCAGGGTAATAGAGGCGGCCATGCTGACCATGGCCATGTATATCTCTCCATGTATATATGTATTTATCCATCTAGAGTCCATGTATATCTCTCTGTCCTTGTCTTTTTTTGCGCTGTTTTGCCTAGATTGTGTACCAACACGCCCAGTTTCCCACGTTAACCACATTTCTCAACTTTTTTACTGTAATTTAATCATGCATCAATTTGACTTGCATGGGAAAAAATCGCGCTATTTGTGTCTTCTGGTTCATATTTCCTAGTTAGCGTTTCATTTGTGGATGACTACATTTTGCTCAGGGTGTCATCATGTTGTTTGCTCATGCGTGCACAAACATTGCTTGCGACCACGGCACATTTGGGCAATAACTGCACAACTTCATAGTATTCTAAATATAGGAGCAGAGATATACTATTTGTGTTTTGTGTAGGTAAACCGGTGTTTCATTGACAGACACACTACTCTACATTCTTTATATTGTGGTATGCCCCCAGGATATCTCGTGCTTTAGTGTCGTTGCATATGCGTAGCACCGCACCGTAACATCAGTGAGCCGTGGGTGGGCATGTGCGCCCTGTGCTTTAAAGCGAAGCAGTTATAAGCTGATTCCCCGGCTTTTTTGCGTCCGTACGACGATAGAGAGAGAGAGAATAGCTTTATTGAGCTAAGGAGGCCAGGTGCCCTAGGCGGAGAGAGGTAAAAAGGTAGGGAAAAGAGCAGTTCAGCCGATGCTCACTGTTCACATAGTTCTCTACATATTCATGCAAAGGCCCGCTGTTCAAATGGGGTTCACAGTTCACTCGTTTTTTTTTTCCTTCTCACTTTTCACATAAAGTTACACCGGGCCGATGGAGCGTGTGTGGTGCACTCTAGGGGAATCGGACAAGCTGCTACACCATTTTGAAGAGACCGTTCTCAAGAGCGCATTCGGTAATCATTTCAAGGGTTGGTAGATCTTCCCGCACACGGCGTATGGGTTCGGATTCGCACCGAGCCAATTGCTAAAAGCTGTTGTTGTTGTTGGTAAACTTTATTGATACACCCACACACACAAAAAAAGACCCCCAAAGTCCGGGGTTCTGAAGGGGAAAATAATTATCTATACAAACGAGAGGACCTGACGAATGTAAGCCACCAGAGCTCGCCACCAGGCCGCTCCGTCCGTTCCCTCCGGCGGCGCGAGCCAGTCTTGGAGAGAAGAGGGAGGAGGTGAAAGGGATTTAAGATGAGTTGAGAGTGATGGTTGCGAAGCAGAACAGTCCCAAAGAACATGCGGCGTGTTGGGAAAGCCAGAACACTTAGAGCACCGTGCAGGGCTGCGATGGCCTTCTAATCGATGTAGTATGTGTGAGGTTGGAAGGCTGTCCGTTTGCGCTTGCCGGATAAGACAATCATGTGCCCGGCGTAACAGGTGAGATGGAGACGGTAGAGTCTGCCTATCGCTGACTAACTCGTGCACAGTCTGGCGTCGATGTAGACGGCGCACGGCCTCTGCCGAAGGCGGGACAGAGCCAGACTAGATGAAATAAATTTGGTGTGCCATCGCAACCAAAGTGTGGGCAGTGGTGGAGCGCAGCCGGTGCTCTCCTCTCAAACTCTACGCTCACCCTCTCCCTTCGGCCACATGTTGGCCTCCGGCGCTTCGCATTCCTATACAAGATGGCCTCTTTTGCCCCGAAAGAGTGTCTTCCCAGCAATGCGTTTGTGTTTAGAGGGGAGGACGACTTCAAGAATATCGATGCAGGCTTGGTTTTTGTAAGCTGGCTTTACCACATTGTGCATCGCACATTGAAGCCGACTCTCTCTCACACACACACACACGCACACAAAAAAACGCAGAAATTTGAAAGTTAGAGAATTGTCTACTGATTCGTAGCATTCTTATGCCGCCTGTCTAAGTGTGAATTCTTTACACCCATTTTTTTAATTTTCAATATTATGTCCAACCAATTACCTCCACTTAAGCTGTTATAACCATTACAGGTGTCACTTCCGCCAAATCTGCATTATTGTGTAAATGCAGGCCGTCACATGGTTCGCCATTTCCGCCCTTTTTCTCTGTTTTTTTTATTTTGGGGGTTTTCAAAAAATATATATCCGATCAATTATCGCCATTACAGCCGAAACTTTCGCGAAATCTGCATTATTGTGGAAATGCAGGGCGTTGCATGGTCGTGGCTGTGGGGGCGGTCGGCAAAGGATGCTACGCGTTAATAGGCGGCGATGAACGCGAACGCGGCGGAAGGAGGCCACCGACGACGATCGGGCCGCGAGCGCCAAGCATGAGCGCGATGCCCGGCTAGACCCCGAAGGCCGCGAGGCGTAAAACGCACGACAATGGCGTGGCTACTATTTCACTGAATGCTGGGTTTGAGCATGATTTTTGTAGCCAACCAGCGAGCCACAAACAGCTCCTCTGGTCACCCGCCTTCATAAAGGGCAATGGCACAGATTTTTAAGTGCGAATGCACTTCTTAAGCGAGCCTGAATCGTCCGCCGCCGTCGTCCGCATAGCAACAGCTGCGGGTGCGCGCGCTCCTCGTCTTCCCTAGCAACGGGGGGAGATGGGCGCGCGCTGCCTGGCCGCGTCCCCATGGCTCATTCTTGTTGTTGTTCCTGCTGACATGGCACATACCCACGTGGGGGATTGGCCAAGAATCGGGCGTGAGAAGGGCTAATGCACCCGCTTAAAGGAGTACTGACACGAAATTTCAAAGCTGAGATAACTATGTAAAACGCACCTCTCGCGCGAAGCGGTCCTCCAGTACGTGGACGCGGCCATGGAGAGCGTCTGCGCGCGTTCCAAACCCTCGGATCCCGTCGTCTTGGTCGGCGACTTCAACGTCGACGTCCGCAAGGACGGAGAGTGGTTGGTCGACTACATGCACGCCACGCACTCCATGTCGTGCGTACCCCTCGACTCGCCCACCACCATCAACGGCGGTTTCATCGACCTGGCCTTTGCGAGGAACTGCCAAGTCCCGCACCGTCCTCCAAGACCCTTTGACGGTCCATTTCACGGACCACAAAGCGATCCTTGTAGCAATCAAGTACAACGACAACACAAATAGGTGTCTGTGAATAAATGCATCTTTCTTTCTTTGTAGTTGTGTGTGTGTGTGTGATCTCTCTTTCGCGAACATTACCGAACCGCGCAAATTCAACTCGTGCATTCGCACTTTCACATTCTTCCCCTCGGGGAAATGCGGGGTATTTTTTTTTTTTTTGTCACGGAGATGTCGTGCTCGCGCATCTGGCCAATAATGCAGTGCCCGTTTCCCTTGCGCACACTTTGACAGACGATTGTGGTTATCTAGAATTCCATGCCAACTTTGCAGTCAACATAAAGCTTGGTGTGCTTTTTCCGCATCCTTCAGGTTTTCTTACAGCGGAGCTGTTCTAGGGCCGGCCCTGACGGCAGTCTCTGCTGGTGTCGTGTCACGCCCTCTCTTCAGCAGATTTCTCCGCCACGGCAAAACCGGTTTCCAGCAGAAAAAATAAAATAAAAAATAAAATAAAAATGTCTTAGGGCCTTCATATTTCGATATAAGGACGGCTTATAAATGTTTTCTCAGCAGCGCATTTATCTTTAGAGGTGAAGCCGCCTTTAATAAAGTCGGTGTAAGCTTGGTTTTGTAGCGTAAGCTACACTAGCCGAGGTTGAGCAGTTTCGCGAGGGCCGTGAAGGGCCGTTCTGCGCAAGCGCGAGCATCATTAGATTGCTTTGGATCGGATCGGATTGGCTTGGCTTGGCTTAAATTGGAGTGAGTTGGATTGAAATGCAATCCAATTGGAGTACGGGTGTGTAGAGGAATTGGGTCCGTACATCCGCCGGTCTGCGCATTCCAGAGTGAGATCATAGCCGTGGCAGACGCACTGGCGCCGGCACGTGCCTAGCTGTGCGCCTCCGTTGCGCAGTAGCCAAGTCTGACACTGCGCAGGAGCCGCTTGATACCCGTTTCGCGTGGCTCCTGGAGAGCCGTGCTGCGCATGCGCGAGGAGCAGTGACTGGACCGGACTGGACTGGCCTGGACGGAATTGGATTGGATTGGATTGGATTGGATTGAATTGAATTGGATTGGATTGGATTGGATTGAATTGAATGGAATTGGACTGGACTGGGCGGGATTGGATTGGATTGGATTGCAAATAGTTTTAGCAGCAGTAAGCATAATCAACTGTTCCTAGACAACCAGGAAACCTAAGAATAACCAGCTGAACGTTAGCTCACGCTACGTATACCCTAGCATAGCCGAGCTAAGCCACTGCTAATTTCTTGTGATCTGGCTTTCCCACATTGTCCTGCTGCGCAGTGAAGCATGGCCATCTGCGGAGGGAGTATGAGTACAGAAAACAGCTCTAACTCTTCCGTTATTGGAAGCGTATCCCAAAACAAATTGTATGACAATTAGCCACTAAGACGACTCTACATTACGCGCCAGAGAGAAGCCGAAGCTAAACGGAGCCTCCGTAAAGGCAACCCACAGCTCCGCTGTTACAGCAGATTTCACACTGGGTGAAACTGGGTTTAATTTTCTCGTCCTTCCTTGCAAGCTTCAAACTTCAATACTACTGCTTACAATGCCCCTGGAAAACTGCCTCCCAGAAATGCACTTGTGTGTAGCAGTGAAGCCGACTTTAATAAAGAAGGATTGGATTGGATTGGAAAACGTTTATGGAGCATAAAAGTGGAGAAATAAATATTTAGTGATGAGCTTTGGTGCTGCTGTTAAGGCCCAACCACATTAAAGGAGCCACGAAGAGAAAATACAACTTTGTTTTATTTGAAAGAACTAGAATTCAGTATCTCACTCAGCTCCATTACAGCCACGAAAGATGTTTTTTTTATAACGAAAAAGAAAGCAAGAAGTATTTAAAAACTTTCAAATTTTGCGCCACAGTGACGTGTTATGAGCAAGAATGACGTCATACGGGCCAACAATAAAACATAATTTTCAGTGCGTTAACTGCACGTTAGCATTCAAGTGATGCGGTCAAATGGAACTAGAGGCCCATTACAGACGTCCAGTCATGTGTCGTCGCGACAGGTCAGTTAGGCGGCCGCCAATCGCCCAAACAAGGTTCCGTGACGTCATAGAAAAGTTGCGGGAAATTGGCTAGGGGGTCGCGACTGCTTCACGCGTTTTCTTCAATATCTCCGTTATTTGTTCGAAGATTGCGATGATATTGGTATCATTGTTATCGGGACTAAGCAGTCTTTCTAATAAACCCAACTTGTATTTTGTCTTCATGGCTCCTTTAAAGAAGAAGAATCAAAGGAGTTTATTGAGGTGCGTTAGAAAAATGCATATGTAAAGACACTACAGACAGGGTTCTCAGAGCTAGTGACTGTACCCGGACGCGTCGATATTGACGCGTAATGTCGACGTACTCGCGCATCGGCGTAGCTCGGCGTAAGCGCGCGTAAAATGTGGGTACACCGGCGTACGGCGAATGCGTTGTTACGCGCTTGTTGGGCCTAAGTCTGCGCGAAACCGGATGTCCGCGCACTGCTCCTGGGCGCACAGCGCGCTGAAACCAGTTTATTCCCACGTTGAAAAAGGTTGTCATTTTAAAAAAGAAAAAAAAAAGTCTTGATTTTATCGTTCCTTGTTCCGATGCAATTAAATGGTCAGTAACGGTAAAGGCAAGCTTCGGTTGAAGCAGGTCCTGGTTCGTTTTTGTTGCGTTCAGCGCCCCTCACGACAGCGCGAAGCAGTCTTTTTATCTTTTGTTCTGTGTCTGCTTTATTTTCTCTTCTTTTCCGCAACGTTTAAGCATTATTTTTTAAGAAGCCGGTGTGTGAAAACGAACTCTTAATTATAGGCCTGCTCAGTAATGTTCGTTGATGGACTGGACTTGCTTTGCTTAAACCAGGGATCTCAAGCTCACGTCAGTGCCGAAGTTTAGTCCTGCAAAGGCCGGGAGAGCGAAGAAGGTTGCAACGAAAAAGTGAGGGGGGGGGGGGGGTTACAAAATGTTGGCTAACGCTGCCATTTGAAACGAACAAGTCCTTCCCCACATCTTGTAACTATGCGGGTCATTTCTGAATAGAGTTTGGCGTCAGGATTCCTTGGCTACGCGAGCAAGGAGCCGCATCACGCATCCAGTTAAAAAGAAAACATATCAAAATAAATGAATGAAGACACTTGGGAGTGGGCAGGGACTCAAAAGAAAGGTCCGCGGGCCGTGGTGTTCGAGTACCCCTGCTCTAAACAATGCTGAACTGTACGACCTGTCACGTGAGTGGTAATAGCATGGTAAGGTCTTAGCAACATAAATTTAATATACTTTGTATTCATGCCGTTTGTTACGGTGAAAACAGTTTTTGAAACGGGAGCCGAAGACGTCAAAGAAATATATATATTACAGCGAATTCAAGACGACGCAAAAGACCAGCGTTGTTGGCCAATATATACTTTGCATTTATAAAATAAGCAAGGACGAGCTATAACGTTAAGAATATTAGTGCGCGTAATGTCGATAACGAATTTTGGGAAACAAAACATTCTGGGGGGAACTTCGTAGAATTTTAATTATCTCCTAGCGATGAACCAATTTGCTTTTTAGATGTTTTCTTCCTCGAAAGCTCAGCTTAGAGGAGTCGCGTGTTCTCAGAAGCTGCTGTTTTTCACATGCGTGTGTTTAAGGGAACTATAAACTGAATGTGTACATACAGGGAAAGATAACAACTGGAGAAACGTATACGAGTTATACAAGAGGACACACGCGCGTCCAGAGAGGTTAGGTTGCGAAACAGCGCACGCCGTGAAGACGAAGCCTAAGCCGAAGCCGAGCAGTTTCTACGCCGAAAAACGGAACGCTGGGTCGAACGGACTGCGGATGTATTTCTGGGAATAGCAGTAAGACGATAGATTAGAAAGACGCTCGGCTGGGACTGTTGCTTCGTGGTCGTAATAAAATAGACAGGAAAGGAACGTAGCAAAGAAACGAACGACGTCCGCTTCGCGCGCGTGTTCCTGTTACGCAATTTCCTTTTTTTTTTTTTTTGAAAGCGAACCGTTATTCGTCTGCAGACGTTCCATCCATGCCTGAAACGCGATAACGTTTATCGTGTGGCTTGTGCTTCACTGTATACAGTTCGAAGAACGAAAGCAGATACGCCATTACGAAAGTCGACCCAACAAGGTATCTACGCGGTTTCTTTTCATGCCACCGTTCGACAAAGTGATAGGCAATACACTAGTATTGCATAACAAACTGTTTTCTTTGTTTTATGCGCTGTGAAGCGCGTCTTAAAAAACCCTGACATGTTTTTAGCGAGAACGTTCTTTGCTTCCATTTTTGGACAGGATAAGGCAGTACAGAAAAGGCAGGGAGTTTGAACCAGACAAAAGTCCGGTTGGCGATTTTACTCACAGAAAATGGGAAAGGGGGATTTAAAGAAAAAGAAAAGGTGTATCAAACGAAGGGTACGTATAAAAAAGATGTATATATAAAAAAGAACGTATATATAATAAAAGGTATATGTAAAAAGAGAAGGTATCTATAAAAAGTATGACGGGCAAGGAAAGAACAAAACCATCGGCGATAAAAGACTTAAAAAACAGGTAAACTGACCAAATGGGCGACAGAAATCCGATTAATACGTAAACATTCTTTTGCTGTTGCTCCAAAGCTATCAGGATGATGCATTGTACCTCAACAAAAATGCGTGATTGGCGAGGTGAGAACGGGTAACCGTTATAATGGTGTAAATGTAGATTATTGTAAGAAAAAGAGAGAAAACTAGAACCAAAAATACCCCCAAACGAAGCAAACAGTATTCCGATTTGGCTATTGGTAGCTCAATCTGGCAACCATCGGCCACCGCAAGAAATTAAAAAAACAAAACAAAACAAAACTGGAAAATGTGTAAATGTCGCATCAAAATCGCCAAGGTCTAATTAATCCACCACTCCCCTTGAGCGATTAACAACAACAACAACAAACAGAAACCCACAATATAAAATAAAACGCTGATAAATGAATTACCAAGGTTACCAAAATGCGCCCAATCTGGCCCGCTCGCGTGATTGACTCCCGAACAACAAAAAGACATAAAAAATAAAAATTAATTGACGAAATTGCACGGGTCTAACTTATCTTGCGTGGTGACGCGACGCAAAAGAAAGGAAAAGACGCTGACTGGGTTGACGCGTTTCTTCAATGCCATCAAGCAAACATAAATATCATTAAAACGAGAGAAGGTGCAAGAGTGTCTAGGTATATAGAAAACTATTCTCAGAACTTTCGTAGAACCTTTAGCTTTATTTCCGTTGGTCTTGCAAATTGCAAAGAAGGAAGCGTGTTAGCGAACACTTCTGCTGTAACGGTATGTGTGTGAAGAAGGCGAATATTATGAAAAAAGCAACTTCTCTTTTACAACTAGAGCTGGTCGCATGATTCAACCGTTTTCATACACATTAACACATTACACATTTTATATTCGTTTCATACACATTAGCAAGGCTTAGCGCAAACCATACGAAAAAATAAAAACAAAAACTGGGGCAGATATGATACCGAAACGACCGCTGTAAGCGTAGCGTTTAAGGAATTCAATGCGCACTAGTCGACTAATGCCGTCCATTCAGAATGAGTTATCGCGCCTCTATCAGCGGAAAACAAGACAAAACAAAACAAAAACAGAACTATACAAAATAGGTAAATACGACGCGATGGAGGCGCTGAAGAAGTATTGTTTCACGCGCGTTCTATGCGCCTGTCACGCGTCGCTGACTCGCAGACAATGCGCGCAGCGCTCGTACGCGACGAAATGACGGAAGTGCGCAAACAAGGTAAAGTTTTCTTATCTTACCTGCCTCTTGCACCCCGTTAGTGTCACCGGAGCTCAGGACAATTGTCTCATGAAAAGATGCCGGCAACGGTAGAAACCTATTTAATTGGCCGCAGGAGCGGAAAACGAGGAAAACGGGAACTGGCAACAGAGAAGAAATCTCGGGCAGTTTCGTATAGCAGCAATCTTCTAATAAAAATATCTATGAACTGGACCAAAAAAACGGTGTCCAAAAGGAACAAGACAAGTCCAAAAAATGAAAAAAGAAGAACTGGTGATGAAGACAGACAGACAGACAGACAGACAGACGGATGGACGGACGGACAGACAGACAGACAGACAGACAGACAGACGATTTTAATGCGGAAGTTTTCTGAAAAGTTGTGGCATTTCCGGTATCACTGCATGGTTTGTCAGCTGCAACGAAAACGAAGAACGTGGGTTTCTATAAAAGTGAAATGAATCTGACGGTCTTACTTGCTGTTTCAATCGCTTCTCACTCTTACATGGGAGCGCAAGGCCGCTGTAAATGCGTACCGTTTAAGGAAATCAATGCGCACCAGCCAGCTAATGCCGTCAATTCAACACGAGTCATCGCGGCTCTATCAGCAGAAAAGCAATAAAAAAAATCCTAGCAGAACCATACAAAATAAATACCACGCGACGGAGGCGCTAAAGAAGTTTCGTTTCACGCGCGTTTTATGCGTCTGTCACGCGTCGCTGACTCGCAGACAAATGCGCGCAACGCACGTACGCGACGAAATGGCGGAAGTGCGCGAACGAGGCAAGGTCTCCTCTTACCTGCATCTTGCGTCCCGTTGGTGTCACCCGGGCGCTTTCTCTCAGGACAATCGTCTCACGAAAGATGGCGGCAATGGTATAAATCTATATAATTGGCCTGCATGAGCGGAAAACGAGGAAAACGAGGAAAACGAGCACAAGAGATGAAATCTCGGGCAGGTTCGTTTCACCGGGACGATTCAGATTGCTGAATGCCCTCGCAAGAAAAGGTAGTTAACTCTATACGCAGACGGAAATGAGCGGAAATGAGTTAGTCTTAGTTGCGTCGGCGCCCCGCAAGGATAGTGCGTGTGTATAAGCGTCTCTCTGCAGAGCATGCATAATTTAACGCGGGAGTTTAGATGAGCGCTGTTTCAGCAGTCGTCACTGCTTGGCTCATATCCTGGCAACAACGGGAGCCCAGCGTTCCCGCTCGATTCGATAAATGTGCGCATACAACTGCGTTTTGCAATGTTCCTTGTAAACGTCTTTGTTACCGTTTTTTGCCGTTTTCTGTAAAAACGTTTTTAGAGCGAAGCTGTTTCTGTCTAATCCCCCAGTTCCCGCCCCCGTGTGGAACGAAAACTCGGCGTCTGGAAGGAAAACACGGGCTTGTCTACAGCGCTATAGAAAAATTCGCAAAAAAAGTAAAAATACAAAGGCCTTAGGGCTTCCAAATTTTGATGTCTTAGATTGCCCCTAGAAAATATCTTCCCCGCAATGCATTTGTGTTTAGAGGTGATGCCAGACTTTAGAGAGATAGGTTGCTTGTAGTGTACACGCATCAAAGCTAGCATACCTAACTAGGCTTTTGTAAGCTGGCTTTCCAACATTGCGTGCTGCGCAGTGAAGCGTGGCCATTTACGAAGGTAGTATGGTAACAGCCCCACTTTACACTCTTGTGCGTACATTGGCGGGGTGGGGGGGAGGGAGGGGGCTGCACGCACAGGCAGGCTTTACGCGCTCACCGTTGACATAACAGTTCTGCTGGGCGGAGATTTGAACGTGAACGCCTGACCGCCCGATGCGACCTGACCGTTATCGTCCGTGGTCGAGCTGTATGGGTCGGTGTGCTACTCAGGCAGTAATATTGCCGCGAACCATGCATTGGGCTTGTTTATTTGTGTTTTGTTTTTGCCGCCCGGCTGCGCCGGTCTGTGTTATCGGTGTTGTGTTGCCAAGGGAGGCGCGTGTTCCGTTTTTTCTTTCTGTGCCGCATGTGTTCTCTCTTCTGATAGGGAGAGCGTTCCGAACTAACGCGAACAGCCTAGAATTAGCTTCGTTGATCTACAGTGTTCTGGATACAATTCGACTCTCGACGCTTGCCTACGCACGTCACTTTCTTGACTGCTGTTTCGCCGCCTGTGTATTCTTTGAGTGTTAGGGGAGCACAAGTTCGCTCCAATAAACTTGTTTTTCCTTCAAGACAGCTGTGTCGTCTCTGGCTACGTGGCAATATGCGTACGACACGGCGGGTGAACGGTAGGCCTCATGTTTGTCTCCTAGAGTAATTTTGTAGTCCTTTCAAGTATCATTCGGCTAATTGAAGTTTGAAGTTTGAAGTATGAAGCTTATTTTTGGCAGAATGATGTACATGGTGCCGAGGCTAAATGCGTCGTAAATGTCGCCTGATTTGACCTCTCTGGCTCCCGGTAACACTGGCAGCGCAGACAGCGTTCTAAGCTGTCTGTGCTTAATGCGTACTTCCTAGCTATAGGAAGTACGGCCAATCGCAAATGACAAACCAACCCGCTTCGTTTTGTGCCCTCAGCACTGCGCCCAGCTTCGCTGGTTATCCTTCGTCACAGAGGGGAAAGCAGTGATTTTTTCCTCTCTTTAGGGTGGCCACGTCGGAAAGCATCTGCACACCCTGCTGGAAAACGCTCGAGATTCTAACCACGGGATTGTCATGTATGAATTGTCAGCAATGTTCAAACGCCTCTTGAAAGCTGTCGAAAAATACCGCCAATAGAGGAAGAACATGTACAGGTGCAGTCAAAAGTAATTGGAACACAGGCTCGTCAATTTACAGGAATGTCTTTTTGCGAAAACTGCCCGGCTGTATTGGTGTCGCGTTTAAAGGAGTCCTGCCTAATAAATTAAGCTTCCTGTAAACCGGAATGGCTGTCATAAAGCCAGCGAGACAAATATTTTATGACATTCACAAATCCTTGTTCCGATTACTTACGACGGCACCTGTAGCTTCCGTGATAAGGACTGAAACAATACGCGAAAAAGAAAATCCTTGTGATAGTTTTCGCGATTCTGGCTCCAAGTGCATAAAAATAGAACAAAGCCACGTATATGTGTCTTTTTTTAACAGAGCTTGAATGGGGTGGATTCTTTTCTGGTGGTTTATGTGCAGCCCCACGCGATCCTCGATCTCCCTACGTCTGTTTGTCCATCTCTCTATATAGACAGCTTCAATTTATCTTTACCCTGTGCGAGATGAATACAAAACTGGTACTTCCTGTCCACGCGTTTGCTGAGACTAACGATCATTTTTTTTTTTTTTTTTACCTGTGACGCAGAAGTAGTTTCCGTTTTAGAGCATAGTCATACCTGGCGCTCATAAACCAGGGCTTTACAGGATTGGAAATGACAGCGTGTAGCCACTTCGAAACTCAAAATTAGCGCAGCTTGCACCAGTGTGTGCAAGGCTAGGAGAAAAGCAGAGCTGGCGGCCCTCTCCCTTAGCGAAGTCCCGGCTGTTGACGTCATCGTCATATCCGCAGCGCCCATAATAGGTCCACTGCAGGACGAAAGCCTCTCCCATGACCTTCCAGCGGTTTATCCAAAATTTCGATTTTAGGGGGGGGGGGGGGTGTTGGGGGTGCGTGTATAAATCCCTGGGCTGAGTGCTCGTGATGTGAATCTTTTAGGGGCGAAGCTCCTCTTGCTCGGGCCCTGTCCCGTCCCTCGTTGCTGCTGTATACGGCACATTAATGATGATTGTGGCAGGATCCCCCTAGGGATTGGCCAACCAAAGATTGGCCGAGGAGGTCAAAACGTTCAACGCGTTCGTTGCTACCCACAAGGAGAAGAGGAAGAAGAAGAGGTTGTCGTTCGTCGCCTGCGAGCTGAAGACACGTACCCGGGGTACGACGCGACACAAGACGCTCTGCAGAAGGCGATGGCCAAGGTGGCGAAAATGTCACACACCGAATTCGCCAACTTACCCATGGAGATTCTCATCGTCCAGACAAGCCCTACATAATCACCACAAACATCGACGTCGTCGACGGGCTTGTCAACGGAGCGGTGGAAAGCTTGACGTGTCGAGTCTTTATATGATGTGGCCGAATGTTTCACGGCTTTACCGATAAGCATTTTAGCTTCACCCCTCTCATCATCATTCAATTCGTGGAGATGGCGGGATTTTTTTGAGTACGACGGACAGATTTGCTTAGGCGAAAACCGCTCTGTCTGTTCGAAAAACAAAAGGGACGGCGTGTGAGTGCGTGTTGTTTTATTTAGTGCCTCGTTTCATCATTGTCTGTGCTCTGTCTGTCTGTCTGTCTGTCTGTCTGTCTGTCTGTCTGTCTGTCTGTCTGTCTGTCTGTCTGTCTGTCTGTCTGTCTGTCTGTCTGTCCGTGCATGCGTGCGTGTGTGCGCGCGCGTAATTGCTGTCATCGATCACAACCACTTCATGTTCCCAACTTGCGACTCCTTCAGTAGCCAGCGTTTCGCGAAGCTGGCCGCGAAAAACACGAAGTATGCGAGTACAAGCCAGCCCGCGCCATGCTCTGCCATGCGAGAAATTCCAGTCGCGGCGGTCAAAATGCCATTTCAAAAAGCACGCCTCGTGGGTCTCAGGGCCTGCGAATTAGACTTTCAAATAGAAGCGGCAGAAGCCGGCGTGCTGTTCTCTCCACGGGGTTGACTTCGAGCGGACGTCGAGAGCTCCCGCAGCTTGAGAGTGCACGACCCCGGCCAATTACATTGCAGCCACCGGTCAAACTTCGAGCCCCGCACCCTTCGCACACGGCGAGCCCTTCGCGAGGGATCTCCAGCGGCGGCGTCGCATGCCTGCAGCCGCATGCCGATGGCGCTGCAGTGTAAGCGAGCAATGCGGGCCACACCCACCAACCACGCTTCCATCGTTACGTGTGGAACGTGGAGGCTCCGCAATTTCCGGTCGCCTCAAGAAGTAGATTTTCTTTTCCAAAATTGGCGCCTGGCTCATCTTCGTTAGGCAGAGCCCGTGCAACAAAGCTCTCCATTGCATGGGTCGGGGGCCCCGTCGTACCATAGGCAATCGCCTCGCCTCGAAGATTTCGGCCTCCGTGAATGAGGTCACGTGCGCTGGCAAGACATTAGGGGCGAAGCTCCTTGGGGGCTGGGGCTGTTGGCGTGTCCTGTCGTCCGTCGTTGTCTTCGCAATCGTCGTCTCATGTAGTGGCACGATACTAAAACGCCGGGAAACTTGTTTACGCCTCGCGCTAGAGAGCTTCGTGCTTCAAAGAGACGAGACTTTTAGAGCAAAGCTCTATACCTGCATCCCAGACGCTTTTATCGCCATTGGCAAAAACGCCAAGGCGCCAAGAATACACTTATACACTGCACGCTTCACCCTTCCCTAGGTTCCACGTTAGTGGAGATGGTCCGGAATGTTTTCCCCCTTGAAAGGCACCCTGGAACTGGGTGTTATTATGCGGTGCCGAATTTTCTCACTGATTGGTCTGTATCCCAGCACGTCATCGTTTGGGGGCCGGTTGAGCCAATCAACCGCCAGGTAAGAGAGAAGGGACATAATGCCGCTTTGGACATAGAGGATTGTTCGTGAGGCAAAGTTATTGTAGAAAAATACATCTGCGTAATCGTATATAGCTTCCCTAAAGTGAGTCAGAAGCTAGCAATGGCGAGAAGACGGGAAATTACGTACTGAAGCGACGTCTTCCAAACGGCTATATACGTCTTCCATTCTAAGGTCTATGTCCAAAAGGTTACCAATTAAACTATTTTAATTCCAAATGCAACTCTCAGGCCTCATCAGTCGTGACGAGTCCCCAGTTAAGGCTTTCTTTACCATACGGCACATCTTGAAGACAAGAGGACGAACCAGATCCCTGATTTCAGCTGTTGCAACGCATTGAAATTCTACCGAGGTGCAGTATCAACACGTCGTGGCTATTCGCGGAAACTGAACGGCTGCCAAGTCAAGCCCAGTAGCGGTCCCAAAAATTGGTTTTAGGGGGGGCGAAGGTTTTTTTTTTTTTTTTTTTTTGGGGGGGGGGGGGGGGGGGGGGGGGGGGTTTTTTTTGCGCAAATTCTGCGGAGAAAGGGATAAACATGCATGCATGTGCGCGTAAGCGGTGTAACCCGCTTGCGCACAAGTCACTTGGCGACACAGGGGTTTCTAGCGCCCCTTAGGCGGTACAACGGCTGGCTCGAGCCCGCATTTCCGATAATCGCAACATGTTTACGGCCGCGCACAAGCGGGATTTCACCTCGCCAAGTGGAATGCTTTAAAAAACAAAAAAATAGGAAGCTGATGACCTGTTTAAGGGGGGGGATCGCCCCCTTCCCCCCCCCCCCCCTTGGGACCGCCACTGGTCAAGCCCATTATGTTATTAGGTTAATGCTGGGTGCATTCTTGCTCAAAAATCATGTAAACAAAAGCTTAAAGGTTGCTAAAGGTGCATGCTTGCATTTTTAAAGGTTGTCAGGTTACAGACCAGTTTTTATACCTTGCCCCGCTAACAGCGCGCATGACTGTCTAGCTGAGGCCTCGGTATATAAAACCCCAAATTTTATTTTGCTTTAGCAGCTTTAAAAAAAAAAATGCGGCGTGTCTGCGCACTTCGCTGCAAATGTCGTCGAAAGACGATTTCCTCTGCCACCCCTGCCCCGTAAACGATTTTCTTCTCTTTCCCGTCCACATCTCACTCTCTTTGCCTCCAGTTTTGCTCCTCCCACGATAAACACAGTAGAGGTTTGCTAAAGTCAATTCAATTTTCCCGCGGTCCACTGCCCTCGCGCCATCTAATTGATATTTTGTTGCTTTCGAATTTGGGAAAACACTGCACGAGGAAGTGCTTTCTGAAATATTTTTTTCAAGAAGTGTTTTTTTTTTTACGTGCTGTCACAAAATCAAGGGGCCCAATGTATTTTTAACTAAAAGAAGAATGCAAATAACACTTATGTTTGATGTCTTCCCTTTAAATGTACCTAATTTTTCTTTTTGCTCAAAAATGCTGACAGTTATTTATTTATTTATTTATTTATTTATTTATTTATTTACAGAAACCTTACAGGCCCCCGTAGGGGCATAGCAAAAAGGGGGGCGAAAATCGCAAAAAAATAAAAGAGCAATAAAACATAATATGTACCAGGTGAGGCTAACATTGCATTTCGAACACCAGGCACGAAAACACAAGGACACGATACACTAACAGACGTAACTACAGATTATAAGGCGCAGTGCATACAGAATGCAACTTCCAAATATACATCACAAAAATACGTCAGCAACAAAAAGTCGGTGAACAATTTAAGAAACCAAACATAAGAAATGACTGGTTACACGCTGGTGGAAGGAGGCATGGTTGATATGGAAACGACTTTATCGGGCAAATGAACATTGCCACCAGTTTTAGTAGTCTAGAAAAGATTTGCCTCTATAAACGTCTGGTTCAAGAATTTTATAAGGGACAGACAAAACATTTTAGTGGAGTACATGCCATCTATCTCATATGATAGCCAACGTTTTATATAGTGGAGTACCCACAAGACATTTATGAATAAACAAGTAGTAGGAAACAATTTTAATTTGGAACTAAAATTTCTCGACTGAAAGGTAAAGTCACGTAGTGTCGAAACGTGACACTACAGTACGTGTCCCGGTCACGTGACATGCAAACCTAGCATCTACTTAACGTTTGTTGACGTATTGAAAACCTTTTAGCACGAGTAATTGTATCAGTTTAGATTGTTATCTTTTGTTTTCCAGTTCAAGAGCGCCACAAAACTTTAATCGCTCAGTTTCGGCTTCGGAAACCTGTATTCGCTGTTGGCGTTGCGGCTATTAAAATAACGCGAAAAAAAGAAGTTTCAATGCGTGATTAAAAAACATGCATAGCAGAAAAAAAGACTGAAATTCATTACTTTTTTAGCTTCAAAAAAGTTTATAAATCCCCGCTTTTCATCAAGCATATCTACAAAATTTGTTGCCGCGCTGCTCTGTGTCGTAGTTGCCAGCATTAGTTTTTGGCAGGACGCGTACGGCTGGTAGATCTGAAAATTCCGAATTAAAAAGTTCTGGTGCTATCAGCAAAACCGTTCGGAATATGAAGACACATGCCCCTTCTGTCGCCAAGAAAAAGGCACCTTGCGACACGTGATTGCAGATTGTACGTCACTCAAACCCCCCATCCCACAAATCCCACCCCCAAACCCCAACACCCCCCTACCCCTTTCCCCCCAAAGAGCGATGGGAGATCTCTACGGTCCAGCCCCGCCGCAACGACCCACGCGGCCCTAGTGGCCCGGGGCCTGGAGGTGCTGGCCGTTTAGGGCCCTGTGAATAAGGGACCACCCCGTCGGAGGCCGCCTCAACGGTGACTTCAATGGCTCAAATAAAGTTGTATCTATCTATCTTAGGGATAGGGTGTTGTAAGTGACACCATTTTTGTTTGGGATGGAGAACGTATACTCGACAAAAATGGGTTGTCTGTTCCCTTATAACTTTTTGGGCCCGGCGGCTGAACGGACGTACAGACAGACAGACACATACAGGCCAAAACTTTCACGTTTTGGTGTGTATGTCAGCCCAAGAACGTCAATAGCATTTGAAAAATTGTGTAGTTATTATGTCTTTTTACGAGTAATTGGGAGGAACACTGGATGTCAGTGCAAGTGATGGGTATACACGTCTGCACAGACTTACGCAAGCTAAGCTACCCCCCCCCCCCCCCCCTACTCTTCATACAGAGAAAAAGGAACATTACGCACTATTTTTAACCCGGCGTCACCTCTATTTTAAAGGGAGACACCGTAAAAGCATCTTTGCGAGTAGTTAGTTAGGTTTATATACTTGAAGAATAAGAAACGTAAAAGCGCGACAAAAATGCGGGAAAATGACCAGTAGCAACCGATACTCAAGAGTAAATCTATGTTGCACAAGGAGGGATTCCCCGACTTGCGAACGCACGTGCCTGCCCGCATATTGAATTGAATTCCTAGAGCCACGCTAACGGGACCGTAACATTTTGTAAAAAAAAAAAAAACACACACCAGAATTAATATTTGTCATTCTGTAAAGTAAGTTGTATGCATGCCATTGTTTCGCAGAATCACAACAATAAAAGGGTGGGGTTCGCTTTGCACGCTCTTAAAAGGGCGTCTCAAAACAACTGACGGTTTTTTTTTGTTTCATAAGGTAAAAGGTTCACATTTAATTAGCGTTAGTTTCCATTTCGGACCTATTTTCAAACACGGAATTCACGGCCGGACGTGAAGTTTCGCTTGGCCCGTTTAAGCCTTATTTCGTCTCCGTGAGCCAAAAACGGACGTTAACGGACGCGGTTTTGTAAAAAGCTGCTCCTGGAGCGAATTCGGCCTCTCTCAGCGTGTACACCAGTTTTGGGGATAACGGATCCGCTTCCATTGGCACAAAACAGGGAAAACAACGAAAACTGTATTATGTATAGGAATGACTTAGTTCATTGTTAATTATGTTAGTGATAGTTTCCCTTTCGGAGTTTATGAATACGTTAGTTCATTGTTAATTAGGCTAGCGCTAGTTACCCTTCCAGACCAATTTTTAAACACGAAATTCAGGTCCGGAGGCAAGAGTCCTCTTTATCCATTCAAGCCTGTTTATTTTTCTCTTTCCGTGCTCCAGAAAACGGCCATAACGGAATGGGTTCCGTAAAAAAAGTCACCCAGGACGGAATTCAGCCTCTTCTCGTATAGCCGGATTTTCGGAGAACGGGAACTTTTCCGTTTGGGCCTGTTTTTGAGCCCCCCAAAAAGGGGTTCCGTAAAAATCCGCTACTAGAGCGAATTAAGCGTCTGTTCCATAAAACCCGTTTTGGGGGGAACGGAACTACTTCAGGAGGGTCCCGTTTTAGGACCCCGGATGGAGGTACGTGCGCAGCCCCGTCCCTCGCGCTTCTGGTCACTAGATCCAACGGGTCATTAGATCCAACGAGTCAGGAGATCCACTGGGTCACGTGATGCCCGAGTCAGAAGATCCAAAGAGTCACGAGATCCAACCGAGTCACTAGATCCAACGCGTCACTAGATCCAACGAGCCATTACATCCAAAGGAGGAACCGCGCGTGCTTGTGTTTCTTGGGATTGGGTGGTCATTGTGTTTATAGGTTTGCGTTTTTTTACTAAGTAAGCCTCCGCGAATAATCGGTTCATGAACTACTTGCGCTCTTTAAATTCCAAAGTGGAAACCAAGAACGAATTGACTGCAGGACTTTTTTCATCATTGAAGTTGGTACTGATTTTGTACAGGCCCCAATTAGGTCTTACCCGTGAATTAGATATCCATACATTTCGCAATAAAAAAATAAACAGAGGGCATAACAAAGGTCGTCATAAATTAGCAATTTATAGCGCTACTGCAGTGATAATTCCCAGTTATAGCACTACTCGTCAAAGAACATTACAAGAAAGGTAATTATATGAAAAAAGATTGAGGAACGATCCTTAATAAATAACTACAATTTCAATCGTTTTAAAATTTGCCGATTCATAATTATCCGTAAATATTACAAGAAGAGAACAGCCCGTTTTTAGGAAAATATGTTCTTGAAATACTGCCAAAACACAAATCAATACAACGCGATTGAGGAACCGTCTTTAATACGCAATTACTCGAACGCTCAGTCGGTTCGGGTGAAACTTGTCGGAATCACTTCAGCGTTTACCGAGAAGTGTTGACTCCGCATAGCAAAGTATCCCCGAAGGCGAACGAGTGTTGCCCAGGAAATGAGGCTTCCGTCGAATACGATCTCGATTGATCTGTTTACGCAGCTCCAGTCGCGGCGAAGTGCTGGCCACGCTTTTAGGCTTAAGGATTCCAAGACCCGAGCTTGAGAGGGATTAACTCTTAATTTCCCTGGAAATGTTTTGCCGGAGAAACGTTCCGTTACTTCGTTACTCGTAGGCGCCACACTTAGATGCAACGAAGTAACGAAAGGGCAGTCGAATTTTTCTGAGAAACAAATAAACCTTTCGAGTTGGGATTTTTCTGACGAAGCGAGAAGTAAGCAAACACCCCAGTAGTTTAGAGGGATGGGCGTAACTTCGAGCCATCCTTAGCCGGTGTCCTGTGGGTGTGTTTCGTGACTTGGTGTGGGCCTCGAGCAATGTGGTGTACTGCGGGGGTCTAGGCCGACTCGTCACAAGTCCACTCGTCACAGGTAAACTGGTCAGGAATGCCAACTTGTCATAGGGCATTTCGTACGAGGAATTCTCGTGTAGGGAATATTCGCCACACGGAAACTCGCATTAAGAGCTTTTTTTGGGAAACGTTAAAAGTGATTTTTCCGCCTTCTATGCGTCCGTTTTAAAGAAAGGATCCCTGAGCGCAGGGACGACGGGAGCCGGACTTAGTGCTTATTTCGGCTAATCTTCTCTCTTCCAATAAAACCCCCTCCCCTGAAAAAAATAAAAAAATTAGTGGATATATACGGCCCATGGGCGACTGTGCTTGAGTTTTTTGTGGAAGAAGTTACGTTAATATACCGTCACACCTCATTATGTTAAAATTATAATTGGATTCAAACTTACATAACATGACGCACTTTTATGCCCCGATGCTTCTTTTTTTAGAGGTCACGTGATTTGACCGTACACTATTCTTACTGGCCCTCTAAAGCCAGTGCTTTGCTTACAATATCGAGAGAGAGAGAGAGAGAGAGAGAGAGAGAGAGAGAAGAAATCGAGCGAGATTAGAGATCGAGAGACTAGAAGAGAGCTTGCGTAGAGCATCGGGAGAAAGTACAAACAGGATTGTTAACCAGGCTACGGCCAAGTATGCTATCCTGCACGGGGGAAAGGGGAACAATGAGGAAAAGAGGAAAAATAGAAAAGAAGGGGAAAGGGACAGACCTAGCGCAGTGTGGTGAGCCTAGCGGTAGGACACTATAGACAAACAAGTTCACTGAGTTCATAGCATCCAAACGACAAAAAAAAACGTATTTTTCTGTGCCCAAATTTACGTTGCGAAATTGCTCTGGTATCAGGCCTGTTTCCGAAACAAGTGCGGGGCGGGCTGCTTCTCGCCGTCCTCCTCCCTCCCACCCCTGAACAGCGCTTCAGCTGTGGTTAAAGGGTTCAAACATATGTGCGGGTCACGCCATGACGTGGCCACACAGACATCTCCACCACCCTGCCCAACTACAGCTGTAACTTAAGTACCATTATCGATACCAGCTAAGTACCCACCTCAATGCCCTCAGCGATCAGCTTGAAAGCAGTCCAGGTCACGCTGACTCTCCACACCCCTCTTTCCCCAAAGACAAAAAAAGCAGCGCTTCAAGGCGTTATACACGAGTGCAGGTGGCACAGACCTCCCCACGCCCTCCTAAACAGCTCTAACGAGTTTAACATTGTTGAAATCAGCCTCGGAACCGCTTTCAACGCCAATTTCCGGTCAGGGCTTCTAGGCTTTTGTTCACACGGCCGCAGTGTAACGACATTCATGCGACGAAAAGGCGCCTTGCACGAGCGTTCCTATCTCGAGATGGCACTGTACCAAAAGGCCGGTGTGACGAGTTGGCCTACGACGAGTTTTCCGGTGACGAGCGGGCTTGTGACGAGTGGGCTCGTTCAGGTTCTGGCGGGCAAATACTACTGTATACGGCGGAAAACTACCGGTGGTGTTGATTTCTCACGCGGTCGCGCGTGATTGGCTTCTCGGGCCTTTTTTTCGTGACGTTTTCCCTCGCGCAGCCAATCCCGTGAGACCGCACGTGATGAGAAGTGTGACCGGGACTTCGTCCTTTGTACGGAGAAGAGACTCTCGGGCACAGGGCGCACAGCGGAATGAACCTCTTTAACACGCCGGGACTATAGACGAGTCCCTGTGACCCGACCAAGAACACCGAGCAGCCGTTTTTGGACACAGTGTCAAAATAACGTCGGTCTGTCTGTCCTGTCTGTCTGTCTGTCTGTCTGTCTGTCTGTCTGTCTGTCTGTCTGTCTTCTGTCTGTCTGTCTGTCTGTCTGTCTGTCTGTCTGTCTGTCTGTCTGTCTCGCTCATAAGCAGCTCAGTACGCTTAAACGTTAGGGAAATGGGTAAATACATTTTCTCGGTATGTGCAGCGACTGTCAAGCGCTCGTGCTCCAAAGAGCCGCTTCAGCTCTAAGAAAACGCGGCATTATGCGCCCAAGACGAGGAATACAGGCTCACCGCTAGTGCATTATTCATCCGTGACCTGACTTCCGCTAGAAAGAAAAACGAAAAAGTAGGGGGCCGCGTTCTAAGAAACAAATTGCTCGCGTCTACTGTGGCAGTAGGGAAGGAAAAAAATATCACAAGCGTGTAATGTCAGAATAATAAAGACCTGCAGAATTCGGTGCCGACGCGCTGCGCTGCTTGCAAGCGCAGCAGAGCGCGGCCGGCACCGTGGATTTAGGTTACGAGGGCGGCATTCTTGCCCACGCAGACGCGGCGCCGGCGTCAAGCGGTGCACAGCGGTGGCCGACGCGCTAGAACACGCTGCTCTCGTAACGTCGGCCGCGCTACGTGACTCTAGGTGCCACCAGCATTGCACTCGGTGAAATTTCACGCTGCATTTGGGGATTATCTGGTGTGTAACAGGGTTTAAAACACACACCGGCTCACTATATACTATATATAATCTCGAAGCAAATAAAACTCGCAAAGTGCGCGTAAAAAATAAGATAAGTAAAGAGACAGACACACGTGAAAGACGGTAACAGCGGAGTTTACTTACTACTCTGGCGAAGGGAAGTCCACTTCCTGAAACGATCGTAAGTAAACTACATTGCTAATGTTTTTCACGTGTGTCTGGTCTGTACTCATCACCCCCCCTACACACACACACACCACACACACACACAGATATAATATATATATATATATATATTATATATTATATATATATCTATATATATCTATATATATATACATCTATCTTCTAATATCTCTATTATATCTACCCAGACTCTCTCTATATATATATCTCTCTCATCCTCTATTATCTATCTATATTATATCTATCTATATTCTCTATATATATATATATATATTCCGGTTTTTGTTTCCAACAGTTTCGGAGTTAGAAACTCCTTCTTCAGGGCCTGAAGAATGAGTCTCTAACTCCGCAACTGTTGACAACAAAACACGGAAGACGTGTCGGTCGACTTCTTTCACGATATATAGTATATATATTCTATCTATATATATATCTATAATCTATAGTATATATATATATTATATCTCTATTATTATTTTATTAAAAGAGAGGGGGTGGAACAAGGGTTTTGTGAGAAGCATTACGAGGTCCAGAGACATAGGTCTATGGCTTTGACTGACGGCTTCCTGAAAAAAATTTGTCTCGTTGTTCCCTTTCTCGCTGAGGACAGCCATTCTCTAAATTGTCGTTTTCTTATTTGGGTGTGTTGTTAGTCGGGCGCTCCCAAAGGATGTGGTTTTTGTTTGCTGGTGATTTTGCACGGTAATTATGATGGCAAAATGTTGCTAGATGGATATTCACACGAGATATTTCGGTGGTCGTTACATACACCACGTAATTTAAACTAATTCTTAATCCTCCACCATGGCGTGCCTCCGAGGACAGGTGCAGTTGCGGTGCGTAAAAACCGTGACTTCCAACTTTGTACAAACGTATACAGGGTGTAGCAGCTATCATGCACTAAGATTTAAAGGAAAAGAACCATGGCGTTATTCGAATAAAACCTAGTGCATAATGTTTCCTGTACAGTGGAGTAGGGGACAGTAAGTTTGTCGTTAATGAGATTTAATTAGGGAAGTAAAATTAATGATCTAACTCGAGAAGTACTGTCCTGATCATTAAAGTGTCACGAGGCACGAGAGGCATCTAACTGCGTTCTTTTCAGCGACGAACTATTTGCGTGCTCATTTATTGTGTCTGATAAAGAAACCCCGCGAAATATTAAAAAAATACCACGTGATGGAGCTTTCGAAAGCACTGTAAATGAGCGCACCCAAATAAGCTGATTGAAAGCAAATGCTTTGCCTGTCACACGCCCGAAGAGACACCGCATCACCTTTATAATGGCATGCATGGAAGGAGAAGCAACAGCAAGTTTCGCGGGGCTCGTGTGGCAGATAAAGCACAAACATTTTTTTCTTCTTTCTTTCTTTCTTTTCTTGATTTCATTCGGGCTATCTCAGAGGCGGCATTTTCAGGGCACTGCTTTACGATGCGCGCAGGAGCGCCACCACTTGGTATTTTTCATATTTCGCGATGTTTCTTTTATCAGCCAGAAAAATGAGCACGCAATTAATTGGTCGCAGAAAATGCCGCAGCCAGACGCCCCTCGTGGGTACTACACTTGCCTCATTGACACTTTAATTATTGGGGCAGTACTCTCTCAAGATAGATAATTAACTACAATTGATTAATAATTTCTCATTAATGACAAAATTACTGCCGCTTCTCCACTGTACTGGAAACATTATGCACGAGGTATTCTTTGAGCACGCCATTGCTCTGTTTTAAAATCTCGGTGCTTGATAGCTGGGACACCCTCTATACGAAAAGTGGCCGCATCACCTGCTGTCCCGACGGGCTACTCGGGCGAACGCGTCGCGCCACCGCTCCGCCACTGCTCGGCTCTTCCCAGAAGCGTTTCCGCGCTGTTTCTTCCCGGAAAGATGGGGCAGGAGGCCAGACGAGCGGCAGTGCGCGCGCGCGTTCGCCGCGACTCCGTTCGAGGAGCGCGGTTCCGTTATGTCATCGCCGCATCCGTCGCCCTCGCCTCTTGCGCCCTGTCACGGCCACTCGATAGAAGAGAGGGCGGTTCTGTGCACAGTCAATCGTTATCTGACAGTGGGCGGGGGCTAGCGCAGGTGTCCTCAGATCCCGGATGTGGTCGCGACCGGTGCGGGCACGTGACACGGTCGCGTGACCCCGCTGGCGCACCTGTAACGGCAGTTTTAAGTGAGTAAGCGTACCCCGGCTATATCCCCCCGTAATATGTCCACATACGTTAAGCGTGGCGCGATCATATAGAGGATTAAAAACTTTACCATCCCTTCATAGAGAAAGTTGAGAGAAACGCGAGAGTTTCTCACGTCAAAACTGCGTCAACGGCTTCGCTGAAAGTGCGTCCAATCGTTCGGCAAACCTTCAAAGACCCACATCGCAAACGAAGAACGAACCAATCTGACGATTTCGTGCACACTAAGTAAACGCATTATGTTCCGCTGTTTCACCCTTCGAAAGGCGCTCCTCTCCGTTTTCTTTCCGCCGACGCACGGCCGGGCTACAGCGTCGGCGTCCGCCGCTCTATAGGGGCCCGGCCGTGCCCGACGCTGCTGCGTTCGGGACACCCTCCCCGCGAATTCTAGGTAACGCCTGGCAGAATCTCTGGTTTCACTCTTTGTAGAGCCACGGGTGTGAATTACTTGGGCAATTGTTGTGGGTGTCGTTTAAGGCTTTGCTTACCAACCACCTTCACAGCGTGGTTTGGAGCCAATTTTTTATTTATTCTCTACTGTGCCGGTCATTTTCTGTACCGGGCAACAACAATACCAAAACCGGTTTCTGGCGCAATAGGGCAGTTAAAGGGATCCTGCAACACTTTCTTAGACTTCTTTTTTTTTTTCATAAATGCTTCCAGAACGTAGTCAACACACTCGGTAGAGAATAAGGGTTAACAAAGTACCTCAGCCAAAAATTACTGCTCTTGCCCAAACTTGCCCAAAAGATTTTTCTCTGTTTCCTGGTCTTGGCGTTCTTCGAGGGCTAGAATTACGTCATTACAGCAATGTAGCGGCTATTGGCGGCTTTCGTTCCGTTGCGATGAGCTGCGATGATCGAATCACGCAATGCGCCGCTCCGGGCTGGCTATAACTGCACCTTTCGCAGTGCTTGCAGACGAGAAGGAAAGAGTGGAAGCATTTTATCGGTGGTGTTGCAGAGTCCCTTTAAGATGACATGTTACTAACGGATATTTGTTTAACGTCCCACTATTTTTTAACAGACAAAGCATATAGGTGCTACAGGTGTCATATAGGCTTTTAATGTGTAGCTCGGTGCATGGTAAGTTGGCAAGTTACCTACGGCGGTGTACACTCGCGTATGCGTACATATTTGTCGCAATTAGTAGTGTCAACTGCGACGCCTGCGAGTTTGAAGAGACAATCGAACATGTGCTTTGTTGTTGCCCCCTGTATTCATCGGAAAGACGCGTTTTGTCCGCCGAGCTCAGCGATTGGACAACCAACCGTTCAAAGTAGAGACTATTCTAGGACATCGCCCCCTACAATCAACTTCGCAGAGGCGCAAAAGCCTTCTGCGTTTCATGAAGGACACACGCTTAGACGAAAGACTATAGTGCCCACGAAGGGACTAAATTGTGTGCGCGACCCCGCTCCTATCCCCCCTTTCTCGCCTGCCCTCTTTCATCCCTGAACATCCCCTTCCCCAGTGTTGGAGTAGCAATCCGGGCTCTAACCTGGATAACTATCGGCCTTTCCTTTCGCTTTTCTCCTCCACCTCCTCACATCCTTGCGCGCTCCCTCAGCAAAAGACCTTGCAATTATTATGAGATTGATTGATTGATTTGATATGATTGATGATTGATTGATTGATTGATTGATTGATTGATTGATGATTGCTGTGTTCAAAGCACCGAATTAAGCTACACCTGGGCTATAGGGCGTGGCCTAGTGGAGGGCTCCGGATTAATTGAGATCACGTGAGGATCCTTAACGAGAAATCTCGGCACACGGACGTTTTCGCTTTTGAGGATGATGATGATGACTAAATTTTTCATGGTGCAAGGCCAACTGGGACAAAGAGCGTTTTCGCTTTTCGCCTCCACCTGAAAGTAGCCACCGGGGCCGGCTTCGAACCCGTGTCCTTGCAATGAGCTCAGCAGCGCAACGTCCGCTTGAAGTCCAGCGAGCGCCTTTTTTTGCGTCGTTGTCTTCATATCTACGCTCACTTTCCCACAGCTCGCCACTCTTGCGCGGGCATTCCACGTATACTACACGCGGCCGGCGCGTGTACTTCTTCCGAGAATCCCGAAGCATGCGCCATTTGGTCGTACACCACGCCACCCCGTGACGCAGGCCCCTTTTCTGCCGGCCTCCAAGGCTGTCCGAGTTCGCGTGCGCGCGAGAAGCCATTAAAAACACGCCACGTGTTGAGATCATCATTGCGCCGGCAGCAGAGTACGGGCTCGTCTCCGAGTTTCCCCTCCTCTTTCGTATTGCGATTCGTGCGCGCACCGCCGCGCCGTCTGGTCCCGTTCGAAACGAAGCTCTCCCTCCGTCGTCGCATCGCCCTCGACCTTTCCAGCAAATAATCATCCCTGCCCACGCATCCTCAGCCATTAGAGCACCCTTCGTCGTCAAGCGGTCTGACAAAGTTTAGCCGCTGCTTAGGGGAAAGGGGAGGAACCGTCGCTTTTTTCCCCCTTCGTCTTGTTGGGTTTCACGGTGAGATTTCAGCTCGCCGCGACGTCCGGCGATGAACCGGCGGGTGGGCTCCTCTGCACTGGAGTGGAGGTACACCGATTTGCACACTGCGGTTCCGTTCCATCGCATGGTTTTCCAGCGGTGTCCGTGGTCTTACTGGAGCGGCAGATTAATAAAAAGAACTGTATTTATTTATTCTTGATATATTATTTAAACTCTACGGCTAGGATCATAAAAGGCTTTTAGGATCCTTAGGGCAGCTACGGCGGGAGTTGTCAGCCCTAACTGCCAGTCGGGGCCGGTTTAGGCATGGGCAAGCGGGGCGACTGCATAGAGCCCCACGCTTGTCCCGCGGTTGTGGAACCAGGAATCAGGGCCCATGCTCCTGCCGGTGTACGATCCTTTCGACACCCCTTGCAAGTTTTGGTCACTGACGCCGAGCAAGTTCGCTCAACGATTAAACAACAACGTGTACAACACTTGGAAGCCATACTTTTCATACATGACTTGGATTGAAGAAACTTTTATCCATGCTTTTTTTTACCGCGCCCGGAAGGGGACCAGTGGGAGCGGTACTTATTCCAGGAGTCACAGTCCGCCTGGTCGTTCGGGCCACAACGGGAAATTCGGCTCGCTATTCACAAAAGCGACACTGTTCATAGATTTAGCACTATAATACGCCATAACAGTATAATAAATTTTCACTTGAAATTTATGCAATTCGAGGGGACTTTAAATAATCCTGAGTAATTTTATGAGTAATTGTCAATAGCCATACAGTGCTTGTGAACAAATAACAGCGATATTTCTTTAAATACGTGTGCAGACTGTCAGAATGTCATTGAATTGGTATCTGAATTTATTTTGTTCTTTTAACTGTTTCCACCAAAAGCTTCCAGGCTAACTCTGGGCCGCAGAAACGTAAAAAGATTGACAAAAGGAGCAAAAAATAACCATGTCAACGCCCGCAAAGTTCCGTACGTCGTGGGAGCATACGAACAAGCAGCGACATGTCGACTTCAGTGAATTAGCGGATCGGGATATGAGGCTTAACGTCAAACAGAAGTAATTCTTGAACACATTGTAGAGTGAAGTAGAACTTGCACGAGTGTTTACAAAGTGTGTATAAGATAATTGAGACAATAAAATAAGGATAATTCATTATAACGGCATTACTCGTTACGAATTGTGCCGTTGCGTCGGAACACAACGTTTCCTCGAAACCTCTGTGGCAAGCTATTACAGGAAACGAAAAGTTCGCTGTACCGGAGTCCTTCAGGGACTCCGACTGTACCCGCTACACCAGTTCGAAGAAAGTTTATGACGCTAGAAAGACGAAGATTTCAGCATTCTGAATAACGGGAGCAAAATTCTCAGTTACGCCTCACCAATTTTTTCAGTGCTGTTGAAATTTAAAACGAGAAAAGAGAAACGAAATTCTGAATAAATATGCAACGGCGTACCCCAAGAAAACAGAATGTGCTTGTACGCACTCTTTTCGAGAAAATCGACGCATTCAATGACATGGTGTCACAAAGGAGCAACATGCACGTGTGTATATCTTTCGCAACTACTGCTAGCAGCGGTGGCGCGGTTCATATACGTCAACATCGTTTAGAGGAAATCAAAGCTTGGCGCATTTGTGGCAAAGCACAAGAAACCAATGTTACCAGTGTTTTTTTTTAAAGATAGTGTATTTCATGGGCTACTTGAAGCTGAAAATTTTTGTCTGTCTGTCTGTCTGTCTGTCTGTCTGTCTGTCTGTCTGTCTGTCTGTCTGTCTGTCTGTCTGTCTGTCTGTCTGTCTGTCTGTCTGTCTTGTCTGTCTGTCTGTCTGTCGTGCATGCGTGCGTGTGTGCGCGCGCGTAATTGCTGTCATCGATCACAACCACTTCATGCTCCCAACTTGCGACTCCTTGAGTAGCCGGCGTTTCGCGAAGCTGACTTTTACGTCCCCTTTGTGATGGAATAATGATGTTTGTTATCTCATAAAAGTAGGCAGTGCATCTATGCTGAACTACACTTCTAATTTTGTTTAGCGCTGCTATTATTTAAATTAAATAATAGCAGCGCTAAATTAAATTTAAATTAATTAAATTTTATCTGTTACAGGTGGTGGCTTTTTTGCGCTATATTCCCTTCTCTTTTTTAATTTCACCGTCATTGCAATCTTTTTTTAGCCTCTTCGGCATTCTCTGCCGATAACACACTAGTTATTCATTTAGCGGGCTTATGCTCAGAGACCCTTCCCGTACTACCAAGGTATAACGGGTGCATCTCTTTGACGTATCGCTCTGACGTCTCGCTGTGAAGTAGGTTTACAGGCGTAGTTGCATGAATTCTTCCCAATTGTGCCGCACTTTGCGACGCCACTCCAGTTAACGGGAGAACCCTCCGCTTCGTTTAGCGCTAAACCACGAACCCAGCCAAGTTCTGCGATGACTCACAATTTGACCCCCGGCCAAGCCTCGCATTGCGAGCGAGATGCGCACTAAACACCTGACGCTCATTTTCTTATTTCGCGTGGAGCAAGCAAAAATGCGAAGACGGACTAGAGAGATGCAATCGCCGATCTGTGTCGGCCATCGCCGGGTCTAAGTAGCACCTCTCCGACTTTCAGGCAGGTCATACGGTTTTTTTTTCTCTGTTTTTTCGGGTTGCTCCTTCCTGCGTGGCGAAGGGTACGTCTACACCAGTGGTGCCGGTGTACTGTTAGCCCGCAACCACCGGCCCTCTTTACGTTTTTTTCTTCCATTTTTACGAGCGCTAAAGGCTCCCGCTGGGTTTTTGTTGCTCGTTGTCTTCGCCGAAGAAGCGGTAAAGGGGGCGTGGCGAGAAAGACGGAGACGACTCCGGAGACCTCTTCCCAACACCGGGCCTCTTACTTGTTCTTATGCCTCGCCGGCTCCGCCCGATGGCGCGAAGCCAAGTCAAGTCCACAGCGTAAAGACGAATGAGTCACCCTTCTATTAACGGTGCGCGCGATTTTGTTGTCCCTGTTGTTTTTATTCATCTGAAAGAAACAACGCTAGCATCGGCTGACAGTGAGCCAGAATGTTTTGTGTTGCTTGCCGCTGTGTTCAAACAAGACAGAACGAAAAATTGGCCGGCTAGTGCGTCGTTCTGAACAATTCAGCTCGGTAGCGCTGAAAGCATTGTTGTGAAGCGTTTTTTGCAGAACTCGGATGAAATGCTTTTGAAACGGTGCAAAAGTTTGTCGTGGAGCACTTAGTGATTGTTTATTATTTTTCTCGTCCTAAGACATTTCAATAGATGTCCTGAATATGAGCGTATACTATAATAGTAATTGTGAAAGCGAAGTAGCTAGTTATTCTCATCATAACGGTTAACTGTGCATTCAAAGTGCGGATAGTGAAAGCTCGAAGAAAAGTCGCAGTGCAGGAGAATCGGCGAGCTAGATTCAGCTTTATTCCGGGAATTCAGGAATTGGTGATCCTTGACAGATCGACACGTCTCATTGGTTGCTGGCAGGCACCAGACTGCAGAGGACGTTTCATTACCAAATGGGATGGCTTTGCTCTGCCACTTCGCTGGGCTAAACTCCGCCATTGTCTCGTTCACCAATACCTTAATACCTGCGTCCGTGATCAGCTCTGCCCTTTCGGCTCATGTTTTCAAGTTACCCAGGCATTCCTGAAGCATTTTTATTGAGACCTTGTTAGTGCATTGAGGTTTTACGTACTAGTCAATAGTAGGTAGCGAAACGACGCTTCCCAAACAAGTCCCGGGGAACGCGAAAGGCAGAGTGAGCTCCAGCGGCTGCAGCGCGAGGCAGCGTGTAGCCTACGAGACTCCAAGATTCCGGTGAGCAGACAAGCCGCGAACGCAGCGAACGCAGCGGTGCAAGCAGATGGCGGGGCAACCAGTATCTTCGGGAGCGAGAGAGAGAGAGGGAATAACTTTATTTCTGACGAGGCTCAGTCTTAGCGAGTGTCCCTCAGGTGAGGGAGGCGCGCCAGGTAATCCTGAGCCCTAGTGGCGGTCAGGAGCTGTAGCTCGGGCGAGGAGCTCCAGGTCACCTCCAGCCAGGTAGTGGGAGGGTTGGGTTTCGGGAGCGAGAAGCGGCACTGCGCTCAGCAACATTTCGCTGCAACACCGAACTCGGCGACGCACCCAGCGACAAGCAGCTTATTATTGCTCATGCATACGTTCCCCCGTAATTTTAGATGCGACGCATCTCTTTAACTCGCCTTGTCCCTCCGGCGTCCGTCCGTAGTCCGCACGCCTCTCCCCCATTCTCCTCGCCGCGCCAGCTGCGCGCTCCGCCGCTCTCACCGCAGCGCCATCTGTGCGTTAGCGCTCGCTCCCGTCGCCGTGCCAGCTGTGCGTCAGCGCGCGTTAGCGCTCGGTTAACACATGCGCATGCGCTGCTCTCTCTCATTCCCCTCACCGTACATATAAACGCGATAACTTCGCCGCTCCGCTCAGTCGTTCCCCCGCTCCGATGACATCCGATGACGACCGGCGATGATTTGAATGGAGACTGCAGCGTGTTCCCCCACGATGCGTCGCATCTACCCATGGTTCCCCTCGCGGGAAGATGGTGTAATTTTTTTAACGGCGGAGCTGTTCTAGGGCTGGGTTTGACGGCAGTCTGTCCTGATGTCGTGTCATGCTCCCTCCGGAGCAGCTGTATCCCCCCCCCGAAAACAACCGCTTCCCAATATAAAAAAAAATCTTCCTGCCTTCATTTCTTCATATAAGGCGGTTTTTGTTGCCCCTGAAAAAATGTTATCCCAGCAATGCATTTGTGTTTAGAGGTGAAGCCGACTTTAAAAAAATTATTTTTATGATGATTTGATTCCTTTGGTTTCCCTTTGAAGCGGGTTAAAGGTCATGCACCAAAAAGATATATAACTTTTATTTGGTGATCCCTTGCTTAGGGCGCACTAAGCTTGTAGGCCAGTCATCTTCCTTTAAGGTTAAAAGTGAGCTAACCCGACGGTACGAATCATTGTATGCCGATTGCTTATCGGCGTCTGTGCATTTTCGGAGGAGAAACAAAACCCCCTTTGCGAATTTCGGCATAAAGATCCCCTGGTCAAATTATGATTCCACTAGGCGCTCAGCTTCGCCTGTGCGTCGGCGCGTTAACCGCATATTCAATCAGAAAAACTGTCCTAGGCAATATTCCCCCTCTGCTTTCGTCCACTAGCTTTCAAACTTCTGTTCGTCCCTCGACAGCGGAACGTTAACTTTTGTTTAACCAGGGCTTCTGGAAGCCATGTTCCCTATGTAGATTTGGATGGATCCTCGCATTCTACCTATGTCCGCATGTTTCGTTTCTTTTCCGCAGACATCATTTGTGAATACTCCCCACAAAACTCTTAGTTCCGCAACTTCTAGCCTCAAAAAGCAAAGCACTGCCCTGGGAATTATCGTAGAAATTTTCCTTTCTGATTCATTTCTCAGCCTGTACATTCTAACGACGTTTTAGCTTCCATTTTCCCTCCATTTTTTCGTTTCAATCTGCATTGCCTCTTTTTTGGTTACCTTGGCTGTTTTGTTAGCTTGGTCTGTGTAAGCTGGCTTTCCCACATTGCCTGTTGCGTAATGAAGCATGACGATCTACTTAGGGAGTATGATTACGGAAAACAGCTCTAACTCTTGTGTTATCGGAAGTACCGAAACAAATTATGTGACAATTAGCCGCTAAGACGTCTCTGCCATTATGCCAATTTTATTTACTTGTCGTAATTGGTTCCCAGTAAAGTTGTAAACGTTACAGAATTAATGTCTGCTGTCAATATATGGGCATTGGGGGCAGGGAGTATGGTTACAGAAAACGTCTGTAACTGTTGATTTACCGAATGTAACCGAAACAACTTTATGCTAATTAGCCGCTGATATGACTCCAGTTTTACGCACAAGAAGCCCAAGCTAAACTGAATCCTCGCAAAGACAACCGACAGCTTCGATGTTTCAACAGATTTCGCACTGGGTGGAACTATGTTAAGTTTATTTCTACGCTACTTTCGTTGTAGATGGAAAGTACTTACAAATTCATAAATTGTTAATTTACTAAGGCAATATTTAAATATATAAGTGGTGTTAATGACTCACTGACTCACCCCCTCACTACTGTTTTACTACTGAACACTCACTCACTCACTTCACTCACTAACTCAAATCACTCACTTTACTCACTCACTCACTAACTCACTCTACTCACCCTCACTCATACTCACTCACTCACTCACTCACTCACTCACTCACTCACTCACTCACTCACTCACTCACTCACTCACTCACTCACTCACTCACTCACTCACTCACGAAATTCCGTCGGCGCTCATAAAGGTCCCGTACGCCTTGCTGTCCAAGAGCATCAATTACGAAAGATATTAGGACGGACGAGATTGTAGATTTCTTTCGAAGCGGATGGACTCTGTGTAAAGGCTCGAAAAAAGGGTTACGAAAATAAATGCCCTAAATGTCTGAGCTAACCAGAGACAATGAGCGCCAATTAAAGGAAAATAACTAGCGTGGAGCCTCTGTACAGTGCACATGTGCACGGTAAGGCGAGTCTCCTTTAAACTTTTTCAACACGAACACCCTTCTCATAATACGCTCCCTGCTATTAAAGCGCACGTTTCGGAGAAAAGCCGGCGAGCGTTATTATCCATTCCAGCGAAACTCGGGGCGCTAGACGTTGCGTTATAATTCGTTACCCTCTCTGAAAGGGCACGTGCCCTCCCAAATGCTCGTTAGGCGTTCTCTCAGCCACGCTTTGTACACCGAAGAGGGGGCTTTTCGGGCAGGGCTTTGTCGAAACGGCGGTGTGTGTGGCGCAATCGCCGACACCGAGCCTTGCCTTATTAAGGCGCTCCTGTGACTTGCAGCTTCTCGTTTAACCACCACTCTTGTCTCGGCGCATAACCTGCGAGTGCCTCGCTGCTTCGTAATAGTTTCCTGGAGCCGGCGGTGGTTAGTTAGTGCGCAATGCGCCGGGGAAAGTATTGGCCGCAATCAACAGTGACGTGTCAGAGGCGAAGGCGCTAGGGAAGGAAAAAAATCGGTGACGAGCATGGAAGGACGTTTTGGGAGGAACGAAAGGAACAAGTTCTCGAAACGTTGAGATCCTCACACATCTCCCAGCCGTTTGTTCGGCGGTTAACAAACTGCATTGCTTTAGGAATCTGGTATTGAGCGACGCATTTCTCGCTGCAATAGTTACCAAAATTAGGGCAATCAACATAGCCTGAACGCATCACATAGCCATTCAAGCCACTAGTGTGACGTTTGTTGCACGTTATAGCGGAGGTGACGAATAACTAAAACTAGTACACGTGCACGATCAAAATCCCGAAACTGATTCGGTGGTCTCAGGTACATGATTGGAAAAGCGCTATTCAAAAACGAAGATGAAGCGAGGGATACAAGACGAAGCAACACTAGCAAATGAATTTTATTTTGAAAGAACGAACATATATGCACAACAAACAATGATCTGCATCATCAGCCAAGACGTTGATAGCATTAATACACTCGAAACATCAATACATTTGAACAAATGAAACGCCGATAGCAGACAGCAGCGAATAACCACAAGCCATGTGCATTGAATAAAAAGCACAATCAACCACGTTCCAAAAACGCAAACATGGTATCCGATAACTGTGCAGTTGGCTGGCTGGCACAACTAGTCTTCCCTTCCTAATGCGAAATGCTTCGATGACCTCTCTTGTGGATCGCTTTGCGTGCTTATCAATGATGGTCGTAACAGAGAGAGAGAGAGAGAGAGAGAGAGAGATAGAGAGAGAGAGAGAGAGAGAGAGAGAGAGAGAGAGAGAGAGTATAGAGAGAGAGAGAGTCTTTAATGAAGTCTGGCGATGTTAGCCGGGCTAAAATGCCTATCTTGCTACGCCAGTTGATGACGCGATGAAGATGATGGCGATGGTGTTCAAGAATTTGATGCGCGCAGAGACTTTGAGTTCTCCACAGAGACTGGTCTAGACCTGTGTGTTGCAGGTACTTTATCAGAGCTTTTGTAGCCCGTAAAGCATGTTTGGGACATGCCCACGTTCCTAAAACGTCCTTTAGCTGGATGTCCACGGAAAGCGCGGCAGTCCCAAAGACACTGCGAGGGACACTCTTTGCGCACTAAATCGAGCACATTCACAGAGCAGGTGCTGCAGGGTTTTCGCACATCACAGTGTGGGTAGAGTGGCGGCGTAGCTCGTTTTATCTTACAGAGGAAGTTGCGCGCGTGTAAGAGACATTCAGCCACATGCGACGTAGAATTGCTTATACCCGCTTGGAGAGTCCTGGTGGCATTGTGAATTTGCAGTATGGATCAATGGGAGATAGCGGCGCGTAAATGACGTGATACGTCATCCCAGGTTGCACGCTGCATGTTCCATGCCACGCTAGATGCAAGGGACAGATGCATCTTTCCCTGAAAATGTCACCTAGTTTAGGTTTCCCCTCTTTTGTGCACTGTTTCCAGTGCATTGCTAGATGTGAGTACGGTGCCCCTTTCAAAGAACTTTGATGTTCTCGAAGGCGAACGTTGAGGCATCGATCCGTCTGGCCAACGTACTCCTTCCCACATGTGAACGAAACCTTGTAGATAACATCTCTCCTGCAATCTGCAGACTTTGTGCCATGTTTGATGCCACAGCCTTCTTTGTTTGCGCCTGTTTTCTATCGCCCTTTGCAGTGCTGGGCAAATGAAATGTCTCTTGAAATAAAGTGTCTCTTGCTTCGTCTTTGCACTGGGGATACCGCAAAACTCGCCAACAGCGCGGCTGCTGCGCATGGCAGTCCATAACACGCTTGACGAGCTAGTAGAAGCCCACCTTTCGAACCAACGAGTTCGCCTCAGCGAAACGGAAACAGGAAGGGCTATACAGGAAGGGATAGGATGGAAAAAAGCGCAGCACGTCTCGGAGCGACAAGTACCAGACCAATGGGCATAAAAAATCGAAACCAAATGAACCCCAAAGAACATGGACCCCAGCAGAAACAAAGGAAGAAGGGAGGCCAGAGCAAAAGCAATTAACAAACTGATAGAAGAAAAGAGACATGAGGGAATACTTATACACTGATGCTGCCCCACATTATCCAGCAAAGCCACGCTAGTAGTGACCACAAGGAACGAAATAGTAAACTGCATCCGTGTACACCCAGGAGCCAGAGGAAGCGGAAGAGGCCGCCATAGCGCTGGCGCTAACGCAACCTGGTACAGCCGCAATTCTCACGGACTCGACGAAAGCCTACAACAGATACAGAGCAGGATGGATCTCAGAAAGGGCGGCCAGAATCATGACAAGCGGGAAACCTCCGGAAACAAGAATTGAACTCATTTGTGGTCCCTCCGCATTCCTCGATCGAGGGCGACGAATTCGCCCAGCGACAAGTTCGAGACTAAAACCTCCGGGACACAGAGGAAACGGACGAAGGGATGCACCCAATAACGAAATACGCAGAAATCATCAAACATTACAGGGAGAACAGAAGAAGCCTTCCGCGCCCTCATCCTAAACTATTCAGGGAAGAACAATCAATATATCGACAGATACAGACAGCCTCTTTCCCACACCCCCTACTCCTCAACCGTATGTTCCCAATTAGATACGCAAAAGAATGTCCCCTATGCCCAAAACCAGGCGCTCTAAAACACACCATCGGAGAATGCGCAAAACTCAAGTCCCCTGCCAATTCTTGTTGACTCCGTCAGCATGGAGGATGAGCGATGGGAGATCTTGCTGACCAGCCCCGCCCTGGAAGACCAACTTCGGCTGATCCACAGGGACCAGGACGCTCGGGAAGCATATGGGAACCTTTGAATAAGGAACCACTCCGACTGAGCTAAAATAGCTCCATCGCAACTCTTTTCAGAGCATTCGTTTTTGAATAGCGCTTTTTCAATTATGAACGTATTCCAACACGCCCAACTGGCGGTTGTTTTAAGTCTCAGGTACGCAAATAAATAAATAAATAAATAAAATATAAATAAAAAAATAAAAAAAATAAATAAAAATAAAAATAAATAAATAAAAAAAATAAATAAAAAATAAATAAAAAAAATAAATGCGTTCGTCCGTCCATCCACCCGTCCATTAGTTTGCAAAATTTTGAATTTGCATCTTCCGTTTCGCTCTTCGAATAAACGTTCATTCCACCTCCTATCAAAACGAACTGAAGGTACCTTGCACCGATTACGCTTGAATGTTGCCTGCACGTAGTTTTTTGTGAAAGATATATGTTGGACACCGGGTGGGTTCTGTGAAGGAGGACATTGTATACTCGTCTTGTGTTGCTGCCCGCAGTTTACCACCGAGCGAGAAACAGTACCAAGAGTTCTCGTGCGACCACGACGGGGAATACGTTAGTAGTGGGACCCTTCCTTGGACCATGGCGTAGTCATGCTCCCGCGGTGCTGCAGGGACAAATGCTACTTTGAATTTTCTAACTACTTCAGAAATGGACGAAGTCTTCTTGCCTAATCCCTTTCCCTTCTTATTGTACCCTTTTTAATAGAGAGTTATTGTAGACCCGGTACACCTGCGCATGCGCACAACCAGTTTTTCCGCCTCTGCGCACGCGCAGTAGTTTTATTTTCATAGGTTCGCCATTGCAAATAATAAGATATGTAAATGTAACCTACCAGCAGACAGTTTTGATCACTATTTACAGGACTGCCCAATAACAAACAAACACAGAGAACAACTTCTTGATATTCATAGAAATTATCTCGTAAGAAGGAAACCGGAGCTAATAAAACATACAAAAACATTAAAAATTTTAGAAGAAATGACAATACTAATTAACGCTAATATCCAACAATACTAACCCCTCAAACATTTTGTCACAATTTCACTCACACGCAGAAACAAAGTCAGCGGCAAATAACGCGATAATAGCTTTTAGATCTTTTGTATTTATCATTGTTCTGTAGTGAGTCATTTTCTGTGTAATTATCTTGTTTAATTACCTTTTTACATTTTTTAAAATTTTAAATCCAAACAACCATTTTCAATGTATTTAATTTACCCGTTATATCTCGGTGGAACGGGAAGGGTTTCAGTTCATGAGCCCGTTTAATAAAGGTCTGATGTAACTCTCTATTATATTCTTCCCCGCACTTTCTATATTTCATCATACATTACATATTTCGCGTTTTTTTACACCTTTTCTTGTTTTCTTTTTCGCCTCACTGTATTCCCTACCATCTGAAGTTGCAAGCCCCGCTGTTAGTGGTGCAGACCTCCCGGATATTCATTACGGCTTTCTTTCTCTTTCAACCCACAAAGGCGTGGCTACACCAACGCCCGAAGGGAGCTCCGGGGCATATAATGAACGGCGTGACATTTGCGTGTCACGAAGCAATCTGGTTCAAAGCATGGAACAAAACGCCCATAGTAACAGGCTAAGCTTTCTCATATCTTAAAGTCGTCGGACTTGGAGCTGAACTTAGGGATGCGGCACCGGCTGTTCGAGGCATTTTGTTACTCAAGTAAAAAAAAAATCGACGAAATTTATGTTCCCAAAAATGTGGACAGAGGTGTGTGTTTTTTTTAAGTCAGTGCACATTAGGAAATGCAACCGATGCTGTCTGTGCAAGTGAACGAATCCTGTTATGCCATGCGAAAATTCATAATACCTCTGCAAGCTGCCACTCCGTCATCGTCACGGTTAGGATAACAAATCAGAGAGGTATCCGATCATGTGTCTGACAATCTCACGTCACCTTACGCTTTCATTGTACTAAGAGCCAAAGGCAGCAGATAAGAAACACAAAACGCAAAAAGCGACGCCACCGGAGCGAACCACGGTGATTCCTAATTGCTTCCGGAGAAATTGATAGCAAAAAAAAAAAAGTGTTTTACGCAACGCCGAAACAGGCGTAAGACCGCCGTATTTATACGGCAAAAGAGAGTCGTAACTTCTCTATTCCCGTTTCTCACCGGCCGGCCGCCGTTTCCCGTTCTAGCGAGCCATTAACGACGCTACCACGGATCCCCGGAAAGAAACAATATATTCCAGGGCGCCGCCATAACAGTATCTCACTCTTTCAGCGCGCGGAATGTCGTCTGCTACCGGAAGAGTGGTTGCAGACGACCACGCAACCCTGGAACGGCTCCTCTCTCCACATATTCTGTCGCTGCTTTTTTTTTTTTATTTGCGCGAAAACTTTCCGCTTTCATGCATTTTCTTTTCGTCCAGCCGGTTTTCTTAGCAGTCGCCATTTTGTTTTTCTTTCGACCTTAGAGCTGTTTCCCCGTAACGAGCCTACAGATGCCAAGACCGATCTTGGGAGGAACTTTCTACGTCGCATGATGTGGACGCGAGGATTTACAGGCGAAAATTTCCCCCTCCGGACGCCTGCAGTAACGGCCTTTTCTCTCTTTCTCTCTCTTATCTCCGAAACCGTCTCGTCTGTTCAAAACGGAGCTGCAGAAACGCGCTGGCTCTTGCGCCGGGTCCCACTGATGTATGCACGTTCCCTTGCTATCCCCACCTAGCTTCCAGAGACCGCTTCCCACGATGGCCATCCAACCTTCCACGTAGCTCCGGCAGTTTGCACCCGCTAGGGGTAACTGGGGAAACGACGTCGTAAATTACGTCAGCCCCCCGTCTCGTCCTTGCCTCGCATGCGTCCAGGGGACCATAACTGCTTCCCAACGACGCGCCGTGACGGAGTTATGGCCGCGGTGCGGAGCGCGTTTCGCTGAAGCTGCATTGTTGCCAAGAACTGTGCCTCGCCGCCCGCTTCCCGGCCTTTATTCTAGATCCAGGACGTATATAAAGTACGCGCCTGACGTGCCGATGGTCGTTATGCACCTCTTCTGCCTCGAACGAGCTGAGCCGAAGCATGCGCACTGAGATGTAGAGAAAGGAAAACGTAGTGGTCGTGTCGGAACATCTGCTATGGTCCCACGGCTCTTCGTAGTTACGGAACGTCACGAAAGGGAGTGTTTTCGCCTTCCAAATACAGCAACTTTCTTCTTAGAAAGAAAGGGCGTGATTCAACAGTAGAGGGTTATAGCAGAGCAGAGAATCGGTACTGATACGGTAGCCAGTAGACGACCGGAGCTACTGCGCGTGCGCGAGACGGAAAAGCTGGTCGTGCGCAAGCGCAGGTGGACCCGGTATCGTACCGGGTCCAGTTTTCCGCTTTTTTTAAACTCTATAGCGATTCAGACAGTAATGTACGCTGTCTGCAAACCCGAGGGAGAGAGTGAGAGTGAGAGTGAGAGTGAGAGTGAGAGTGAGACTTGGCTATCCTAAGCTCGCCTTACGTAGGGTGGCCAAAGCAGTCTTGCCTGCTGAGAACGAAAGCAGCAGAAATCGATCATTATGAGGAACTAAATGAAGGCGGAATCATAGCTACCCGCAGAAGCAGAAGAAAGGTGCTTCTGATACCTGCAGAAGCCCCATATGCTCACAAAAGCCAATCAATGTGTCGTAACATCGGCCAGTTAAGTTCCCGCTGTTGTTGCACGCAGGCATCTGCCGCTACAGGTGCGTCGTCCGTCATCTGAACCTCGCCTAATAAGTTGAGGTCGTAAACGTTAAAATGTGCCTTTGTTTCAACGGTACTAAGTTTCGTTCTTGAATCGCAGGCGAGCTGCAATGCCCGAACACATACTACACGCATACTTACTGCGTGACCGTGAAGGCGTTCCTCAAATTCTAGTTCTCGAAACAACGCCGCGTAAATTACGAAGCAGTGAAATGAACCTGCTTCTTCGCCAGCTCATTTCGAGCTCGAGAGACGAGAAACAAAGCTGCGAGTGGCGGCCGTGCAAATGGAGCGGCAGTTTTTAGCTTGAACGATCAGGTAATTACACGTGTTCACGCACGCGGTAGCACGACGAGGCGTAATTAAAGAAGTCAGGGAGCGTAAAACTATTCTTGAATCCCTTTCTTCAGGGCTCGACGCCGTGTGCCTCCGAAACGAGGCAACGCTGCAGACGAGATAGCAGACAAAATAGTAGCTCTGAAATGAGCCTAGAACAAAGCCTCGACAGGGTCGGGCAGATGAAAAAATTGCCACATACGGAGAAGTGTCACCCGAAACGGCATCATAGCAGACGACAAGGCGACAGCGTGTCGTCTGCTGCTGCTGTGGTACGACGAAGTCGACGCATGGGTGAAGCATGAACAGAAGTGAAGCAGACGACAAAACAGACAAGAAAAAATTGTCACATAAAGAGGCTAGAAATAAACCTGCCGGAAGATATAGAAAAATAGAAAATAGTAAATAAGGCTGGGGTGCCAACACACAGACGTAGCAGACGACGCTCCTTACAACGCCCTTGCAGGAGGGAAGCCAGCAGACGACACATATAGGCTTAACTTTACCCCCTCCTCTCTTTCTCCTTTTGAGAGAGACCTGGGTTTCCTGTCAGGTCCGCCGAAGTCCGGAAAGCCGTTTGCGGGGGAAGAGCGCCTCCAACCAGCACTGAGTCCCAACAGGCGATGGTAGCAGATGTCTCACTGCGCGCGAAAGAGCTCTATTAGCCCCCTACCTCTGGAGGGACATTACGCGCGAGTCTCGATGTCGTTCCTGTAACGACCAGCATAAACATTCCTCGGTCCCTCGTTCCTTCCACCCCATAAATTCAGACCCCCACTGCGCAGTTACGTTCCTCGTTACGGGGAACGTGTATCACTTGGCACAAAATAAACGGACAAAGAGTGGTCTGAGTTATACTGTACGCTGTCTGAAATGAGCGTGGTTCTCGCCTTGAGCGAGCCATACATCCGATAAAAATGATGTTCGCCAAATGATACGGAGTAGGCGATGGTCGATACAAGTTCGTTACGATTTTCTGCCCTGCGACGAGCTGGTCATGCAGAATGAAAACTTCTTCGTCCACGTAAGGAGTTGTGAGTCTTCAGTCGTCGATAAATTTAAAGCCATACCTTGCCGGCTTTCTTATCGGACGCCATTGCCATCACGCAACATTACGTACGGCCTTTCTGTAGAGGAAGCGGAATTGACATGCATTTCCTTGAGTCGTTTCTTTCTTTTTACACGCTTTTTGTGCGTACAAAGTTGTCGCGAGGTATCGCAAAATGGAAGGCTCATAACAATGATGCAATTCCACTGCGGTCCAAAAACAATAGCACGAAGTTATAGTAATACGCGGCTGCTCCGGCTGATATTTCGTCGATATGTAACTGACTGAGTGACAGCTTCACCCTTCAACTGCTGCCGTCAGACTCCCAAAATTGTGGTATGAGCCAATACCCGTACAACTCGCACTTGGTGGCTGCGCTGAAATACGCTTCATTCTGTTGTCTTTGTTTTTTCTTCTGTTGCCCACCACCAGCCACTCTGAGCCCACCACCATTGACTATCGTGTGTTCTATCGATACGGCGTTCAAAGTTCGCGCCTTTGGCAAAAGAGAATTGCCCATTTCCATACATTTTCCTTGCTCAATAGCAGCAACAACAACTAAACACGGCGAAACAGAGCTGCCATTTCGATGCCTCCCAAACTACAGCTTCGTTCGCCGGGCGATGTATAACACATTGACAGAAATACAGAAACGCAGAGAACAAAACGAAAGTAATGCAAGACAGGGGAAACTAGCGAGGAAACCGGAGCCAGGGGAGGCTGGAGAGCCGTAGCCCCGGCCATAGCCGGAGCCAGGCGTGTATCCTGCCTCTGCTGCAACTGCCCATTACCCCGCCTGAAAAGAACGCGCCTGCCACCGGGGCTCTGGAGCGTCATTTGGTCAACAGATGGCGTCGCTCGTATATTTCCCCGCGTGGGAGCAAACGGCTGCCCATTCTAACCGCGTCCCCTTCCTCCGAGGCCCTCTTTTCGTACTTTGTTGCAGACGTACGAAGAGCGGAGGGGGAGAGACTATGGGCAAACTTTATGGGCCGGAGCCCGGGTAACTGCCATTTTGAATCCTTTGCCTCAACGCTTGCGGCCAATGGGAAGGCTGGGGCGCGGCAACTCGATGGTGTCGTATCTTAATTCCTTTCCTTAATGTGTCGTTAGCTAAGAGTTGCTCGAAGAAGCTATAGCTTCCGCTTCGCTTGTTTTAAGGAGCACGTACTCAGTGCTAACACAAAAAAGGGAGTTCAAAGCCTAGTAACTGTGTTTCTTGTGGTCGTAATGGCGCTTCTTTGCGACCTACAATGGTTCCGCGGGAACTTAGCGACATTACAGCCGCACCGCCTACATAAACACCGTTCCTTATCCAGCCGAATACGCGGCTATATTCAGCTAGATAAGGAGGATCTAGATAAGGACAATCCCGCATCTTCAAACGTATACGTGTTGCCTATTCGGCGACCACAATGCGACCCTGGGGGTAAATGCCAGCGTGGAAATTCTTTGCGTCCAGTATGGGATTGCTGAATCCTTTGCCGGGATGAAACCAGGCATCTTGTGTTCATTTTATGTCTTTGTTTTATTGTTGCTGTTGTTGAAGTTGCGATTGTTGTTGTTTCCCATGTTTTGGAAGATGCCTAACCCACTCAGGAAAGAAGTAAACTACAGCTAGACTCGTGATAATACAAATTCGACGGGAACCCCCAGGATTCTGTTTAAATTATCAGACGTTTGAATTATCTGAAGTTCTCATAAATATATGACTCGGGGCAACATACCAACTTGTGTTGTATAGAAACAGTCACATACATTTAATAATACAACGTTTTCACACAATACTGAAGTGCCATTTACACTAAAAATCGACGAATGGATGACTGCGTTCTTATTGCCCGAGAGTTCAAAAAAAGTTTTCTTTCTGCCTCAATCCACACGGGGTTGTTGGCGCGCACGGTGTCGTTTTGCCACGTGTACGCAAGCAATCGGCCTTTATTTGGGACTGTTATGTGATATAAGGATGCAGATGTGCAGCTAGAAGAGGCGAATGGAGCAGATATTCTCCGGCAAAGACAAGAAGAAAGTACGCATTATCCTAATTTTCACAATAAAGCAGTTTGAATTAAGCGGCTTTAAATTAAAAAAAATAATTGAAAACATAGCCTGCCAACCAGAATTTTGAAATCTGTTTGAATTAACCGAACGTTTGAATTATCCGAGTTTGAATCATCGCGAGTCTACTGTATTTCGATCATACGAGAGATATGAAATGTAGGACAAAATTTGCTGGGGCGCAACTGTTATGAGTCAGCCATAGTTCGGACTGAAACAACTTCACTGGCGCAACAAAAAACGAAAAAAAAAAAATTCACTGGCATTCCACTCTGAGAAGGTGGATGACCGGTCGGTTGCTATTTTGGGTTATTGGTTGGCCACAAACTCCCTCAAATAGAAACCGCGCCGTCGCGCCTTGGAAATGTTTAGCGGGCTGTGAGTAGGCTTCACTGCGTAACCCACAATGTGGTAAAGCCAACTTACAAAGACCAAGCTCACACCCAAGTTTTTAAAGCCAGCTTCACTGCTAAGCACACACGTGTTGCTGGGAAGATATTCTTTCAGGGGGCAATATACGCCATCTTTTATCAAAATGTTAAGCGCCGGAAGCGAACAAGTGGCCGAAGGGAAAGGGTGTGTCGATGTGAGGAGGAGGGTACACAGAGCGGCTTTTCTCGTCCTGCGGGCGCAAGGAAATAAAAATTAAAGTACTTCTACTAAACGTGAAAACTTCAAGTGCGGAGCCGTCATTTGCTAGAGGGGTGGTGGCGCCCTCTCTTGACTAGTTTCACTACTAGTCAAGACTAGTATTAGTACTACTCAGCGTTGATAACGCAGGTTGTCACGAGAGGGCGCCACAGCCCCTGAAAAATAACAGGGGAGAAAAGAACAGTGGAGAATCAAAGACAGCCAAAGTAACCAAAAAAGAAGCAAAGTATATAGAAATAAATAAATTGAGAGAGAAAATGGAAGCTAAAAGGTCGTAAAGATGTACACGGAAGAGAAATTGGACATCAAAAAGGAAAACTTCTACGATAGTTCCAAGGGCAGTGCTTTGCTTTTTGAGGCTAGAGCAGGGTGCTTGAGAACTAAGCTTTGTGCACGGAAGTATAGTATACACACAATGAGGGGTATGCGTGGTCTACGGAAAAGAAACAGAAACTATGTGTCACATAGTTTTGGAATGTGAGGTATCTACGTCACTAAATAAAGGTTTTTGAGTATCGGCACTCTTTTCTCTAATTTTTATGTGCCGCCAGGATTTTATTGGTCGGTCGGCAACACGTGATATTTGTTTACGTATGGGCGCAGCCATTTGTTTCTGGGCGCCTCCCCTCTCTCTCTCTCTCTGCTGCGCGGCGCTAGAGCGGCCGGTCGCACTCTGCCCGTCACAACCAGCGGGGGTTTTCGTTGGGAGAGATGGAAAACACTGCAAGCAAAACAAAATGGCTCTCCGACGCTCCCGGGTGCGCGAAGGGGCGGTACTCTTAAGCGTAGCTTATTTAGTGACGCAAAGTGTATCTATCCAAACCTACTCGAGGGAAATATTCGGCTTTAGAAGCCTAGGATTTAAGGGTAGCACAGAGGGGTTACTTCAAGGCTGCCGATCGAGAACGACTAAAAGAATATTAGAATGCTGGTGGACAAAAAGCAAAAGGGAAAATGGCTTGGACAGCTACTAAGTCTGACAGAAAAAAAGTATTTGAGCCCGCCTGAAGAGCAGCGCTAAAATTTAAACAAAAGGGGTATAAAACAAAGGTATATTAGTTTTTGTAATATGACGTAATTAGCCTTTTATCCAGGGGATACCATCAGCAATCAAAGGAATAAAACATGAAGTTGTTGCTGACAACCGACATCACATTCAAAGGGAGGACCGCTAATCGTCATCCTAATCCTCTTGAAGCCTATAAATGACTGTGGGGTTTTTCATTTTGGGTAATAACGCGTTATTCTGATGTTTTCCTTATTTTACATATCTGTACTTCTTTGCGGCCTAGCGATGGCACCCTCCGTGGCAACGGCAGCAGTGCGAAAGATCCCCCACAAGTTCCCAACCCTTTGCATCTGAGAAACGTGCGCCTGTGTGGCGCTATGGGACTGGTATCGGCTTCGTAACGTGAGCGACCCAGGTTCGATCCCGACTAGAGCCTTTCGAAGGCTCCGTTCGGGTGCGTGACGCAGCGTTAAGCCCGTTCTACATGGAGCGAATTTCGCCTGCGAATCCGCTGGAACGAAATTCGCACTTGCGAAGTTCGCAATGCCTGGAATTGTCGTCTACATGGGGCCTGCGAACGCCGCGATTTTCGCATTTCAGATGCGCCTTGTTTGCAGACTGAATTAAGTTTGCCACCAGCAAAGGTTGTTGGGGATTTTAACAAGGGTGGTTTTATTTTATTTCTTGGCAAGTTGTTTCTGCCTGGTTTGCGGTAAATATAAGTTTATTTGCGGTTTATATAAGAATCGCCAATTCTTTATCAACATACGCACACACAGCAGAAAAGACAAACGTTTTGGTTTGCCCGCGCTTTTGTCGCGCTCATACAAGCAACGCCATCTGATTTCCAAGCGTGCAAGTGGTGCCGAGCTGTGCTCCTATTGGCCGCAGGTCCGGCCCCTCTACACCGTACACGCCGCACGAAGCGGCGTTTGCTCGACCGCTTCAAATGTTTGGCACTTTGCCCCAGCAACGAAAAAAAAAGGGGTTTTGCGGCACGAGCGGCGCCGCATCAGCGAATTCGAAAGGGGAAATCGCTCCATGTAGTACGGGCTTTAGGGGGTAGCTACGACGACAAGCCGGTCCCCTAAAGTGCTTCGCACTTAAAAGAAAACGGGGAAGTCAGTCTCTAACAGCTGCGCTGTAAAAATTAACGAACGATCCATCTGAGGCCCATCTCGACGCCCAAACCGCGCTCCGCCTTTAGACGCCCGCAACACGGCGTTTCTCGCACACCATTCGCACATCGTATACCGACCGTCCTTAGCGTTATAACCGCCATGTGGTCACGTGTGCTCGGTTTATCAGCGGGATTGGTTGCCTGCTGCTCCTTTGATTGTCCACCAGTATCGGCATTTCGTCGCCGTCATTCCCATCCCATCCTCTTTTTCGCCTACTCAAGGCTGAGTTTGTCCGTTTCAAAGATGTCCATTTAGTTGTATGCTTGCGTAGTTGTACTTGCGAGCCCTCTGATCAATAAGATGCACAGAAACCATGCTTGTGCTACGTCCCTCCCGAGCGTCTGCTTTCAGCCAATCACAGCTCTCTCGGAGTGGCCGCATAAATTATAGGCTCTGAATACAAAGCGTACAACTAATGCGTACAGACAGTGATGACTTACGGTGCAGAAACGTGGCGCCTTCCTAAGCGCCTTGTATACGAAAGCGTGCAGTCATAGACAAATGAAAAGCGATCACGAAAATATGAACCAGAACACAAATAGCGCGATTTCTTTCCATGCAGTTGAAATTGAATTGTGGCTTAATCACCGTAACAAAGTTTGCAAATGGGCTTTCCAACGATACCAATAGCGTGCCATTGTTCGACCTCCACGAACAGTACTTTTCAAATCTGCATTTTTGCGGTCGCATTATATTTGTCCATGAATGTAAAGTCATGAAAAAATGGAAAGGGAACATGAAAAATGAACCAGGACACGCGAAATCAAAGAATATATATGGTTCACGGAGAACACACAACGACGTGGTTGGGGCACATTTGGAAAGTTAAATTTTTAGACCTCGTTACTGTTACGGAGCTATGAGGATATTTGACTTGCACGTAAAGATATCGGCTTATTTTTCCGTTCAGATTTATATTTTAGCGTTGGCATTTCATTTTTTAGTGACTATACGTCAGCCGAACGGGCCATGGAACGAAGCATGACAGGAGTGAGGCTTAGGAACAGGAAACACGCATTCCAAATCAGAGAACAAGCTTAGGTGGAACAAAAATTGTTGCTTAGCTATAGTTGGTACATACTTAAAGAAAGAACTAGACGTGGAAGAAGAAGACAAGGTAAGACAGATACATGCGCCTCTATCTGTCTTATACCCCTTCTAGACTATAGCGTCCGAATGTCATTTGAACCAAATGTCATTTGACTCAAATGCCAAGTTGTGCTGCTACACTAGGTTTTGAAATGTCATTCGGCTCAAATGACATTCGAGCCAAATGAGCACCCAGAGAGACATTTGGAGCTCTTAAATGCCATTTCTAGCCCTCTCGCACGCAGCGCGTCTTCGATCGGCAATAAAAAAAATACAATACTTCCGTACGTAAAACAAACAAAATACTTTTGTTTGCGGAACTTTGTTCACTGTTCATTTACTTAAAAATATGAATCAACATATTTAATTTTCTTACTCTCAAAACCAGTGGGCCCGTTGCAAGAAAAAAAAAAAACGCAAGGCAGCCATATTTAGAGTCAAAACTGGTGTCTCTTCTAATTTGATATCATTTTACTGTCTTAGACTGCTCCTAAATTTGATTGTTGTCGAAAACTGAACGGGGAGACAACAGCGCCACTACAGCACGGCGAGCAATTGTGAAAGCTTTCAAATGGCATCGAAATTGTAGTGTAGCACGGCGGATTCTGAATGGCATTCGAAGCACCCCATTTGAGTCAAATGACATTCGGTTCAAATGACATTCGGACCCTAGTGTAGCCGGGGTATTACATCGTCTTCGTCGTCCACGTCTAGTTTGCGCCACGTTTTCTTCTTTAGGTGAAAATGCGTCGTAGCTCAAAACAGGAAAGTAAAGTGGACTTGGACTGGGCGTGTAAGGAGGAGAACAGACTTCCGGTGGACAGCACTATAGGTTTAAAAGAGTGGCTGGCAATCGAGACGGGTCTAGAAGTACAGAGGAAGACGATTAACTCGATGGACCGAGGACGAAATCGAGAGATTCAGATGAAAACTTTACCGCCCCTTCCCAAGAAAAGATGAGAGAAGCACAGAAGCTTAAAGGGCGTCCAACCGTCGCTGAAAGAACGTTGAATCGATCGTCGAACCTTCAAACGAAGAGCGAACCCATGCGGCCATTTATCGTGCACTAAGCAAACCCATCTACGAACGATCTAAATGTGTACCAATTCGCGGTTTCTGAGGCAAAGGTACACTACTGTACACCTTCTTCATGAACGATCGATGCGTGCATAACTGTATTATCTAGAACCGTCTCATCGCTTTTCGCTGTTTTCGAGTATCAGGTTTGACTCAATGGAGGCCCGATTTCACGCACCCAACGTATGTCCGGAGATCTTACCAGAGCTTTTCGGTCGACCAACCGGTCTACGGTGAAACGCATTAGTTTTTTTTTTACAGGACTCCATCGGTCCCACTAACAAAGCTTTCGCTTTAAAAGAACGAACTATGGCATCGCAAGTTGGGAATAGTTCGAGGAACATGGGAAAAGCCCTCTTCCTGCAGGGGACACAAACAAACACGCTGATAATAATAATATTTTTAATAATAATAATAATCAATCAATCAATCAATCAATCAATCAATCAATCAATCAATCAATCAATCAATCAATCAATCAATCAATCAACCTTTATTTTTGGTGCCCAGGAACAACCCTACGGTCTTGGTACTGGAACACCATATACAAGCATTCATAAAAACAAACTAAAATCAAGACAACACAACACAGAAAACCATATAACCATATATATGAAAGAAACAATAAGGTAAAAATAGTGACAGAGATCCCAGAATGCAAAACAGCAAAAAAAAAGGAAGCCTAGTGTTAGAAGCCATGACACCCGGCCAGCAAAACGTTGAAGGCACGTGAAAATTGAAAATACACAAGCAAATACTCAATGAACATGACGGAGATAGATTATACACATAAAACAAAGGTTTTGTAACAAAATGTTAGGAAGTTTCAAAATGGAAAAACGAAGTTCAGCATTACAAGCACTGACACTTAAACCGACAGAAATTCAAGCAACACAAAATCAGGAAAAGTGAAAAACAAGCAAGATGATGATTTGCATAAAATAAATATGGAACAGAAATACGGCACATAAATGACATAAAGGCACTTAAGCTACAACAGTTTTCAATTCATTAGAGAACAAAGACAAAGAGCTCTGGAATATATCAAGACGATCGGAATATTCATTATATGCACATTGTATTCTGCAGATGGACGAGCGTCGTCTACTTAAAGCATCTGTTCTGAAAGTTCGAAATCTTCGGAAAAGTTTGTTCGGCAAGTTGACATTGATAAGTGCAACCAAGTCATCACACAAAATATCACCATGAAGAAGTTTAAAAAGAAAGATAATGTCAGCTCTCATTCGTCGACACCAAAGGGAAGGAATACTTTTGAGACAAGACATGCTGCCGTTTGCGTCTTCTTGTACATGACGGAAACGGTGCCTAAAGATAGAAAGGAACTTATTTGATAATAATAATAATAATAATAATAATAATAATAATAATAAATAAAAATAATAATCAATCAATCAATAAATCAATCAATGTTTATTATAGTGCCCAGGAACAGCGGAGGCCTTCGTGCTGGAGCACTCAGAGGGGAAAATGCAGCACTGGTGTGCTGCATCAACAATTTGCTAATAAACACTCAGTGAGAAAAAAAAAAAAAAAAAAGAAAGACCTACAAAAAACGGAAAAGAAGATTAGAAATAAAATAGTGCAATCCAACCGACTTTACACAATCAAGTCGTGCTGGCGCACAGAAAAGGTATAAGCCCGCAATGAAATGCATCAACAGCTGGTAAAAGAACAGTGAGTGAGCAAAAAATAAGAAGAAACTACAACTTCACAGAAGAGTAAAAATGCCATAGTGAAATTTTAGGCAACATTACAAAATCAATAGAAACTGTAATGTCTGGTCAATTGCAAGAAGACATCTTACAATAAGCGTAACTATACGGAAGGGTGAGTGAAAAGAAGAAAGTTTTTACAAGATTCTGGAAGCGTACATTTTCAGTTTCAAATGGACGCATGAAGTGAATATGGCAATTTTTAAATGATAAAAACGGCAGAAAAAGAAAAATTCTACGATAATTACAGTCGCAGTATCGCACAATACATGAATAACCACGAACAAGAACAAGCTCGGTGAAGTCAATGCACACGTCAGGCGATAAGTGAAGAAAAAGAGCACTGCCAAGATGAACCTAGTGTGTCAGAGATAATCAATCAATCAATCAACAATCATCATTTATTTGCGTGTCCAGGAACAGCCGGGGGGGGCCTTTGTGCTGGCGCACGGAAACAGAAACACACGAAACAAAATGTACACACCTCAAAAAAAAATAAAAAAAAAAAAAACGAAAGATAGCTTATGTTGAAGTTACGGAATGAAAGTCTTTTAAGTGCATGAACTCAAGGAAAAAAGACAAATGCAGAATAAGAAAAGTTGGCAGTTACCCCAATAAAAATAATAATAATCAATCAATAAATCAATCAATGTTTATTATAGTGCCCAGAACAGCGGAGGCTTCGTGCTGGAGCACTCAGAGGGGAAAATGCAGCACTGTAGTACATCAAAATTTTCTAAAAAACACTCAGTGAGAAAAAAAAAAAAAAAGACCAACAAAAACGGCAAAGAAGATTCGAAATAAAATAGTGCAATCCAACCGACAAATAATAATAATAAAAATAAATAATAATAATAATAAAATAAAATAATAATAAAGACGACGATAGCGAAGGTTATGCTTAACGGGAATGGTGTAAGGTTCTTCCAGAAAGGAGCCGGTCGCGTAATCAGCAGCGTGCACTCCCACATCCAGGAAATCCGCGCAAACTGCATAACTCTAAAGCACTGTATGATCCCCTGACCCGATTGACGCATAGACGTTCACACTGTTTGTTTTGTCACCAGTGCTTTAGCTCTCCCCGCTCGCGCACGTGCGGCATAACTGCGACGGTTTCCCCGAACAGCCGCCACGCATCACTAGTTGCATCCCCGTCCAAGTGTCTTACTAGGAAATCGCTGCTCCCCGAACACAAACACGCGTCGGCTTCCCAGCCGGCAGCAACGGCCGACCGCGCACAAGCGTTTCGCGCATACGCAGAAGCACTCCAGGGTGCTCGCGGAAAAGAAAACAAAACGAAAAGAAAGGAAAGAACGTTACGCGATCCGTCCGATCTCGGTCAACACATCATCCCGACGACACGCAAGGCGACCCCGTGCGACAGATCCCTCGTTGGGCTGGCGCTGTACAGGCTGACACACACACAGCTCCCCTTCCACCAATTCCTCCCTCCCCTCAGGTAGAGAGACGCGGTATGCAGTAGCCACCCAGCGCTCGGCAGGGTTCTCCAGTCCCGGGAAATCGGTAGAAGCCTCCCCCCCACCCCCCGCAGCCAATCAAGGCACGGTGGAGCGTGAAATGTATGCACTGATCTCGAACCATCGGCCGATGGCCATTAGCGCAACGCGAAAGAAGAGAGTCGCTTGTTTAACAAAGCGCGCCTTCTGCATAATAAAACGTCCACATACCCCCAGGTTTGCGTATGTATGCATATATATATATATATATATATATACAGGTATAGTATATGCACCAAGTTTAATAAAGAGTAAAGGATTAACTGAAAAACTGTGATAATTTGCAGTACTTGAGAAGCGGAGAGTAAATTTTTGTTAATGAGACTTAATTAACTAATTATTAATTATCTAACTCGAGAATACTGTCCTAATCACTAAGTGTCAATGAGCACTTGAAGTAACACGAGGGCATTAAATGCGGTATTTTGCGATGAACTAAATCCGTACACATTTATCTGACTGATGAACGCGAAATATTTAAAAATACCACGTGACGGCGCCTCCCCGCGCCGTAAAGCAACGCCCAAACAGGCTGCCTCTGAGTATCGAGAAATATAAAAGAAAAGAAGAATGGCGCGAGGTCCTTATCTGCACACGCGTCCCGCGAATCTGTGTGCGACCATGCAAGCTATTATCAAGGTGATGCCTGTCTCTTGGGCGGTACGGAACAGTTTGTTTTCAATCAGGGTTTTGGGGGCCGCTTCAACGCGCGTACGTCGTCACGTGGTATTTTTCATATTCGCGGGTTTCCTTTATCATCAGAATAAATTAGTACGCATTAGTTCGTCGCTGAAAAGCGCAGTTAGATGTCCTCATGGTACCTACAAGTGCCTCATTGACACTTTAGTGATTAGACAGTATTCCGAGTTAGATATTAATTACAATTAATTATTAAGTCTCATTAACGAAAAAAATTACTCTCCGCTTCTTACAGTACTGCAAACATTATGCACTGGGTTTTTTTGGTTACGCATTTTTCTTTTTTAAAACTTGGGCATGATAGCTGGGACACCCTGTATATATATATATATATATAAAGGCTTCCCATAAATATTGGAGGGAGTGAAGTGTACGCACCCCTCGAAAAAGAAAGGTGAGATGCGTTAAAAGGAAAACGGGCATTTTCGCATTTTTTTCGCACGGCGGCAGTCGCGGTGGAGGTTGGCGCGGTGGGCCGATCATTCGGGAAATGTTTAGATTTGGAGCAGGTGGCGTCGAGGCAATACTCGTGCGGCGCGGAGTTGTGGGAAAAAAAGAAGTGCACACGACAGTTAACACTGTGCTCTTTTTTTCTGCTGCGCGGGCACTGGGAAACGGTTCGAGGGATCGCGCTTCGGCGTACTGCAACACTTGTGTGCAGCAATGCCGGGGACGTATTTGTTTCGTTTTTTTTTTTTTTTTTACAACAGTGAGGGAGCACGTGCTGAGCCTGTGTGCGCTGCCTTCCACGAAACCGGAACGACGATCGAAAAAGCTTATTCCTACGGCGCCGGCCGGCTTGAAACCCATTATCGCGCACATGTGATCCATTTTGCGCGGATAAGTTTGCCGGGTACGTATTGTTTGACTATGGGAGATATGCGTTCTGCCTGATAATTGTGTATGTATGTATGGTCATGGGCATATGAAACACGAACACGAAACTACGAACGAGTACACCAAAAATCAAAGAATATATTTCGTGGGCATCTTTTAATCTCGCGGTTGTATGTATGTACGTATGTATGTATGTATGTGTGTATGTATGTGTGTATGTATGTATGTATGTATGTATGTATGTATGTATGTATGTATGTATGTATGTATGTATGTATGTATGTATGTATGTATGTATGTATGTATGTATGTATGTATGTATGTATGTAGGCACGTATGTATGTATGTATGCAGTTGTTTGAACAATGAGCAATGAACAATGAACTTTATGGACATCATGTACATAGTTCACAATGCTGGAGGCCGACAGAAAAAGCCATCTCAAGGACAGCTTGATGGAGCCGCGGGCCCCCGTTTTGATTCCAGCGTATAACCGTTTTCTACAGTACAAAAAAAAAATAATAAGCCGCGTAGAAATATGGCATCCCTTGCGCCATGGAAAGAATAAAAAAAATACTACCGACAACAACAATAACAACAAGAGAAGGAAAAGAAAAAAAAGAAAGAAAAACATGTGTACTGAACACATAAATCACTCAATACAGTACCCGAAGGAAAATGCCATCCAATATACATAGTCATGCCTTGCGTATAAACAATATACAAAAGAAAATGTACACCGACGGATGTACTAAATCACTCAATAAATATATATTACCTTCATAATACATGCATACAGATTTACATTACTCTATAATATATATATTGTAACGAAGATAGTGAGCGACCGTTAGAGCACCAGTCTCCCCGAGTGGATATGTGTTCGGCTAAAGCGGAGGCTGACCTTCTGAGTGGCGTCAATACCCCAGTGGGTATATGTCCCCGTAGCGACACAGCGGCAGCTCCATCGACAGTGCTTCGGCGCGAGACCTGCGCGCGGACGCCAGACCTCGTTTGGACTCTGAAACGGCCAGACCTCGTTCGTGCCTCTTGCAAGACCTGCCAATAAACCCCATTATACTTTGGTGGAGGTCCTAGTCTTCACGCGATCCCCAGCCTGGAACTACGAAGCAAGCGAGTGCTCTCGCCCCTGCATCGAGAAATCGACGAAGAAATGGCGTCGCCACAGCAGGCACCCATCGTGTGCTCCGGGTCTCTTCGCCAACGCGACCCCGCCTTTTTCAATGGCAAAGACGACGCCGATGCCGAGGATTGGCTGTCTGCCTACGAAAGGGTGAGCGCCTACAACCGATGGGACGACGGGATGAAGCTGAACAACGCCGAGTTTTCCCTGACCGAGCTCGCCAACACGTGGTTCATAACCACAAACCGCGCATAAAAACCTGGCCTGAATTCACGACCGAGTTCATTAAGGCGTTCGGTCGCCCCGCTGTGCGCAAGCTTCTCGCTGAACAGCGGCTTCGCGTGCGAGCACAGCGAGACGACGAGGGTTACACCATTACATTGAGGACGTCGTGGACCTCTGCAAGCGGGTGGATCCTGCGATGCCTGAGTCCGACAAGATCAGGCACATCCTCAAGGGCATCGAGGATTATGCATTTCAGATGCTCCTGGGCAAGAACCCGCAGACTGTTGACGATGTTCTCAATTGGTGCCTCAGCTATGACGAGCTGCGTAAACAGCGTGTTGTGACTCAACAACGCACACTGCCCAATGAAGACGTTTCACGAGGGACACTGTCGTCATTGGCCGTACCTTCCGACCTTTCTCCTCTTCTGCCGCACATCGAGGCGTTCGTGCGTGCAGAAATTTCGCGGCAGCTGGCCCTGCTCCCTAGCGCTCGAGAGCCTGCCTTTCCGCTGCCCCCGACTGTGCGGCGAGTGATTCAAGAACAGGTCGCCGAGGCACTTCCCTCAGCCTGCCAACCGCCACATGTGCCTGTATCCGTGGCTTCACCCTTGACCTCACACTTAGCGTCAGCAGTGGCACCGCCCTTTTTAACTACCGCCGCAGCGCCTCTCGCTTCCCCAGTAGCATCGACCCTAACGGTACCCATGGCTGCGCCTCTCGCTTCACCGGCTGCGATGAATTACGCTTCAGTCGTACGACAACTGGAGCCAGGCGCCTTCCAGGCATATCAGTACACGGCACCCCAGCGGGTGACACCGTATCCTCGACCGGCACCTCAACAGCTCAATCCTTGGCGCACACCAGACAACCGCCCGATATGTTACGCATGCTGTATGCCCGGGCACGTGGCGCGGATGTGCCGTCGGCGGCCACCACTTGATCGTGATGTCCACCCTGTATCGGCCTACGGATCTCAGCCGTATTTCGCCCCCGTTGATTCAGGACCGACACCGAACTCCTGTACTAGCGAGCCACCACCATTTTCGAGCCGTCGCCCTTCTTCACCGCGTCGCCGCTCCGTGTCGCCCATGCGCCCCCGACAAAATCCGGTTGCCGAGGGAAACTGACGGCTGCAGTTCCCGAGGCAAGAACTGCACGAACGTCAAAATGCCGAAGTCCTCTTATCTCACCCGCTAACGTTATAGATGTGACTGTGGAAGGTGTCGCCGCACTAGCGCTTGTTGATACGGGAGCCGCAGTGTCAGTGTTAAGTGAACGTATCTGCCGCTCGTTGCGTAAAGTCACAACACCTCTCGGTGGACTTACTCTTCGGACTGCAAGTGCGCAAGAGGTTAAGCCGCTAGCCATGTGCACCGCTCGTGTCCTCATCCAAGGCATCACTTACGTCATCGAGTTCATTGTGCTCCCGTCATGTTCTCACGATATCATTCTTGGGTGGGACTTTCTATCCCGTCATCACGCCATAATAGATTGCGCTCGTGCGCAAGTTGAACTTCTACCGTTGTGGGAGCCGCCGCAGAACGAACTGTCGATCAAGTTGCTGGTTTCCGAAGATACCGATATTCCCCCGAGCTGCTCCGTGATTGTTCCTGTTTTTTGCAACGTCGCTGCGGACACAACCGTGATTTTCACACCGTCGAGTTTATTTCTTTGGCGCAAGTTGCTCCCCTTACCCTCCGCTGTCCTCGATGTTCGCTCTGGTTCAAGCTTAATGGCGGTTCAAGCTTAATACCCACTGGGGGATTGACGCCACTCAGAAGGTCAGCCTCCGCTTTAGCCGAACACATACCCACTCGGGGAGACTGGTGCTCTAACGGTCGCTCACTATCTTCGTTACAATATATATAGAGTACACTGTACATATGGAATTACACAAATCATTCAATACACGACCGAAAGGAAATATGAGCTAGTTAGTTAGTACAGTAAGGTGCTGTTCTCATTTAAAGAGGAAAAAAAGGCGGCTGTTAATTAAGTGAATTCGGTTGCCGAGATGTGTCGAGGTCTATATGAAAAGTCACAAGAAAAGTTTCAGCAGAAGATCTCACAAAAATGAAAGGATAAATGTCGAATTTATCACAAAGTAGCAACAAAACGAGCGTGCCCGAAGATTTCGAAAACGCTTCATTATTTTAAATATAATGTGCCAAGACATTAAGGACACCCTCATACATGATTAGATCGTTATATCGGTCAAAAAGTGTTCCTGAATTGTTTTTGCACAACTTTTTTATTCCATGCTCTAAAGTTTACTCAAACACGCCGTACTGTTAGAGGCATTTTATTGACTGTGCGCCGCGGTCAACCAGTGCGAAGCTGTACCTACCCCCGCGTACCTTTAAAACGCGGGCCGCTTGAAAGCGCGGAGGGTGGCAGCAAAGCTCAGCATAGGGTGAATGTAACAGTACTAATGACGTCTCAGCTGTTAGTGACGCATTCCTGTTATTGCATCATACGCCACACTAAAAACTACCTCTACCTCATATCCCA
>CM023458.1:51933298-52143434 GCA_013339765.2 Haemaphysalis longicornis
GTGAGTTCCCGCCTTTATTATTTATTGTATTGGTCAATAATTAATTAAAAAGTATTTACTAATTACTAGCTGCTTACTTTTTAATTACTTGTGACCGTAAAATTTGTCTAGCTGACATGTAAAACACCATCCCTAAATAGCATTGACGGCATTTGCATTTCGGTCCAGTAACCAGTGTCGTTCGCGGTTTCTCAAATTCTGTTTGGGTGGATTTGCTCATTCCGAGAAAAAAATAAAACTCCTCAAATAAGGTCGCATGACCTCCAACTCATGCTGTCTCGTACGACGAGAAAAAATATAGGGCGCCTAAGCCTTCCTTATGAGGCAGTGAACGGGAAAGCGCTAGAGTTGAATTATAGAGTGAAAATGCCGGTATTGTGTGCACCGCCCGCGTTCAACAGCTGCTGCTGATGTAGACAACTGAAAGTGCATCGCCGCATGCACCAACCGTACAGATGAAATTTGTAGATATCAAGTATCGTGTGGTAGGCTGCGCGTTCATTTAATGTACGCCGGTGACGTGGTGCCTAAAGTGCCACGTGCCCGGTGATACGTATGTGTTTTCTTCTTCTTTTTCTCTTCGCAGCGTTATCTTCTGGTTTTGTTTGGTTTAAATGGGAAGATCGGCGAAGCGCTGTTGTTAGCTCTGCATAAACGCTTTTTGGCGGAAATATGTTTTTCTACGGGCCTTATTGCTGCTTGTGTAATAAACACGTTTAAATTTATCCAGTAGGTCTCGAAAACTCATTTGAAAGTCGAAGGTGACAACCCGTTCACTGGGTTCCCGTTTATTCATCCTTTATTCAGCCAGATCCGTCGAACTCAGCTGTGCAGAGTACTTTACTGGCGGAAGCTCTCTAAACGGTTTGTCATGTGACCTTGTTATGTTTTCGGAATTGCATGCAATAGGGCGAAGTCGAGAGACTGTGAGACACTCCGACATTGATGAGATATGGCAGCGTCCACTATTTTGAGGAGAATGTATTGCTGCTCCACAAAGTGTGAGATACAATGAAGCGAAACTGAATGGTTGCACGAGTTTGGTATCCTTGCGCTTTATTAGTAGTAGTAGTAGTAGTAGTAGTAGTAGTAGTAGTAGTAGTAGTAGTAGCACGCACACACACGCACGCACGCACGCACGCACGCACACAGACACACACATACGCTCCCACACACGCACGCACGCATATATTTATATATATTGCGCGACAACGAGCTCCAAGAGCTTCCGACGACACCTGCGTGAAGATCGAAGAACGCGTGCGAGAGTATGCCCTATCGGAGCGGCTACCCCTCGCAAAGCACTCGGCATAAATCCTTCGTATGTCCTTACACACACACGCACACGTGTGAGTCTTACCCAACACGAGCACGTACAATTAATAGCAGCGAGTGAGTGATAATCCCGACAAATTCTGCCGGGAAAGCAAGGATCGGTTAGGAATCGCTGCGCAAACACCGCTTCGGTAACAGAGACATTGCTCGGTTTATGGGTGCCTCTGCCAGACCGTGCTGCGTGGAATGGCGGAGACACTTTCCCAGAAGGCCTCGCACGCACTCGGGCGATCTTTCCAGGAAACCGGCGCGAAACGACGCAACAAACGAGGACGACGCAACGAGCAACGCGACCCGTCGTTGCAGTGACCCCCGAGGCGAGCCGTAAACAAACGTCCATTGTGCCAGACAGAAGCACCGCGCGGCATTCCTGAGGGCGTCTCTGTTTGCTGCGTAGAGAGCGCTGCGCAATTCCTACTTTCGCACTTGCGTTTCTCTCTTACTTTGCGCGTCCGTTCCTGTTTTCCTTCTCGGAATGTGCGTGTCCGGAGCCCTGCCGAGTGCCGGCGATTGCGCTACATAGGAGCGTATACGCCAAAGCCGCGACGGGACTTCGCAGAAAGCGACCTTGCCGCGATTATCTCTGCTTGTCGTCTGCGTCCCGTCAATTGGAATCTGTCAGTGGCCACGTGTCGGAGAGCCGCAAAGAATTTCTTTCTAGGAGTTGAGGAAGGTCTGTTTCCCGGGCGGCGACAACGCGTGGTGGTTCCTAGAAGGACTTCTCTTCTACAACGGCCCCTTTGCCCCACTTATCGGTTTCTCCGGGGAAACAAGACTTAGCGCCCATTGGTGGGTGACGTGTTCTGGCGAACGGTTCCCCGGCATTCTGGTAGCAACCGCATTGTTGGAGACTTAGGGCTCAATCGGAGGCGTAGGTTTCGGCACGCGAGTTGGTTTCATAATTTATGAAACACAGCACAGTCGCTGTGAAATACTGCCTCGTCAGCGCATCCATACTACGTTATTCAAAATAAACAACGCATTGTAGTTTATTAGGACATAGCGCAGCGGTTCTTACCGTGCGTATCTCGGTCACAGGGAGGTATGGGATTTTGTAAAGTGTGCCCGTGGCCGTAGAAATGGGTGAGAATGTCCTGTCACTAGCGTCGTTGGATCGGTGGCTAAGGCGTTGGGTTGTTGAGCTCCAGAAGGCGGCTTCGATCCCGGCCGCAGTGGTTGCCTTTTTTTGATGGAAGCAAAAAAGCGAAAACGCCCGTGCGTCGAGATTTTCGGAGCACGTTAAAGATCCCCGGCGGGTGGCCGAAATTAGGTCCGGTGAGGCCTCCACTAGGGGCGTGAGACTACGGTGCCCACATACCGGGATTGTAAACATCGGCGCGTTAAACCGCCAAAATCAATCAGAACGTCTGTCCGGTTTCCGTCGAAGTGGCGACATAAATGGCGCCGGAGGATTTCGAAGAGCTAAATCCATCTGCCGGATGACTGTGTTAGTGATGTGATTTATCAAGCTGTAGAATGTCAGGACAGGTCCAGGCAACAGCTTTTTGCGGCGCCGTTGATTGCTGCGTCGGTGAGGGTGTCGAGTTCATCATGGGACTTGTAGTTGGTCAGAGTACGAGCATATTGCGCCTATGAAACCCAATTTTGGCGGGAAATGGGTCGCCGCCTCCGATGATTTAGGGCGGGTCGCTTCCAGGGTAGAATAGATCCTCGGGAAGTTTTAAGATTAAATTTGCTGTTCAAAGCATCTCACTTAAACATAGACTGACCATCAGGTTTGCATTCTAGTTGTTTTTGAAAGCGAAATTCTCCTCGGCAAGATTAGAGTAGGGAGGAAGCCACGCTGCTTGTATTAGTAAAGCCGCCCGAAAAAATAATATATTCCTTTTGGAACTTATCGTATTTCGCGCGTATAACCCGCACCAAAAATGTGACAATTTAGTGGCAAAGTAGGGGCGCGAATAATACGCGGGTTTCTTCCTTTAGTGCAGCTTCACGGCATTGCTCGCTGTGCCGTGAAGCTCCTACGCAGTAACACTGACTAAGCCTTCCATGGCAGCGATTGCGCAAAACACACAAGGACACGGAAGAAAAAACAAGCTCGAACGCACTATAACCTAAACTGAATCTTATTAACGAATTGCGACTTTCGCTTTGCGGTCAGTGTATTCTACTTGCTAATCATACGCCTTTTCTGCCTACATAGTATGCGATGTGTTGCTTGAGCAGTAACTTTGGTGCCGCCTTTCTTGTATCAAATGTGCGGGCAATACGCGAGGATTTTTTTCCCTTTTCCGGCGGGCTGAAGCGGGGGTGCGGATTATATGCAGCGGTGGGTTATACGCGCGAAAATTCGGTAAGTCTGCATTCGTGCTTTGAAAACGAATGCCTAGCGATTATTAAAGACGTATTTACTGCCACATCGTATTCGTGCCACTTTCTGCAATCTCATTTCTTAGTCTTTTGAGGCCAAGTACTCCGACACACACACACTGGCCGCAGTTCCCGCGGCAACTTCCCCGCAGTCGGACGACCTCTCCTCCGCGGGCTTCTGTTCTACTCCCCTACTGTCACGTTCACCTGCCACGGCACAGTTATCAAGTTAATTCTTGTTCCATTCTAGCGGGGTGCCGAGTTAGCGCAGTTGTTAGCGCACTAGACTCTTGCTCTGGCAACCCGGGTTCACATGCCACACGATCATGAATGTATTTTTATATTTAGTATTTTCTCTGCAGTGGCGGTCATTTTGTTACCAATGGCGTTGACGGACGAAGACGGCAGTCACTTTTCGTGCTTGGTGACGCACCTAAGGCTTTCGCCTTAGAAACCTTGCTTAGTGTTTTCCCAGTGGTTGCGCCGAAGTTCTTGCGTGGTTAGCGCTCTCGCGAAAAAAAAAAATTGTGGCTGCATTCTTGTCTGTCCGGATTTTTCCTTTTTACAGTCATTAAATTTCCCGGGGTAAAGTTCTATTTGACCGTGGCACCACAGAGGGTGGAGGGAGTGCTATCATCTTTGATATGAAACAAACCTACAGAAAGCAACTAGTAATTTTCTAATGCATAATTCTAGCCGAAAATTTTGAGGGGAATTTAAATTTCAATCAGTCATTTCGGAAACATGAGAGATTGACATGGGGTTGTGGCAGAAGGCTGCCTTTGTATCCGCCTGATGAGGTCACTAGCCCTAGCAGCACAAACGCACCGACAACAGTTTGTTTCAAAGCGAAGCTTTGGTTCTCAATGATTCCGTTGTAAGCCAATACGCCATGCAGGAAAGCCGACTTTCCCTAACCGTGATGATGAATGATCGTGGGTGAATTGAAAGAAAAAAAAAAAAACTGGCCGCGTATCCGCTCCTTTCGTTGCAAATGTCGACGCAAGACGATAGTCTTTCGTCGTCATTTGCCAAGTAAACGCCCTCTTTCGCTTTCCCGCTCCAATCTCATGCTGTTCCTCTCCTGTTTCACTCCTCCCAAGTTAAACAAGCTAGACTTTTGTCCAAGTTAATTTAAATTTACCGCGTTCCACCGCACCAGGCCGGGTGCCTCGATGCCAGCGTTGCCGTATACGGCGGAGACGCACGTGAATTTGAGGCCCCCTGCTTCAACGTTTTATAGAACCCCGTTGCCCTACTCCACGTGCGTTTCAAGCGAACGTGGAACCTATCCAGTGGCACCATTCGTAACTGTTGCCGCTTGAATTCGTAAAATACCGCCAGAAACTATAGCGGCGCGGGCGACAGCAAGCGACGGAGTGAATTTTTTTCCGGAATGGAGGTAGAATTTGCTATCGAAAAAATCAGCATCCGTAACTTTTTTATAGAGGAACACTGCAAATATCACTTATGTATTGATTTTCTGCCTTATATTTGCGTAATGTATTGTTCTTGTTCAACAGTGTTGACCTGTATGAACATTGACACCGCACTAATATACGACTATGGCGCAGCTTGTGTTTCACTTTGTCCGGGTGGCTGAATCGAGTCACAGACAGACAGACAGACAGACCTAAATTTCTGCCTTTAGTAGCCCAATAAAAACTATCGTATTTAAAAACACTTCCCTTTGCCGTAATCGAACCCGCGTCCCTAGCGTTATGAAGCCGGTGTCTATCCGTTTGCTCCATTTAGGCATTGTTGAAGCTGGTTGGAAAACTCAGGCGACAACCAAAGAATCCGTCACAAGAAGAATGCTGTTGCTCTGCGTGCCGTAAGGCCTAACTTCCCATTCTGTGGTTTAAGACGTTAGGCCTAAGGTCACGTCATGGAGTTTAGCACCTCAAACCGGCACTCACTTAAAAAACTGCTTACTGAACGCCGCGCAGCAGGTATACCTCTTCGCGCCGTACACCCCAAACCCAAACTTTAGGCCTACGGAGTGCACATTCGAGATTTGCTGAGGGTATTCTTGAAAAGTGGTGCGCAACTCCCGAGTAGCACATACTCGCAGAGTGGGATTTGCCTACCAAGGAAACCATCGTCGTCATTGGACGGAGCGGTGTAGGACTTTTTTAACGAACAAAAAATGCAAGCCGATGCAAGATCAAAATCAAACATCAGCATTGAGTTGTACAATTTTAAATTCCCTTGAGATAAACTTTACTCACGTTCTGTCTAAATAAGCAGCATGCAACGAAGAAAATTGAAAAATTACACCATCTTCCCGTGGATAACCCTGATGAGGATGCGAAGCACCATGGGGGTTTCGTGTGGTTCTATTGTGTTGCCGTTATGACCACCTGTTATAACCGGGGGCAAAGGCACGCAAGTACTGTTGTGTAACGGTGAGTAGGCGGTGGTTCTCGAGGCGCCGAAACTCGTCCATCATGCTCTTGTCGATGTTGTCGTTTCTGTGGTAGAATCGGTAGTCTCCGTCAGCGTTGGTGAGGTAAAGGTTGTTGACGTTGGTGCGCCGGCTGAGAGCAACGTACACGCCCCCCTCCTCGCAGCTTTGTCTTCTTCTCCTTCTTCTTCTTCTTCAGTGGTTCCCCTACGGGAAGATGACGGTGGTTGAACGTGAAGCTATCTCATGATGGATTCTTTGGTTGACCAATCCCTAGGGGCATCCTGCCACAATCAGCATCAGAGGCGCTGCGGACGGGGCACGGACGCGGGACATACCCCCAAGCAAGAGATGCTTCGCATCTAAAAAAAATCTTACGTCAGAGAAAAGGAAGCATGGAAAGACGAGCGACAGAATTGACAAAAATCGGATGCCTTGGGTGTAAGACAGCCTAGCTTAAATTAAGAAGTGTAGCTTGCTGGTTCCGTTGGTGCATTCTGTCGTTCGAGGGGAAAAGAAGAGCGAACGTATACAACGACGACACGAGGCGAAAACAGGTCGGACACACACGCTCGACTAACCAGACCACTTGGCTATAGTTGGCTGTCCAGCGTGTGTGTTGTTCTTTATTTGCCTCGCGCCCTCAATCACTGTTTTTTTTTCTTCCAAAACGTTGAAGTAAGGCTTGGGCCGGGCATTTAATGCACAGAAATCTCAACAGGTGGGTGGACCGTACCGCGGTAGCGTGTTTCCATACGCTTCGCTGCACAGAGCCCTCACGTGACATATGTGATGTCACTGCGAACGTTATTCTTCTGAGCGCCTGCTAAAACGAGCCCGCAGTTCCGTCTCTGGGGCGTCGGGTTAGAGTACTGGGAACGAGAAGTAGAGTTCGTTCCCCAGCAGGTCTATCTGTTAGCTTTTTTTTTCCATTGCTTAATTTTTTTTCTAACTTCAATTTCTTTTTCTAAACACAAATTTACCCGTATTTGTTATTGATGGTGATTTGGTATGTTTTAGGTCGCTTTATGTCAGGGGCCCAGCCAATAACCACATTTAATTACCGTCCTGCATCGCGCGAACAGACATGTCACGTGGGTGCTCTGTGCAGCGAAGCGTTTGTAAATACGCGTCCCGGTAGCAGAAGGAGCTCCAGGGAGAGCACTAGAAGAGTAGAAAATAGATAACCCGGTGTTTGGATGACAGAATTTAATTTGGTGGAAATTACGAATTTAAATACTAGCGCAGTAAGCAGTGGTGAGAAGTCAACTTGGAAATGATCCCACCTTGCAGTGGGCATAGATAGACTGATGATGATCATGATGATGATGACTATCACAATCCCAGGTGTTTATGATGATGGCGATGAGGACAGTGATGACACATCGCCAAACTCCTACGGTGTTTTCCTTACGACCGTATGATATGAAACGAACAGCCATTTTTTTTGCTATCAGGTCAAGTCGGTGAGCACTCAGTCTCTCAAGTTGAAACTAATCTTAACTTTATCCTCCATTCAAAGAAATGGGGTCGTAATCCACGCAGCAATCGGAACGCATACTTTTGGCCTTTGGGGCCATAAATAGCTGTGTATAGAACAAGTATACAACGCTACACTCGACAACCGTCCTAATCAATTACCACTCAATGGGCGTTCTTCCGAACGTCTTCGACACTTTGCCTTATCGAGGGAAGCTTGTACGCGCAGTGCGACTTTTGAACGACTTGGAGTCGTTATCGTAAAGGGCTCTTAGCTCGCAACGCCACAAGCCCGCAACTCGAAAGGTTTCTCGAAAGAGCGCCGCTGCAGTATGTTCCAGAAACAACAGATAGCGAAACCGCAGTTGACACTATCCAGCGTGATCAGCATGCCTGCTATACTCGGTTACAACTCAATAACGGCACCACCTCATGTAGTGTATCACTCCGCCAAAGCGCCGGACCCGTGACGTCAGTGCGCGCGCGGTTTGAAAGGGGTTTGCTATGAATGCGTGATATCGTCTGCCTTGTCTCACGCAGTTTGTTTGTCGTCACTGGAGTCGTCTATAAGCATATTAAGTCCAAAAAATCACGGGAATGGCTCACGCCATGTTCAAAATATTCCCAGTAACGCCCTACTTGCGCCGCGCGGAGAAACATCCGGCTACGGTGATAAGGCACAGCGGCAACTTCCGGTGCCGTTCTTAAGTTGTCACCGAGTATAGTGGCGTGTCCCGCCGTTAATAATGCATATACTTCGTTTATGCGTTCGCTGCCCTCAACAATTATCAAAGCGAAGCTTTCGGCCTCATACCGATGTCGTTCGTAGTCCACCCAAAAACGCACTGCAGGAAAGCTAACTTTCTCTGACAATGATAAGAATCGTGGGTGGTGTGCGAAAAGAAAAAGAGCGCTTCCCGTGGTCGGAGTGAAGCCTGGGCCCCTCGCGTTATTCGCGGATTCGATACCCGGCCGCGGCGGGCGCTTTTCTGATGGAGATTTTGGCGAACATTAAAGATCCCCAGGTGGTCAAAATTAATCCGGAGCAGTCCACTATGGCGCACCTCATCGCTTGTGTAGCATAGGTGCGTTGAACCCCACAATCAATCAGCGACGTCGCCAAGAACCCCCACCGCAACGTGACGACGCACAAGCATGGCCACTGCTCCCTACAAGTAACCGCTTTGACCTTCTGTCCCGGTCACACGAACGGAGCAAGAGCCGGGATCATTCAAAACACCGGAGCCGTAGCCTTCACCGCCGTCGGGGCACATCGAACAAGCTTCATCCACAAACGAAGAAGCATGGGCAGAACAAGGTTCACATCGAGGCCACCCAACCGGCTCGCTCCACTGTCCAAGCGACGTCGCCTTCCCAGCCCCATCAAGATCCGCTACAAGACAAGCAAGATCCGCCACAGGTGAGCGGCCCAGCTAACCCCCCCCACTCCTCCCCCAATTATTAAACCCCCGATCCTCAAGATACCCACGTTAAACCCAATATACACAAACACAATACAAAATTTGCAACCACCATCCCCCTCAGCAATAGCACAGCAGGTGCACGAGATCATTCAACAGTCGCTCCCAGGGCTGTTACAGCAAATACTGGCCTCCCTTATTCAACAAGCTCTCGCCCCTCTTGAGAACATGCTACAACAGTTAACAGCGCGCCTCCAAGTCGTAGAAGAGGAGCTCCTTCCCCGCAAGCGCCATACCCCTACCACCGCAGAGCCAACGAACGCAGAACATGTCTAGGATACGCACCCAATAACCACAAACGCCTCCATCACTCACAATATGGCAATGAAACTGTGGAGGTCTCCGCCGAAAACGCAATGCCTTACTTCAACACATGCTCATCACCAACAACGAACCGGATGTTATTACCTTACAAAAAACTAGCGGAGACTTTCCCTCCCGGGATATGATCGCTATGTTCAGCCAAGCATTATCCCAAATAGGAAAGGGACGCAACCGCTATCCAGCCGCTACCATGACAATTACCTACGTAGACAAGACGCTCCCCACCGTCCAGCTGGATATGACGCATCTTAATACTTCTGAAAAAGAGCACGTAGCTACTACTACGATGGTTGACGGTAATAACATCACTATTGTAAACTGCTATTGGCCGCCCAAACAAACAGCCGCCACGCTCCCCGCCTTCCATACGATGTATAATGCAGCTCGTAGCTCAGACACGCTCCTATTGCTTGGGGATTTCAACTCTCCCCACCCCACCTGGGGCTACACTCGAACGTCCCCTTTAGGGCGTAAATTGGACGAATTTGCCAGCCTCCATCAATTCACCCTTATGAATGACACCACATCTCCCACGAGGCTTGGCTCCAATCAGGAGGCTGACACAAATCCCGATCTTACCTGGATTCGAGGTCCGCTAATCGCCGCCTGGGACAACACCGAAGAAACTCTCGGGAGCGACCACAACATTATCCAAATAAGTGTCCCTCTCACTCGGTCATCAAAACGAAACGGTTCAAACAGGCCCACAACAAGTATAACGAATTGGCCGATTGTCCGTAAACGCCTGCAAGAAATTGACACAAGCGGCATTACCCTTGCTGAATGGAGCGACGTCATCTTGACAGTCGTCCGTAAACACACCAAAAGAATAGCCCGCACCGAATCCAATCCCTACATTGACCAGCACCTCCTAACCTTCTGGAGAAAGCGTCGTGCTATTGTCAAACGCTGGAAACGTGACAAGCATAACGGCGTGCTCAAAGAACGCCTTTACCGCCTCAATCACGAAGCCCAAGAGTATGCCGACAAGTTAGCCACACAGAATTGGCTTCAAGTGTGCGAAGGGCTCAACGGCAAGCTTCATATGGCAAGGGTCTGGCAACTGTTTCGCACACTACTGGGACAACAAAAACCAAAATACACCGTCCAACGGCTTCACTTAGCGATTGGAGGCACACAGTGGCGGTCCCAAGGGGGGGGGCGAAGGGGGCGGTCGCCCCCCCCCAAATAGGTCCTCAGTTTCTTATTTTTAGTTTTTTTAAGCATTCCACTTGCGCGAAGTTGAATCCCAGCGGGTTGCACCGCATACGCGCACACGCCTCCATGGTTATCACCACCTCCGCAGAATTGGTGCAATAAGGGGAGCAATTCTTAATTCGCCTGCCCCCCCCCCCCCCAAAAAAAAAAATCGCCCCCCCCAAAACCGATCTCTGGGACCGCTACTGGAGGCACACCACATGATATCACAGAACAGATCCGTAACGCACTGTACCCCCCTTGTAGTACCACACGCATCGACATCATTTACACAGAAACGGCCCCAGAAGATGAGGATGAAGGAATCAACTCGGACTTTTCTTCCGGAGAACTAAACATGGCACTGCATCAACTCAATCGCAACACGGCCCCGGGACCCGATAAAATTACATACGGAATGATCCGCAACCTGCCTGACGAGAAACTCGCAGAACTTCTCGACCATATCAATCAGGCTTGGAGATCAGGAAACCTACCCCCCGAATGGAAAGAAGCTCATGCAAGGGCGTCCGCAGAACTTTTTGCAAGGGGGGGCATCCATTAGCGGCAGGGGGTGGGGTGGGGGGGGGGGGGGTACGGTTGGATAGCACCAAAAAGACGCTATTTGTGGTTACAAAAAGTACAAAAAGTGAATTAGAAACAGACTTGGAGGATATACATTGGATTTTATTACCGAACAAAGAAATAAAATTAATAAAGAAAATAAGAAAAGTTACTGTCACTTTGTAAAGAATGGCCAGTCTCGCTGCGTGAGGGTTATCGACTCACGCCAACTGATCACCAGCACACAGTACAATACGTTCACATACATAGAACTGCACTCCGTCTATCTTCCTTGAGTAGCAGCTGCAGACGCCTCGGGTTTTTCTGGGCAAAGTGCGAGATGACATGTGTGATGAAGTCTGTTGAAATGGCTCACGCAATAAAGATACTAGTCGCCTCCCTGGTTTTCAATGCAGTACAGGCGTACAAGCGTTTTGAGGGGCTGATTTACAGGTTTTGTTTCGGGGCTTGGGTGGTGCCGACATTTCGCAATTTCGAAGGAAAGGGTGTACAAGGTGATGGGATGGCACGGGAGGATGTAACACTCTCCCTACTAGGTGCAGCGGTGAAGATTTTTTGCTAGATATAGCTACAACTTTGATCGAAAACTGAAGTTCTTGCGGTAAGACTGCATAAATCTAGAGTTTTAGAAGAAAAAAAAACAGAAAAAACGTCAAACCTTTCAGAATTGTTCGCTATCTTCAATAGCCAGCTCAGGCAGTCTGTTTCACTACCGTCACATGACCGGCAATGTTAGTCAGTGTCTAAAGTGCAATGTTGACCGCAGATCCTCAAAGGCGTTCAATACGGATACGCAGGGCCTGAGTGTGCTAATCATTTGAGTAGCGTGGATTGTTGCCCTAGTTGGTTCACGTACATAATTAAAAAAAATTACGCCATATCCACGGAATGAATGATGATAAGTGGGGCGAAGCTCGAGAGGGGGAGATCATCGGTAACCGTAACTCTCCCGTGAAAGTTCGCCCATTACATCATTAAGAAAGACGTAAGACTGTGTGCGTACATTGTAAAAATCAACTTTTATTTTCGGAGTCAATGCTCCCAGGCTCAGACCTGGTGAAAGACCCCACGCCATCGAGGACTACCCCGCACCTCCACCACAATTTGTCACGTAGGATGGGACACAACGGGTAAAGAAAGAACTTTTATTTAGGGCGAACTTGTGCCCGAACAAGACGAGAGGAAACGAGCAAAGGTCCTTGCGTCTCGTTCGATCTCCGAGAACGACTGCCTGCGTTCGTGGCGTGATCTCTTGCGTGATCTCCCCCTCGCAGTGCACGTGCGCTCGCGCCTCCGTTGGCGAACACAGACAAGCTCGCGCTCCCGGTGCCGAGTTTGCGCTGCCGGTTGCAGCCGGTTCTTGCGCGTGCAACGCGGCCCACTTTGCGACATCTCCGAAAGCATGCGGCGGTCACGTACCACGAGACACAAGGGATGGACAGACCCATGGCTTTAGGAGCTTCGCCCCTAAAAACTTTGCGCTAAAGGACGAAACAAAGGAGAGAACGTCGATGTCGTTCTCTCCTCTCTTCCGTCCTTCAGGGCAAAGTTATTTTAATTATGGGCCAACCAAGCTGAGCAGCTTTTTAGCACTGCATAAAAATATTCGAATTTCCAAGGGGGGGCAGTTGCCCCCCCTTGCCCCCCCTTCCGGACGCCCATGAGCTCATGTTACCCTCATTCCAAAATCAGGAAAACCACCCAACACACCCGCCAACCTCCGCCCTATTTCCATGACATCGTGTGTTGGAAAACTAATGGAGAAGATGGTGCTCGCTAGACTGGAATGGCACCTCGAAAACAACGGCCACCTGCCAGCCACAATGGTGGGATTTCGAAAGCATGTGAGCACACAGGACATTGCCAAGCGCATCCATGAGGACGTATACGCACAGCCAAGTGCAGCCCAATTACGCACCATCGTAGGAGTAGATATAAAAAAAGCATTTGACAATGTGCTCCATGACGCGATACTTCTCAGCCTCAAGGAAACTAGACCGGGTATCCGTATTTTCAATTACGTTAAAAATTTTCTAACAGACCGAACCATCTGCATCTTGGGACCCGATGGGAAACCATCTCGGCCTTACCCACTTCACAGAGGCACACCACAAGGGTCCATATTATCACCAACGCTCTTCAATCTAGTGATGAAAAATCTCCCCGACAAATGAACGCTATCCCAAATCTTCAACACGCCATATACGCTGACGACGTCACACTCTGGTGTACAAAGGGTAGCCCCGGCGAGCAGGAATACACGTTACAACAGGGTCTCGATATCATCAGCGGGCACGCCCATGACGTAGGACTCACCTGCTCAAACGAGAAATCAGAATATGTAGTTGTATTAGACAACAGAACCAAGAAAAATAACCAATATCGCAACCTAATTAATCTGACAGTAAACAACTTACCCATCCCTCGCCGTAGCCACATCAAGGTCCTGGGCTTCATCCTCCAACAAGACGCTAAAAGTACAGAATGGGTCAAATCCATCATTGCTCAAATTAACCAAATTCACCAAATGATCCGCCGCGTGACGCGACACCATCAAGGCCTCCAAGAACACGAATTACGCAAAGTAGTGGAAGCCCTCGTGTTCTCACGCGTCATGTATGCATACCCTTTTCAGTGCCTTACCAAGACACAAGCCAACAAAATCGAAACAGCCATCAGAAAATGCATCCGCATAGAAATGGGAGTGCCTCTCTACGCTCCCACAGCATTAATTAATGACGCTGCCCTCCACAACACGCTTGAAGAAAAAGCCTCAGTTTATCATGAAGCTCAGCACCACCGACTAACAACTTCAATGCAAGGGCGGGAGATTCTTCGCGCCCTCGGGTATCCCACCGACCACCTCCCACCCATCACTCCCCCGCCGCCACCCTGGGAAAGCATACCAAGAATCACTGTGCTACCCATACCAAAACACATGAGTCAAGCCACAGATCAAGAACGTAGAGCATCTCGCGCTCAACATCTGCCCGAACCAATCCATGACACCTACTACACGGACGCCCGTTTTGTGGACCATACAACGACTACGGCATCGGTTGGCCCCTGCACAGCTCACGTACGGCATCACGTCAACGTCCCCTCGCCCACAGCTGCAGAGACTCAAGCCATCGCAGAAGCCATTACACTTCACCAGCATCGGACCGCCCACATTACAGTCCGCACGGACAGTCAGGGAGCACTACGAAGCTTCGCCTCGAATGACATTCCATCCCCTGTCCACACTAGCCTGACAACATACATGCACGCGCATCCCCACCTACACGTTTTCCTCGAATGGATCCCTGGCCACCAAGGCATAGAGGGTAATGAACGAGCTCACGCTCTGGCCCGCGACGCTCATTTCCCGGGCAGCCCTCAGCCGTGGCCTGAGGAATACAATCCAAAAGAGGATAGAGCAATGCACCATAAAAGGCGCCGCGAACATCTCGGCAACCTCCGCAAAGCAAGAATGGTACTTCCCTCCCCATCTAAATTCATGTCACGGAGACACGCTACATATATCAGACAGGCGCAGACATTGTCCCTCCCCTGTGATCTGTTCCTCCGCTACATACAAAAGTCACCAGGTCGTCCGCACTGTCAGGTATGCGGTGGCTATCCGGACAATGAACATACATATTGGCGCTGTGTACGGGCGACCTCGTCTTCCACATTTCTTTCGACCAACCCCTTCCCCCTGATATTCCCTACTCGTGGTCTAGCTGGGCCGCTCCCCCTGAAAACCTACGGGCAGCCCTGTGGTCCCTCTTGGCTGCCCACATTGAAACTCTTTGTGCACCTCCGCCAAGCCCACCACCGTCGGAGGACCGTGGAACACCCCCTTCCTCCGTGGACTGATAACTCCGCGGCTCGGACTTGAGCTGCCTAATAAAGTTTCATCTCTCTCTCTCTCTCTCTCACAATCAATCAAATCAATCACCCCCTCGCATTATTAGGCCATCTACCCTTTGCGCCAACCCAGCTTTTGTTTTGTTTTCCACATGCTATTTACTGCCCTACAGGTCAATGTAGGAACTGATATTTACAACACATATTTACAACTATGTATACACATTCAAATGAGGTGATTGCAAGGTGAAAAGTAAGACTAAGCAGAACGAACAACTATGTACGCTTGGTTTAAAACGGGTTCAGGAGTGAAAAACTAATAAGCGGGGGATACCAGTCAGGGCGAGAATCATTTTGCTCGTAGGCAGCTCTAAGATTAATGAACATTTGGCCGAAGTGGGATCTGCAAGAAACCATAGGCTCAGCGCGCCTAGCCAGCATCAACGTTTTCCGTAAACTATGCAGAGCGACTAAAAAAAAAAAAACATATGGCACGTCCATGTCTGCGGGTGATATGAGATGTGGACCCACGTCGCACCACCTTACCATATATATAAGGTAGAAATCGCGTTACCACAATAACAATCATCATAAATAAATAGGGACCGCAAGGTTGAGGGCTGGTTCGTTTTTCGTTATACTTGATTTTGTAAAGCTTCGCGTTCCCCCATTGCTGTCGTTTCGACAGAAAGGTCGTTCATTTTTTAATAGGGTTTGTTAATTCGGGGTAAATTTAAATGAGTACTGACGCGAAATTTGAAAGCCCGGATAAATATGTAAAAAGCTTCCTTTGTATATGGAGATACCCCCTCGGAAGTTTAAACAGTAACCATCCGCTAAAACATATTTTAAATCAATTTTAATCTTTGCGCGTACGAGAAGGCTCATCCGCGCCATCGAGCAAGTTCATGGCCTCGTCTGCGCTTCCACCCAAACGGCCGACGTTAGGGCTCCCGCGACGTGTCCAGGTGGCCACTGTGCTGTTGAAGCGTGCGTTTCAGCCTTGTACATCACGTCAGAGTTTTAAATGCGAATGCATTTCTTAGCCGCGGGTTGTCTTGCGTCGTTGAGCGGCGTGCGCCTAGCAACAGCTGTGGCGCGCGCCTAGCAACCGGAGCAGGTGCGGAGTAGCGGAGGACAAGGGGAGAGGAGGAGCGGGCTCGGCGTGTGAGGGCGCTCGCATCGCGGAACTAGGGCGGAGTAGCGGAGAGTGAGTGGAGAGGAGGAGCGCGCTCGGCGCGTGAGGGCGCTCGCATCGCGGAGCTCGGGGCGGAGAGAGAGCTCGCGCGCGGGCTGGCGCGGGCCTCTCTCTCCTCTCCGCGTACCCCTCTCCGCTCGCTGCGCATATAAATGCAGGGAGCGCGCGCCTCTCTCCGTGACTGCTTGCCGACTGGCGCCTTGATAGCGATGGAAGTCGGTGAAGTCGAATCCCTCGCGGCAACGATACCGCAAAGAAGAATTCGGTGCACCCAATGCATTCGCATTTCCGCACGATCCCCTTCGGGGAGGTGGGGGGATTTTTTTGGGACTTACGTCACGAGCAACTATGGCCAATCGAGCCGGTCTGGCGTGCGCGCGCGCCTATATACCGTCGTCGGCTGTGGTGTGACGAGAACAGTGACTCCCGTACAAGGTCATGAACAAAGTCGTCCTGCACCTTGTGCAAGATGCGAATAAAGACAAACAAACAAACAAACGAACAAACGAACGAACGAACGAACAAACAAACAAACAAACAAATAAACAAATAAATGCGCCTTGCTGTCATGGCGGCTACCTCGGTGTTCGCTTCACCCAACCGAAACTAAACGGAGCTGTAATTGTTTATGCTGCGCTTGATAATCTAATGGGCCATTCTATGATTAGTGGGCTCGTATGCATGTATAGCAGCGAAAGAAAAGAAACGCAACACAAAAATTTCGTGTCGGTACTCTTTTAATTGCGACAACATGATGATGATGATGATGATTGCTATTGGTTTCCCCTTTGTAGCGGGTTGATGTTGCCCCTGAAGTTGCCCCTGCGCCAAATCACCGCAGCCGGCTCTTACTCAGCGCGTCGCAAGTAGTGCCTTATTGCGAGTATTTTGAACGTGACACGAGGCGTTTACGTTTTCCCACACAAATCCAGACTGCCCCTCATGTTCCCAGAGAGATATAACGAAGAATGCCACAAATGCAAATTACGAGCAGACTTATTCCACGCAGTCTGGAACTGCCCTATAATTTGGCAACAGAACACCTACCAAACCTCTAGAGAGTCCTGGGATTTAGCACTGTGCAGCTCGGACCTTTCGACACAGCGTGAGCTGCTAGAGAGAGCCAAGCTGGGAGCCCTTGCTACTGGAGTCCTGGAAATAGGACTTCACCCATAACTCTTTCCACACTCCCTTCTCCCTATTTTCAAATAAAGTTTACTCTCTCTCTCTCTCTCTCTCTCTCTCTCTCTCTCTCTCTCTCTCTCTCTCTCTCTCTCTCTCTCTCTCTCTCTCTCTCTCTCTCTCTCTCTCTCTCGTGATTTCTCGCACTTAATCAGCTTTTAAATTCCTGCAGCGGCTGCAAAAAGACGAAGTGCGAAAAAGAAGGCGATGTTACGCATTAATCGCACTCCCGATTTCAAAACGCGCGCACGCGTGTTGACATCCGGTTCCGTCGCTTCGGCGGAGTGATACACTACATGAGCTATTGCCGCTCTTAACTTGCACCCGGGTATAGTATCATTCAATTATAAAAAAAGAAAAGAATATTCGGCCGATCGAAGACTAGCGTAGACACATAGTTCACGCCTGTTTCGACGTCGGGGTTGCTTCCTCCTCGCATAACGGGACTCGGAGAGTAGGGTAAGAAATAACGGAAATCGGGGGATTGGCGCTGGGAGAGCCGAAAGTGTAACGACGCCGCCCTGCAGAGCGTTGCGCGAAGGCTGCGTAAACACGCGCGCGCTCACCTATCGGGATTCCGGAAAATGTTTTCCCACAGCCTGTTTTTCCACGCCGTTTCCCCGAAGCACATACGGGCAGACTCAATTTATGTGGGGCGTGTATGTTGCCTTTGCTCTCCTTCCGGCCTTTTTTCGCTTGTTTGCTTTGTTATTGCAATCTCGTGTCGAGGGGGGGAAAGATGGCAGCATCGGCGATCCCTGTCAAACAAAAGCTCAGTCGCGATGGCGCTATCTCTGAATTCTGTCCTTCGCTGACCCCTGTTGCAGCGCCTTGTGTCTCACAGCGCAAGCGTCTTTTTTGGTACTTTTATCTGCGCTGACGTCGCCGGTACAAACATTTCTTCGAAAACCCACGCGTGAGCCTATAGGACGCGAGCGGTTGCCGATATGGATGACGTAAACAACGACCGATTACAGCGTTCCCTTTCTTACTTCTTTCTCGCGATTTGTTTCTCTCTGGAGTCAGCGGTAGAACGTCTCCTTTTTTGCCCCCTGTTTTGCCTCGTCTCAATTGTTCAAAGATCGAAAAAGGCACCCGTACGAAACCCGCCCTACATGAAGATGGTGTTGATTGATTGATTGATTGATTGATTGATTGATTGATTGATTGATTGATTGATTGATTGAAAGCCATCTGAGTAGCCGGGCGGAGAAAAAACTTCAGGGGCGATCGAGCTAACGTTTTGAAGTGTAAGCGTCAGCTAAAGTTTTGATTGATCGATTGATTGATTGATTGATTGATTGATTGATTGATTGATTGATTGATTGATTGATTGATTGATTGATTGATTGATTGATTGATTGATTGATTGATTGATTGATTTTCAAAGCGCCGAAACTGCGCAGGTTATGACGTGCGCCGTAGTGGAGGGCTCAGAATTAATTTTGACCTGACCACCTGGGGATCCTTAATGTGCGCCGTTGTTGAAGATGATGTGAACCCGTGATAAGGAACGAATCCCGGTATGAACATGCATGGAATGCAGGATCTGAAGCATGCTTTCGAACTCGTTATTCCATTCCAACATAGGTACGAGCCCGGCACTTTCAATGCTATGCTAAACGCCCTGCGATGTTACCACAGGGTGGCAAATGCTTCACTGCCTAGCTAATTGAGGCTGTGATGTTGAGGCAATTTTGCCCCGCTGGGATGCGTTCAACGATAGGACAGGTCTCGAATGGCAGCCGACATGTTGCGCATGTAGACGATAATGTCTGCAGACAAAAAATGTGTGAAATATGATCGGTGACCAGCTTTTTGGGAATATATTGATTCATTTGTTAGAAGTTATCAATGCTCTTTACTGCCATCATTACTGATTCATGTCCAAACAAACGCGCAATTTCTGAGAGTATTTCTTGGCAAACCCTAATGCTCCCCCGTTTACCAGCTTGAAACAAACACCTATTTTAACGCATTGAGTCAAGAAGCCCGTAATACCTTCTGTTAAAATAAAGTGACTGTATTACGCAGTACATGGGGTAGATTTAACGATTTAACCCAAAAAAACCCGAATTTCTGAATGGTGTTACAAAAAACCCGGATTTCTTCTCGATTATGAGTTTAAAAATAGCACCCGATTTTAACCGCAATTAAAAAAATTATAAACCCTTACACGAACAACCCTAATTATTCTACAGCTTTTTTCGCGTTACAAATTTATAAGTTTTGTCAATATTGTGAAGCGGGCACATTGCTTCTATTACGGGCCGATTGCTGACCAATCCGCCAGGTGTGTGTATGTGCTGGAAGTAGGCAAAAACAACAACGGCAACAAATTTGGTCCTACGCTTACAACTTTCGGAAATAGCGCAACAAAAGCCGCACAGAATATTCTCGGTGTTTATCCGTCTATAGCTGGGAGGGAACCAGCCGCACAAACTTGTTTTTCGCTCGGTCAAAAGCGAAGGTTTATAGGGCTGTGTCACTTATTTTAAGACAAGTTGTCCCCCGATTTTCTTTGTACGCGATCAAAAACAGGTATTTTTGTGAACGGTGTTTCAAGTACCCATGAAAATTTGCCCGCCTCAGTTTTTTGTATCCTCAAGCGATATTTTCTGTCCCGCTGTAAGAGTACATTTGCGTGGAGTGACACTGATCACTTTCTTAAAGTACATTCTTCGACTGAATATTTGTGCGCTGTCACTCACAAAAAAAAAGAAAAAAGACATGTGTAAGGAACTTCGTTATACTGTTCGGCCTTTTCCGCTGTATGGATCAGTTATTCTCAGTGGTCAGGACTGGGCGTTCTTAAAAGGGTCAAGAATACAGCTATAAAGCCAGCAATGAAAAGTTCCGTTTTAAAGCAAAGCTTTTTACCTCTACCCCCCAAGGGTTCTTTCGCGACCGTTGGTGTCACCAGAAAACTCCAGCGAACAAATAAAAGAATTTACTGGCACCGCCGGGAATCGAACCTGGAACTAATAGACTAACAAAGCGAGAGCCCGTTGTCCTACCGATTTAGCTACGAACCCACAGGAAGACAAGGAAGGCAGGTAGTGTACTCACCAAGCACATCTACGGGTTTACCCCCTGCGTTCTCGCTGAATGCCACGTGAAAGCGTCACGCGACCACTCACGCACGTCTAGCGGCCCTGTGCGCACCTTGCTGATGTGCTAAGAGTTACAAAAATTAAAGTAAGCTGACACCAATGCATGGCATCTCACTTCTAGTACGCTAGTGTGCTAAAGCCTGTGGCCTCCAGTGTTCACGTAAACAATCACAGCTCCTTGTCGTCCGCCTTCACGCACGGCAAACCAAGGAATACATTCAAATACTCCTTGATGGCCAGGCCATCACTCCAAGCCCCAGCATCAAGATCCTGGGCCTACATCTCGAGGCTAACACCAAGAGTGACGTCTCCTTGCAGTGCCTCGAAAACAGCATTAATCAAATCATACACATGATCAGGCGAGTTGCCATCAAGAAGCGAGGCCTAAAGGAATCCGGTAACTTTCGATTAATTTAAGCTTTTGTCCTCTCGAGAGTTACTTACGTCAACCCCCTGTCTTCTTCTCGACAAGGAAGACATAGAGATGCTTTATATAATGATTAGAAAGGCGGTCGAGCAGGCCATTGGTCTTCTCATGAGTGCGTCCACACAGAGGCTGCTTAGCACGGGGCTCCACAACACGGTGGAAGAGCTGATAGAAGGCCATCTTTTAACCAGAAGGTCCGACTCAGAACTGCGATGGGTAACCGCATGCTTCACCAGATTGGCTGGGCAGCCCAGAATGTCACTCCGCTTGACGTACTCCCAGACTCTTGGCGACTAAAACTAAAGATGCTCCCTTTGCTTAGAAATATGAACCCCTCACATGACGAGGGTCACCGAAAAGCACGGGCTAAAGCGCTAAACACCACCCTCGGTGGGGATCATGCAGTTATCTACACAGACGCCTCCAAACATCGAGGGCAGCAATACGACATCATCGTGGCTACCTCCAGAACCAACCTCCTTACGTCTACTTCGCTTAGGACCCAAGAAATGACGGCAGCAGAAGAGGCAGCCATCACCTTGGCTCTCGCTCAACCAGGGATTCGGAGGGTAGTCATCGATTCCCAGCAAGCCTACTGGAATTACCAGTAGGCTTGGGTGTCCCGACCTGCACTGCGTGTGCTAGAAAACCACTCCCCAAATGATTCCATCCAGCTCATCTGGACACCCCCTCACGCTTCAATGGAGGGCAACAAATACGCCCACCCAACAAGCCTGCGCCTTTACCTCCCGTGCTATGGAGCTGCACGAGGACAGTCACCCGCTTGTCACGTTAAGGGAGATAACCCAGCATTATCGCCTTCTGAGACAGACCGTACCTTCGCCTTACCCTGACATTTCCAGAGAACAACAAACTACCCTACGGCTCATACAATCCGGGCTCCTTCCCACAGCCTACGCGTCTTCGCTTAATGTATCCGAATCGCTACGACGCTGAATCTCAGAAGTAGGAACACTCCGCCCCGTAATCGGGGTGTGCGACTTTAGCCCTGAGCACCCTCCTCTCTTTCCGTCAACTACCCAACAAGAGCAATGGGAGATGCTGCTGTCCAGGCCAGCTTCAGCGGGTGGACAGAACACAGGGACTGCCTATGGGCCCCACAGAAGAAGGAATCACTCCCTAGGGCTGCACTCTGGGCCGTTCAGAAATCTGAACAGAAGTATTTCTTCCTCCTCCTCCTTCTCTGCCGCAAATCTCGTGGCCTCCGTCCGCGGCGCAGAGACGGAGAAGACAGATCGGTGACCGGGTTGGAGCTTACTTTAATTTTATGAAAAAAGTTTCCACTCTTGTGCTACACCAATACAACTCAACCAAACACCGTTCATGCTTCATGCATTCATTTAACCTTAACAAGAATATCTCTTTGAAGTAATAAATGGCGTGGTTAAGTTCATTTCACTTCTCTCTGGTTTTGCTATTTGTAGAGCGATGTGAGTGAATTTAAGTGACGTCGCATGGGTAATCGTTATGGGTGCCGTTTACAGCTTTGCTTTCCAACCACATTCACGGGGTGGATTGGCGCAATTTTTTTCAGTTGCACTGCAACGCTTTGCCAATTGCAAGTTAGTAAGCACAGAAGGTCACGTTTGGGCCGTGGACCACGAAATGCGGGTTATGCAAAGTACCAGAATTCTTGGCCACGTACTCATTGATTGCTGGAACCCTGTGGGATGCCCTACAAGGAACGCTAAAAAAGGAACTGCCAGTCACATTCCATGGAATCCGTTTTCTGCCAGTAGGAAATGATGAGGGTGTACCACCTGATACGCTAATTATTGTAATGCCTTCGTTGTGTATTGAAAACGAGAATGGGTGTGAATCATGCTGATTTAACTGTGCGGCCTTAGCGGGAGAATATAATTGAGGGTGTTGTACATCAACGAGATGTGTATCGCACTCAGGCAGAACCGCCTGAGTGGTTGCCAATTCTTGAGGAGTTAGTTTCTTTGAAGAAATTTTAATGTAAACGCGTCGGTGGCAAAGCCGCCGCTGGTGTTTTATTTTTTTAAGCGTTTTTTTGTCAACCAGTTGTGTTGTTTCTGAGCAGATAATAGAAAGAGAAAAAAGCGAAGATAGATCCCGTTTGAAACCAAATGTACATTATTGCTCATTAAGTCTAGTTTTCTTGTTCATCTTGTATTCAACACATCTGTAGGTGTACACAGTTGTGAATATATGCTGTAAATATCATTTCCAACATTGACTTGTAGTGGAATCAATACCATGTGGTGAGGCACTGGAATGCCACTGGGCAGGCCCATGTTCAAATCCCATAGAATCACAATTGAGGTTTTTTTATTTATTTATTTTTTACGACGGTGGAATTTTCTTGATCGGACAACAATAACAACAACGGTGCTTTTTGGTAGAATGGGGCATTCAAGGCCTTCCATGGCCTTAAAACGACGAATGATACAAGTGAGACCGCGCAGAATGGAGAGAGAGAGAGAGAGAGAGAGAGAGAGAGAGAGAGAGAGAGAGAGAGAGAGAGAGAGAGAGAGAGAGAGAGAGAGAGAGAGAGGAGAACCTTTGAAGAAAGCGGAAGAGCTGTCAGCCAAACTAACAGTAGGACTTGCTACTCCAGGCGGGGTGAATACAGGGAGATGACAGGGGAAAATACAGAGATAAAAAGAAAAAAAATTAAAGGGGAGTGGGAGGGGAGATGCACACCTATATAAAATGTATATGTTCAGAGGGTTCACAGAACCCCTACTAGCCCTATTTCCCCAAGAAAAGAAAGCAGAGTTTTTGTAACCAGCACTGACTCATCATGATTTCGCCAGGGTCCAAGGAAGTGTGAGAGTTCTAGAGGACCTCCACGTCGGAGTCGCACAAGTGCCTTCGATGCTGTTACCCGTTGACTAGCATATCACGGGCAGTGGAAGTCTACAAAAGAACGACTCAGAAAACTGACGAAAACGCAGCAAAAAATACTAGAAAGAAAGCGACCCCCCTGATAGAAGGAATAAATTCAGCGTGATCATTTCTACACAGTTAAAGCAGCAGAATGGAAACGAACAAACACTTGAGGCACGCAGACGGCATACCCACCCACACCAATCAATCCAGGAAGAGCCAGAAACGCTGGGAGGCAGAAAGTGAATAACCGTGTCTGCTTTTCTTTCTTCTTGTTCCATCTTCGCGCGGGAAGCCATCGCCTCGACTCCGGGCAGGCCGTTATCTCTACGCTCATCTCACCCTCCCACCGAGCACCGCTAACCACGGCGACACGCTGGGGGAGATTGGCATCTCAGCGTCCGAAGAATGTCGGAAAGACGAAGCCAGGGACCGAGGGAGTGGTGGAGCGGAAGACCGACTGTCTTCTTGCCAACACAGCGCCGCCGTGCCCGAACGTAAAGCCCGCTGGTACTGTTCCCGTCCAAAGCGGCGTATTGGTGAATCGGTAGAAGGGCCTTCTGTTGAACGGACGCACTAGTGATGGGAATGCGGGGCGTGAGGTTGTGACTTCCGGTCTTTTTTTGCCCCCACGGGGTTACAATGCTGTGGCTCGACGAAACAAAGAAAACCGGAAGACAAGGACGAATCACATCCTCAGAGGTTACAACCGGAGCAGGGGGTGTGCTTAGTGTGGTTACCAATGACGTACGCAGGATTTCGTTTCGGGAAGAAGGGGGGGGGGGGGGCGGATACGAAAAAAGATGAAAAAGAAAAGTAAAAAGAAGCACAACGCGAAAACAACTAACATAATAAAAGACGTTTACATTTATTGGGGTACACTACAGGTAATTGCGTAATACATTATTAACGCTATCGCAAAATGGCTGACCGTGTTGAGAGCAGACGTCCAACATGTGCGAGTTTGTTGGGTTGTCACTTGCAAACGAACAATGATTTTAAGCTGTCTTAATTGGACAATTAGCGAGTCAGTGTCCTTGTATCCACAACCCCTCCGCGAACCCGGAAACTATATACGCCGTGGCCAGCGGCTCTCTCGCCCCCCCCCCCCCCCTTGCGTACGCCAGTGGTCGTTACTATAGATATTAATATAAAATTAGGAATAACGGTCACTGTGCATGAATACAGATAGGAAGGCCAGCAGTATCGAATGCCAAGAAGAGCACAGGAGGAGCATTAACAAGCCCACCGCTTCCTGTAGGCACCCAGCGCCACCTACTTGGGTCACTTCGAACACTCCTTTTCCTTGTCAAACTGGTAAAAGCACCTTGTAAAAGAAGCACCAGGTAAAACAACCCGGCTGTTCTGCCTCAGTACCAAAATTAGTAAAGCCACAGGTTTTGACGCGAACGTCCTGGTTTCGAACCCGAAAAGTGCGGAAACTTTTGAAGACCCGTGATTCCTTCTTTTACTGTAAACGGTTATGTTGGCCCAATTATACGCATTCCTTTCGTAAACAAGGGGTCTTTAAAAGTCGGTTTACGGGCGGGATTTGGCACGTCAACACGTCTAACCGACGCACCGGAAGTACCTATTTCGAAACGGAATATCGCGCAGGAGAGGCCCAGCACTGCATTACATACTGCATTACATTCACGGAGAGCTGTATTAGAGAACGCCTTATAAAATGGTAAAATGGGTAATCGACCCAATTACTTCAGTCAGCCAAATAAATAAATAAATAAATAAAAAAATAAATAAATAAATAAATAAATAAATAAATAAATAAATAAATAAATAAATAAAAAATAAATAAATAAATAAATAAATAAATAAATAAATAAATAAATAAATAAATAAATTGAACAATCACTTTGCGCGCAAGCTCCGGAAGAGTCGCGAAGAAATTTTGTGTAATGGACAATGTTTTAATATACGCAACAATTAATACCGAGTGGGATGCGCACGTCTTGAAAAGAAAGTGCAAGATCCAAGATCTATCGGAACCCACCTAGTGATGCAAATGCACCAAATGAGATTTGCCGGAGAACCTATAGAACGAACCTGCATCGGGTTGTCCCTTCATTTCTTTTCTATCCACGTGAAAGCCCTAAACCTCAGCGAGAGTGCGGACGTCCCCATTCCTAACAAATTATTTGCAAGCGTGATCGACACGGGATTTTTCGCTGTTCCTCACATCAGCCGTAAATACGCGGGGGCTTTGTTCTCGCCTTCGTACCATCATGCCCAAATAACAGCGTGCCAGCGCCTGAAAGATGAGGAAGGTAAGAGAGAAAGAGAGAGAGAGAGAGAGAGAGAGAGGAGAGAGAGAGAGAGAGAGAGAGAGAGAGAGAGAGAGAGAGAGAGAGAGTAAACGTTCATTCATTGATCGTGAAGGGATGGTGTAGGCCAACCCAGCGGTTGCCAAAAGAACTCCCAGCCGTCCAATTTGGAAACTTCTTTTAACGGCAAACAAGAACTCACTGAGGAAAAACTAACTTTGTGAAAAGGGGGGTGATGCAGCCGGATATAAACGGAACGCAAGTTTGTATGAACATTTCAAGAGAGAGAGAGAGAGGGGGAGGGGGAGGGGAAGGGGGAGGAGGAGGGGGAGAGGGAGAGTCTTCACAGGGGCCGGGCAGGGGAACTGCGGGTACGGTGCAGTGACCTCTTGAATGGGGAGTGCCTTGGTCTCGTTCTAAACTGCTCGTCATAGACCACTTGAGAGTCCGAAGAGTGAAAATATGTGAAGGGTAGATGTGCCAACTGGGTTAGGGTTTGGACGCAAACTCGAATAGATGAGGCAGTTCGTGAATAGAACACTAAGACGCAAAGAAAGTGAAAGCAAAATGAGGTCAAAGTTTTGTCAGCGAATTCAAGCCCGAAAGGGTGAGCGGGTGTCATTGAAACCGAAAAGGGGTGACCCTTTCCTGCCGTACACCTGAGGATCTCTCACTTGTAAACTCAAGTAGTCACTGGGGCTCACATCGTGCTTTCAGCAGCGACTGAAAAGTTTTCATTCTAAAGTGAAACTTTAGTGTCCTCACTGATGCAGTTATACGGCAATACGCCGTGCAGAAAAACCAACTTTCTCTGACGATGATGATGAATCATCGCGGGTGAAGTGAAAGAAAAAAAAAACGCTTCCGTGGCCGGAATCGAACCTGGGTCGTTCACGTTATGAAGCCGGCGTCTATCCAATTGCTCCATTTCTTTTTTTTTTTTTTAATTGCCGGTTTCAGACATCACAAAAACGTGCTACAGATAAAAAACGTTAGATTTGCCTAAGCCAGCGTATGTCTAAAAACGAGGAATACACAACACTTTCTCTACTTCCTGCAGCCACTCGGGCGTACAAGGTTGACCCTTCCACATTTCTACAATGCGATGAACGCTTTCACAGAAATACTGCCTCGCGGGCCGTCCATCAACGTCCGAGTAACAAGCTGCCAATCGAGACCTCCATATTCCGTGGAGGACCAGCAACATCAATAGGTCGTAAGGCACTTCATTATCGTTCTCAACTGCCAGAAACCGTATACCATGAGGATCCAAGGGGAGTTCCTTTTTCAAAGTTCTCCGAAGAACATACCACAAAAACACCGCATCCGAACAGTCCAAAAATACATGTTCAACAGTTTCCGGCTTCTTGCATAGCCAGCAGTCTGCTCCCCAGGGCACGAACAAACCCTTCTCAAGCATCCACGTTTTAACCGGGAGCACACCAACATGAAGCTTAAAGAAAAACGTTTTAACACCCGGCGGAACAACCATTGCTTTTACACGTTTCAAAACATTTTGTCCTGGTCCACTTCGAAGCATGGATCTAATTGCTCCATTTCGACATGGTTGAAGCTGTTTTGCAAACTCAGGCGACAACCAAAGAATCCGCCACGAGAAGAATGGCGTTGCTCTGCGTGCCGTAAGGCTGTAAGCCACAAGTCGTTAGGTCTAACTTCCATTTTGAGTTTGAAGACGTTAGGTCTAACGTCACATCTTGGGGCTTAAAGCCTTAAACCGGCATTAACGCAAAAAATTGCTCGCTGAACGCCAAGCAGCAGGTACCGATTCGTGCCGCACACCCCAAACCCAAATGTTAGGCCTACGGAGTGCACACCCCAGAGTTGCTGTGGGAATTCTAGAAAAGTGGTGCGCACCTCCAGAGTACCACGTACTCGTACCGCGTACTCATACCAGAGTACTCATACCAGAGTACTCGTACTCTGTACCACGTACTCATACCAGAGTACCACGTACTCGTAGCGTGGGAATGGCCAACCAAAGGATCCATCACGAGAAGGCTTCGCGTTTAACCATCGTGATCGTTAGGCTGAGTGGTAGATAATTCTTTTTTTTCGTAACTCTTTTTGCAACTCTGTATCCGATGGCGGGCTTGCCAGCTCGTACAAACACGCCACGCGCAGCGTGAGTTGCGACTAATCGAAGCAGCAGATGCCGCTGCTTGCTGTTTCTTCACCGCGAGGCTACAAAGCCATGCAAGGAAGCGCATCTGTGGGCAGTCGTAGATGGTGAAGCATGGGTATTCGAACTGACCCTCAGCACACAATACAGACAAAGCTGCGTAAAATATTAGGTACGATGTCACAACACTACAGGATCGTGACTGCGCATTCACCGTCACCTTGACGCTCCTACAGATCTGGTCATGGTAAGACAATCAGCTTTGCTAGACACCCAGTTGAGATACTTGGGTATCGGTGAATCGGTCGATGATGATGTTGATTTTGAAGATTGCTCGTTGATCGAAGGCACATAGCTGACGATGGTCTACTCCATGATATTTACACTTTATTACAATATTTACAATGAAGGTACAACTGACATCGCAGATCCGAGCTAGAGACGGGCTCGAGATGAGCCCGCATCACGCGGGGCTCTCTCTTCATTCTCCACAACAAACACCTTGGTTTTATTTAAAAAAAACCACGCCTCCAAGGAAGGCGGAACCAAAGAGACAGAGAAGGACACATAATGAAAATATCTGGCCATTCATAGGCCACACAGGCGGAGCTCATAATTAAGCAATTGGCCCACTCCTTGTTCCAAACCCCTTTCCCATTCCCACGCAAACTAGACGTCAAAATACTCAGAAAGGATTCGCACCTTAAGCCGTGAGACGAAAAACAAACAAACTAACCAGGTCTGACGCGTTGTTACACCGATTTAGCAAGTGGCCTCGGAGGACCCCGCAAGGCCTACACTCCCCGAACCCCACATGCCAACAAACGCTTGCGGCGAGTCGCCCCATGTTTACCAAAGGTCGACGCTGCCATGCCTGTTTCCGTGGCCAATGGTTCTGAGAATTTATGTCCAGTTGTCGCTCTCTTTCCGGTCATCCCCGAATTACGCACTTCAAAACAAACCAGTCGTGCTACGGCGGCTTTGACAATTCGCGTCTCCGTGACGAGTCCACCCAGCGATTTATGACCCGGCCGCTGCGCTGCCGCCACCGTTCCCGCGCCGCAGCCTGGACACTCAACGCGCCCGGTGCGAAACCACATGGCCCCCGCCCCTCACATGCTTCCGAGAATTAAGGCCAACCGATTCCCGGTTGCCGCCGAAGCGCTAAGCGGTGTCCGCCGTCCCGAGAGAAAGAAAAAAAAAATGCACTCGAAGAAAGTGCTTCCATCTGCGGCGCGTCGCGACCCTCAGCCCCTAGAGCTCCAGGCTGGCTAGTTGACACTCAGTCCGAGCCTCTATGAAAACTAAAAAAAAAAACCCATTTCCGGCAAGTCTTAGGAATTAGGCGAAGCAACCCCCAAACTTAACATACCCCATGAAAATTTATTTTCACTTATTGGAAGCTCTTTTTATCATGGTCACTAAATTTACCTGTAAATAACTATGGGGAGAGGTAGGAATCAACAGACACAGAGAGATGGGGAGAGATAGAGGGCTATTTAATGGGAACTCGTGAGGTCAGCCCTGCTGCGCGACAGGGCTTCTTGCTCCGCCAGATGAGGATGACTGCAGTGATGAGTGGTCATTGTCGGGCGTTACGTGTACACCAGCTAGAGGACCCACAAAATAATGTTGAAAACGATATGTACAAGGAAACGCCGCTTACAAAGTTCGGACGGAAATGAAATTTGGGAAGGAAATCGTTGAGGCAGATTATGAATCAAAATACAAAGTAAACGGTGCAAGGAAAGAGAAGAACACCAAACCAAGAAGAAAAAAAATATGAACATTAAATCGCAGCGCGAAAGAGTACATATCTTGATACATTTACAATGTTTATGATCTAAAGAGATTTTTTTTTTCTGTTCAGCGTCCCGCAGGAAGCAGAGCAGAGCTTTAGTTGCGAAGGCACTATACTCGGTGACAACTTAAGAACGGCACCGGAAGTTGCCGCTGTGCCTTATCACCGTAGCCGGATGTTTCTCCGCGCAGCGCAAGTAGGGCGTTAGTGGGAATATTTTGGACATGGCGTGAGCCGTTCCCGTGATGTTTTGGACTTAATATGTTTAATAAACGATTCCAGTGACGACAAACAAGCTGCGTGAGACAAGGCAGACGATATCACGCATTCATCGCAAACCCCTTTCAAAACGCGTGCGCACTGACGTCACGGGTCCGGCGCTTTGGCGGAGTGATACACTACATGAGGTGGTGCCGTTCTTGAGTTGTAACCGAGTATATCATCACTGCTGACCAGGGCCCAAGAAAATGACATGAGTTCGAACCTGCTTTCCCGTCTTACAAGAGAGAGGGAGCTAGCTGCAGTTTTTCGCGCAGCAATGAATCGGGGGTCGATGCCGAGCAAATGGTTTATAGTCTCGTGCCCGGCACAAGGCGGGCACAGCGATGAATCGTCTCGACCTATCTTTAACTTCAATCTGGGGCTAAACGCTACGTCGAGAGGCCGCTTTCAGTGCAACAGAAACAGAGACTCATGATTTCCTTCCTGCACCTGCACTAGGGGGCACCGCAGGGAAGGAACGGTGCTGTGGATACAAACGACCTGATAATGATGATGAAGATAAAGGTGATCACACGAATTTCCTGCCAACCTTGCTACCAAAGGGAAAAAGCAATGGATAATCTGTTACACTTCGTAACTCATTACTAGATCGATAAAGCGAATCAAAGCCCCTTTCTAAAGAGAAAGATGGTTAAAACGCGAAGCTTTCTCTGACGCAACCTGATTCAAAGTGAAAGGCCAAAATCCAAACTGCTTCGACCGTGTCGGAATGCCTCAAACAGAGAAACGTCGGCTTTATAACACGGGGGTCCCGGGTTCAATTCCCACCAAGGGAAGAGTTTTTTTCTGAAACGCTTGATGTGTCTTTCTGCAAATCCACTGTCTAAATTGGCTTTCCTGCAGTGCGTTTCAGGCTTATATAGCGATTCCGATTTTGGACTTCGACTTTGGACTTCGAAGAGATTGGCTTTCGACCAGAGAAAGTTTTGCGTCTCAACCATCTTTCACGATCATCATCATCGCCAGAGAAAGTTGGCTTTCCTGCAGTGCATTCTATCGTGCGGCGGACGCCATCAAAGCTTCGCTTTTGAATGCATACAGCTCGCACTGTGGCTACGATGTATACGCTGTGATCTAATGTGTCACCTGTGTTGCTTATTAAGGGCCCTATTCTCGATTTCGTGAATTCATGATTTTTTTTTTAACCTGCCGCGGTGTTTCAGACGTTGTGCTGCTGAGCCCCAGGGCGGGGGTTCTATTTCTGGCCGCCGCTGCCACTTTTCTGATGGAGGCGAAAAGCAAAAACGCCCGTGTGTTCGAGATTTCGGCGCACGTGAAAGATCCCCAGGTGGTCAGAATTAATCCGGAGCCCTCCACTACGGCGAGCCTCATCGCCTGTGTAGCGTCGGCGCGTTAAACCTCACAATCAATCAATCAATCAATCAATCAATCAATCAATCAATCAATCAATCAATCAATCAATCAATCAATCAATCAATCGTGTATTTTGGGTACCCAAAACGTAATCAATCAGTGGCGCGTGCACCTATAGCAGCTTACAAAAATTAACCAATGTTGTTGAATATAAAAAACAAGCAAACTTTGTCATATCTGTAGCATATTACCTCGTTTTTCAATGCTCCGCCAAGAATTATGCACGTTCAATAGAGAGAAATATGGCAAACTTTAAACCTCTTGCCAGTAAGCGCTATGCAACGTCAAATTTCGAATTTACATATTCATGGAGGCTTCACGGAGTCAAGAATAGGGCCCTAAACATGTACGAGAATCACGGTGTAGGAATATATTTTTACGCCGCGATCAGAACTGACAGTGCTGGCCCCAGAAGCGTATCATCCACTTGCGCAGTAATTTTATATTTCAGATGAGTGGCATACCACGAAGCCCAACATTATCGATCATGTAAGGTCTCTGTGGCTTCCGCATTGCCAATCTCGCGTTACTAGATATCTTTGTTCGCAAAGACATCTGTCATTTTGCTTCCAGACGAGTTTGGTAAGAACACCAGCCCGGTTTCGTCGGTTAAATCTTGCCTCATCGTCATCGCATTCGTAACATTCCGGGTGATGTCTGACTGACTGACTTGATTGATTGATTGATTGATTGATTGATTGATTGATTGATTGATTGATTGATTGATTGATTGATTGATTGATTGATTGATTGATTGATTGATTGATTGATTGATTGATTGTGAGGTTTGACTCGCCGAAGCTACACGTGGGCTATGAGGCGCGCTGTTCTGGGAGTTCCGGATTAATTTTGCTCATCTGGGGATCTGTAAAGTACGGCGAAATCTCGGCACACGGGCGTTTTCACCTTTCGAATCCATCAAGAAAGACCGAAGCCACAGCCGGGATCGAAGCCACGTCTTTGGGCGCAGCAGCACAACGCCTTAGCCACTGAACCACGCCGGCGGAATGTGACGTCTACTACCTTATCGTGAACGTTCGAGATAAGATAATGCTGTAGGGCGCTTAGTCTAGATCAGCCTGTGTTTCCACCATTTCTCCTCCCTCTCCCTCATTATCTATCTATCTATCTATCTATCTATCTATCTATCTATCTATCTATCTATCTATCTATCTATCTATCTATCTATCTATCTATCTATCTATCTATCTATCTATCTATCTATCTATCTATCTATCTATCTATCTATCTATCTATCCTATCTCTTCTATCTCTCCATCTCCTCTCTATCATCTCATCTATCTATCATCTCATCTATCTATCTCACCCTCTCTCTTCTTCTCTTCTCTCTCTCTCTCTCTCTCTCTCTCTCTCCTGTAGTTTTGTGAAATTTAAACGCAAGACAAGGACACAGGTTGGTTCTGAGACACACATTAAGTCGAAGCAATCGAATATATCGGTAAAAAGGCTTTTCTCAACCTCTAGGGGACAAATTTTATGCAAAGCAGCGTCGTTGAGTTAAAGGCGAGGGCGAAAACAAACACCATCTTCCCGTGGGGAACCACTATATAAAACGCTAGAAAAATGGTTAGTTCACTACCAGTCGAACAAATTGGCTTCACACAAAAGAGACGAAAATGAACCCCAAACTACAGATCTGTTGGATTAATTAAAAACTTATCGTTACATTGGACCGTTCCAATCATAAGTAAAGAGGCAAATAATGCCCGAGCTCAAACCATTCTATCGACGCCACACTTTATTTGTCATAAAACCTGAAATGATGAACTATTCTGAAGAAGTGAACTCAGCATACAAGAGCATAAAGGTTTATTAAAACCTTTTTGTATCATCGGTGGGACGCATGCGTGGTCTACACCTCCCTGTGCAGCAGAGAACATTGGGAAATGCGTAAATGCGCTCAGTCGTGGCCCAAAAGAGCGTCCGTTGTAAAACAACCACGGAAACAGCACATCGATCTCACGACCAGTTCCCAGTCTTCCGGGTTGAACATCTGCGCTACCGAGAAAAGCAGACAGGAAATGAAGCGCCTCGGTGCCGCCAGAAGGCGTTGCCGAACACGCCGCCCAATTTCCGGAAGACCCCAATGGCCTTGTTTCAGTCAAATGAGACCGCTAGGGAACGTTCGCCCTTCCTGTGCGCAGTGCGCATGCGCCAGTTGCTTCCCATCTATAAAGCACGGAAGAATAATGACTAAATAAAAAAGTGCCGGCCGTGATCTGACGATATTGGCCTTAAAATTTAGCGCAACAAGGTCGAAAACTGGGCTAGTTGGTATACATGCATGATTAACCAGCGCAAACTAAACGAGACTCCTCTCTCGTGCCGTTTAGTTTGCGCTGGTTAATCATGAGCTTAAAAATTAGGCTTGCACTTTCAGACGCACTGCTGTATGAAAAAGACCTCAAAGCACTTATTTTACGAGCAATTTACACAGTGTGGTATCAAAGCATAAAATTGCTAAGTTGTAGAAAAATGCTCTTATGTAATTATGAATAATTACACAACATTTGGTTGATTACGATTTTGCGAGTCTTTGTTTTTGCGGCGAGCCGCAGTTCGTAGCTTTTCGAAAGACTGAGGAATTTCTAAGCGGTGACAGGAGGCTATGAAGATTTATTCATTATCGTTAATTAATTTTTTTTACGTTTTCATTTTTCTCAGCCTTTATACGTGTTGAACGGCGGTAGCGAAGCAGCCGGCCGCAATCACATGTCGTCTGCCTACAGCTGCTAGCAAAAATCGTCTGCTTTCCTTCCGGGTTCACAAGCCTTACGGCTGTGCGAAAGCGCAGAAAAGGAAGAGCAGGCGCGCACAAAAATAGTGACAAATGAACTGAACCTAAGCCCAACCTAAGCTTAGGCGCTTTCGGAATTTATTACATCATTATCATCATCATTACACCCCTCGCCCTGTAGTTCCACCCCAGCTTATTCTAGGCACTATATCCCCAGCTGTGCCCCCCTCCCCTGCCTAATCGGAGGTGTCGTCTGCTATTCAAAACAAAATCTATCAGCAAAAATCGTCTGCTTGCCTTGCCCGCTCATAAGGCGTACCGCGAAGTTCAAACTGCACAAAAAAAAGCGCACAGAGAGAGCGAAAAACTTGACAACGAAGTAAAACCTTAAAACAAGCACTACATTCAATACACGAAAGGAAAGAGAGGGGTGGAGAGAGCTGCGAGAGGCTAGCAGAAAGAAGTGTAAGCGGGTGGATGGGGGGGGGGGAGGGGAGGGGGGGACGTTATCGGGAAAGCCGAAATGGAAGCTGAGGTCACGAGTCTCGCTTCCTCATTCTCAGCAATATCGCTTTCTTTCTTCCTGGAAAGAGGGCGCCCTGTGTTCCAGCAGCCCCTCTATCGCCGTTTCCCGAAGTGTGTTTGCCCAAGGCTGTTTGGTTTTCCCACACGCCCAGGCGGCGCGCCTGCACTGACGCGGACTCGAACTGCGACTTCTCTGAACTCTGTCTTGATTGACATTAGCCCACAGATGACTTTCTCTCGCGTTTTCTTTTTTCTTTTTTATGCGCAAGTCGATTTCCGGAGCTCATCGGGATACAGTTACGAAAGTTGGAACCTCTGCGTTTTACTCGGAACGCTTTAAGCGCTGGACACAGGTACGATTTGTAACGCGATCGCATGCGACTGATCGTTACGACTGTCACCACGACTAGTCGGAAGCGTGAATTTGAGACACATGACCCGATGCGGCATGCGATGCGTCGTCGGGCCTCCCCCACCGTTTTTGCTCCATGGTCAACTACGACTATCGCTGAGCTGATTTGTAGATCCGCGCGTTTAATCGCAAAAAATGATAAAGCAGGCAATCTTGAAGCGTTTCCTGCCTTCGGAAACAGTTCGCGCACACGCGGCCGCGCCTGCCAGCTCGGACACTCAGCGGCTCGAACCGCGCAGACCACGGTAGCAACCGCTTGTCGCTGCTCTTCTGAATCAATCTGATCGTTAAAATGAAGTTCCACATGCGAGAAAGTAGGTGTTAGTGTGTGAAAAATTGTGCTTGGATTGTTATCAGGCTTTATTTTAAAAGCGGCGATCAGATATCTGCCGCGATGCAAGCGTATACGCTGACCGGCCCCCGCGGCGCGCGGCGGGGTGCGCCGACCGGTCGAGAGATGGCAATACCTGCGCGGAAGCATCGAAACAGGCTACGCAGATGTTCAACTACGACGATCGCTGAGCTGAATTTGTAGATTCCGCGCGTTTGTTGGCAGAAATTGATAAAGCAGGCAATCGCGAAGTGTTTTCTGCCTTCGGAAACAGTCCGCGCACACGCCGGTCGCGCCTGCCAGCTCGGCACACTCAGCGGCTCGAACCGGCGCAGACCACGGTAGCAACCGCGCTTGTCGCTGCTCTTCTGAATCAATCTGATCGCTAAAAGAAGTAGCTTATGCGAGAAAAGGGATGATAGTGTGGTGAAAAGTTGTGTTACGGATTGTCATTCGCAGTTACACAGATAGCGCAATCAAATATCCGCCAGGATGCTAAGCCTACAGTTTCCAACACCCGAGCCGACCAGAGCAACGCACGCCGGTTGCGGGGGTTGGGGCTCCGCGGGCTCTCATTGGCTGTGGCCTCACGACGATTGCAACGATGGCACGACTGCATCTGGCTCGCCAGACGCACTTCGTGAGCCTTCCTCCGACCTGCGATCGACGCCAAAACGGGTCCTAACGATCAATCGTAACGATCAGTCGCATGCGAATCGCGTGTACCAGTCGTACATGTGTCCAGCGCTTTACTGTATAGTTCCCGATATGGAGAGAGTGGTGCAATATGTTCGTTGGCGGCTTACGCCGTAGGTTTAAAAATGTCGTAACAGTTCCAAAGAACAGGGTCAATTTCTTCGCTTCCAGTCTCATTTGCATTGCTGGAAGATAAAATAATGCGTTATATACTTAAAATACAGCGCGAAACGATACAAAACAGAAAGAGAACAAGCAATTGCCTATTAACCATAACCAAACTATTGACACACACTGCGTTCTACCCGTCGTTACAAACGCAGAAGTTATTCTCATTATAGCACTGCCGGGCACCATATAGGAGCAATAAGCACGCATTGATAATTACAGTTCAGTTATCGCAACCGTCCGCATGGGCCTTACGAAAAATGGGGCGCTCGCTTTCCGCCGAAACCCGGGTCTTTTGCCGCAAGAGAGGGCGGGAGGGAGCAGCTAGAAATGATAAAGTTGGCTTTCCTGCTCAAGGATTCGTTGGGAAGTGATAATGGCTTCTGGATTATTACGTGACTGTACAAAAAGGCGCGACTGCTTGCTGCCTTTGTACCTTGTTCAGAACTCGTATAGTAGTGAGAAAGTTACACGTTTCGAGTTTACCCTAGAGGCAAAACTGCAAATAGTGCCACCGTGAGAAAACTTCTGAGCCCTGCAGTGGAGCTGATTTGCTATGATCAACCTTTAGGGTAGTTTACCTGAGGAATATTAAAGCAAAAGTATTAGACGGTTTTGAAGTTGAACACCCGGTGTCATCTTTGGAACCGGCCGATGGTCGACGAAATGGCAAATGACTCAAACACACGCGCACATACACACACGCACAAAAACACGTCTAAAAATGTTCGGATTGACGCCTCTCTCTCCCCTTCTCTTCCTATAAAACTAGTCGTATATAAAACTAATACATATAACTACTATGTAACTACGATATATAACTACTATATAACTATATAACTACACGATAAGCAGCTGTACTAGTTTATTTTTCATTACATCCTAGTTTCACAATGGACATGGCTTCCATATGCGACCTCTACTTTCGACGTCCCTGCTTCGGGACCCCGAAAAGCTCAGCGTAGCCAGCACACCCAGAACGTGGCCCCACGGTCCACATGGCCGCCGCTTCTCTCAAAAGCAAGGCTCGGGAAGCCCCCTCCGCACAGACTCGGCTGCTGCTGCCGTTACATCGCCGAGTTCTAACAAGAAAGAAGACGAAGAAGAGGAAAAGAAACTGCAGCAGCTCTCGGAGAAACGATGGCGAAACAGCCCGGCGCGAGGGCTTCGGTCGTGGCCGGTTGATCTGCGCAGCCGAACAGAAGTCAGGGCCAGGGTTACGCACTCCCCCCTTCCCTCGCGTTGCCTCCTCCGATATCGTTCCCAGAAGAGCTCCGGGGTTCGGAGGTTTCTCCGATGCTGCTTCCTGGGCTGTCGGTTGCTCGGCCCTACGCGCCGTAAAAACTGGAGAAAGATAGAGAGAGAGAGAAAAAAAAAGATCCGAGAGGAGTCGAGAGGGTGGGGTTGTGAACGAGGGACGCGAGTTCTGGTAGGCTCGCTAAAAGTCAAGGGCAAAATAAGAGAAAAGGGAACCTAAACCTTCGGTCTGCCCGGGACTTCGTCTCACCCCGCGTGACTGCCTCGTCCTCCCCTCTCCTTAGCTCTTCCCAAAGGCGACTCCTTCCAGTCATGTTTACCATTCCCAAGACGCTTCCTGCTGTTTACCACTTTTAAAGCAAACTGCGCTGGCGTCTTTCTTTCTCTCTTTCTTTCTTACTTCCTCGCTCTGCCTCCCTCCCTCCACTTGGTTTTTGTGGCTGCATGCAACAGTCGTCGTCACTCGCTAGTTGCTGGTATTCTGTCTTGTCGAAAGAAAAACACGTCGGAACGCATGTCCCTTCCATCTTAGTCACCTGTCTCGGTTCGACCACACCCGCTCTCGGCCACTGTTTTATTTTTCCGCGAAACCACATTCTTTTTTTTTTTTCTACCGTGTTCCCGTGTTTACGCGCGCGTTTCAGAAGCAGTTCTCTTCAGCCCCAACTCGAGCCTAGGCTTTGCGCCAATTTTCAGAGTTACAAGAAACAAGTTATTGTTTTTACGGTGTTTCGAGGCGCGTGCAGACAAGGCAAAATACGGGAGCTTCTATAGAGAGGGCACTCAGTTACTCATCCCTTCATAGTGTTATTGGTTTCAACTCGCTGGAGAGATCAAATCAGAAAATTCGGAGGCAAAGTATAAACTAGGGCACGGAAAAACAGGAATGTCTGGAGGAGTGTGGGGGAGGTCGTTGTCGTGTAGTGGATCAAGCGTGATGATGATGCAAACTATTGCAAACTATTGAAAATATTGCAAACTACGTCCAAGCCCTCATCTCGCGCGTGGAACAAAATATTCACCTGGCCCTTGATATTTGACACTTATTAGTTCGAAGAGGTGTCTGAACACATGTCCATTAAAGCCTCCGCCTTGATAACAACCTTTCTGTATGACAGCTTCGTTAACGTAATGGCTTTCGTGCAAAGAGTTTTACTTGGAGTATCAAAGTGAACAAGGAAGCTTAGCAAACGCTTTAGTGCTTTTGTGCATAATTTGTCATCAAGAGTTGGTGATCGTAAAGTCGTGCCTGTTGGCTTCATTTTAGGTAAACCCGGTAGAAACAGCTCTTAAACATGGCATCGCTCACAAGGGAAGCGAGGGAACTGGGTGTACTAGGTGTGTGGGAATACGTTGCAGAACACTCAAGATAGTCAGCTTCAAGGGAGAGTTGAGCCACACCCGTAAGTTTGGGAATATAAATCGTGCTACAGGAGCTAAAACTGATGCGGGTTACTGGGAGGTAAGTCCTGTATCTGCGTGAAATACATGGCCGCACGTGCGCATATCTTCTTTTTAAAGTTCGCGCGCGTGCCAACGTGTCTCACTCGCCTTACCATTCTGCTTTTCGTATTTGTCTGTAAAAGGGGAGGAACGTCGCGCAACTTACGTAGACAAAACACGAAAAAAATTGGAAACGTTGTTTTCCTTCCACCTGATTTTTTTCTTTTTCGCGCAAAAAGTTGGAATCTTGTTTCACGGCTACAGTCTTAACACGACGCCAACCTTGCCTCACCTTTATCTTTTTTTTCCCCTGGAACCCCGTCTTCCCCTCTCCCAACGCGCCGTACCCGGCTGAACCAGACTCGCAGTGACAGTTTCACATAACTCCTAACCACGCAATGTCAACACCAACGGACGCAATGTTTCCTGAGACTGCGCTCCGCTCTTCCCTGGACCCACTCCCCTCAACACGCACGGACATCAGCGTGGTCGACGATAGACACCCTCGCTACCCTCTCCCAATTCTCACAGAAAAACAAGGAACAACTTTGGAAGAAACGTGTCTTGTTCGAAGCTTCCTCGAAGGTGCCTAGCAGACCAGCTATCACCCACAAGTAAAGGAAAAAAGAAAAAAAAGAAAACGGTGGCAACGGGGGATGTGTTCACATTCCAGAGCTGGCTTTCTACAGTCGTATTGTCAGTCTACCAGGGAGGTCCATCCCCTCTACCCGCCGGCCGTACGTGACTCTGTTCTTCCACCCCGACTGCTTCCCGCTTCGTCTTCCCCTTAACTTGTGCTTTCTTGTTTGAGGAAGCGCAGGAGAGCGGTACACGGAAGGAGGGGTCGCTACAAAGGGCGTGTCGAAGCGAAAGGCACGCAGGCACACATGGCGGCAACCGAAGAGAGACAAATGGGCCCCTGGCGACGACGCTCGAAGCGGGGTCGGGTCTCCTTCCGCACCGTACAAATCACGGGTCAGCAGACAGGAAGCGGAGGCGTGAGCGGTTCCGCGCAAATAGTTAGTCTTCGGCTGACCACTGGTCAACGACCCGTAACCGCTGTTGCTTCGCCCTCCCGTTCGTAGCGCTCCCCCTCTCTCCTTTTCTCGCGTTTCCTCTAACATTTTCCGCTCTTGGCCCATTCGTCTTTGAGGCTTCGCTGCTAAACACTATCCTGGGCTTTGAGAAGCTGGTCAGCTTTTAGGTTGGAAGCGAGCCCAAATAAACCTTAAATCCGTAACACGGACACAGAAGACGAGGACATGTTCGTGTGTTTTTGTTGTGCGCTTCAGATGAACGTTATGGAATACCAACTAGCCCGAACGCAAGCCCTTCATAAAATCCGGATGTTCGCAGCGAGTAAACCAGTAAAGTATTCTTTTCAAGCTTTCCTTTTAATTATGACGCTGGCGTAAACAGCAGAATGCGCTTCGTTTCCATTTGTAGTTTGCCAACCTGACTTTTGAGCTGAATGTTGCCTGGAACCGTTTCTTTTTGTTCCATTTTTTTCCGGGGCCATTTCCTTGGGTCCATTTTTTGGTCATTTTTTTTCCGGCTTCCTTTGTTTCAGTTCCATTTTTCTTCCGGGACCATTTTTCGTACATTTTTTCCAGAAAATTTGTTTTCGGCGCTGTTTTCAAACTCATTTTGAGCAGCTGGGACAGTTTGTAAGTTGCAGGCGATCGTGAGCAGGACAGAAAAAAAATTAGTGTCCTTCGACTGTGTGAAGGATGACCAGCGAAGTTGTGGTGCATAATGTAAGAGTCGTCTTAGCGGCTAATTGTCATATAACTTTTTTTTTTCGGGATATTTCCTGTAAAACAACAGTTACAGCCGCTTTCTATAACCATCCTCCCTCTTCAGATGGTGGCCATGTATCGTACAGCAGACAGTAATTCTGTAACGTTAAACGTTCAGAACTTCACTGTGAACTAAGTAATTACGACCAGTAAATGAAACTCGGCGTAAAGGTAGAGTCGTCTTAGCGACTCATTCTCATATGGTTTGTTTTGGGGAGACTTTCGATAACACGAGAGTTAGAGCCGTTTTCTGTAATCATACTCCCTCCGTAGATGGTCATGCTTCCTGCATAACATACGTATGTGGAAAGCCAGCTTACAAAAACCAAACTTCCCTCGATGTCTTTAAAATTGGCTTCACCTCTAAACATGAATGCATTGCTGAGAAGACATCTTTTTAAGGGCCAATATAAGCGGTTTTATATGAAATGTGAAGGCCACTGAACCGTTTCTTCTATTATTTATGATTTTTTTGTACATAGGAACCGGTTTTTTTCGCGGCGGAGAAACCTGATTCGGAAAGAGGGGGACACGTTACCAGCAGGGACTGCCGTCAGGGCTGTAACCCCAGAACATATCCCGATGTTAAAACAGGGACAAAGAGGAAGGCAGCACTTCCTTTTTGTTCTTTTCTGTTTTGCGCGATACACAACCACCACAAAGGAGTACCAACTGGATCAAATGTACATTTCCTTACTCAATGAAGTAAGTAATAATGACGCATTAAATCCTGTACAGTTCGCAGCTGCCGTTAAAGCTGCAGAGCTATTTCGTATTAGGAGCTCCTTTTGGTTCTTTTATGTAATAATTTTGTGGAGGACGTAATAATGTAAAGCTGTGTGATGTTGCAAAGCTTTTGGGTTTTGTCGTAAAATGGTGCCAATGTCTTGTTGTAAATTCTGCCATAATCGCATCCGGAATCGACGGGAATATTGACCGTAGTTCTATAGGAAGGACGCAAAAAAAAACTGCTAACTGCTGACATGCTTTTCGAGTATGACGGTGTTGTCAAAAATGGGGGATGTCAAATTGATTTATTGCTGGGATGTATGTATGTATGTATGTATGTATGTATGTATGTATGTATGTATTATGTATGTATGTATGTATGTATGTATGTATGTATGTATGTATGTATGTATGTATGTATGTAGTATGTATGTATGTATGTATGTATGTATGTATGTATGTGTTGTTCATTGGAAAGGGAAGATCCACCAACAGGCGTAAATTGTCTCGCCTAGGGGGCGGACACCGGAACGCCTGCTGGTGTAGGGGGGGGGGTGCATCGTTTTCAGGACAGGCTTTCTAACATTAGAGGTCAGAAAGTGATGTTGCGCCTTGTAGTGACAAAGGACGTTTTTCCAGTACCCGTCTTCCTAGCGGCCGCCACGGCGAACTAAAAATGGCAGTAAGGCACGCCCCCCCCCCCCCCCCCACCAAAAGACTGGATTTGGGAGAAATCGTGCACAAAATATTCTCGTCCTGCAGTCCCTCCAGCACCCACCCGTCACCCGTTCCTTTCACATGATTTTCCCTGTAACAGGTGCCCGTCCCGTGACCAGTGTCCAGTGGTATAAGCGCCCCTTTTCTTTCTTTACTTTTTTTTTCTCATTTTCTTTACTCCCTCACTGGTAGCCATTAGAGCCACTAAATAACCTGATCTAGCGGCTCTACTAGCCATGTGCTCGCAGCGTGGTCACCTCAAACGTCTTTGCCCCTTTCCTTTGAAAGCCTTTTTGTGTGCACGTATGAACTCACCACGAGCTGTCGAAAAAGAGGAAATGAAAACGTGCAGCGCTAGAAAGCATAACCGCTCCCCAAGCAGCAAGCTGAGGGGCGCCCGTTTATTTTGCCTCGATGCGTTTGCCAAGAATGGCGGACCGGCAGCCCGCGCATGCGCAGATCGCTACTGGAAAAAAAGTCCGTTTTTCAAATTCAAATTTGGGGTGTTTAATGCCCCGAAGCTTACCCCGGGCTGTGAGGCGCACCGTAGTGAAGGGCTTCCGATAAATTTCGACCCCATGGGGACCCTTACCGTGCGCCCAAAGCTCGACACACGGGCGTTTTCGCTTTTCGCCTCCGTCAAAAAAGCATCCACTAGCATCAAAAGCATCCACTGCGGCAGGGATCGAACGCGCGTCCTCGGGCTCAGCAGCACAACGCTTCGCCACTTGGGCCCGCCGCGGTGGCTCAGTGGCCAAGCGTTGCGCTGCTGAGCACGAGGTCGCGGGTTCGATTCCCGGCCGTGGCGGCCGCTTTTCAGATGGAGGCGAAAAGCAAAAACGCCCGTGTGTACGAGATTTCGGCGCACGTTAAAGATTCCCACGTGGTCAAAATTAATCCGGAGCCCTCCACTACGGCGCGCCTCATCGCCTGAGTTGCGTCGGCGCGTTAAACCCTACAATAAATCAATCAAGCTTTGCCACTGGACCACCGCGGCTGGTAATGGATCGTTTTATTACTCTATCGCGCCTCAAAATGCAGATTCGAAACTGTGGCTGCGGCATTGCGCGTACACCTACTGGTGGACATAAAAAAAAACGATATTAGGGCACACAAAGTGCAAAGGTCATTCGTAACGCAGGTAACAGAAGGGGCTTCCATTGGGAAGCGTTCTAAACTTCCCAGCGACGAAGCGATCCCAGGTTCGTTCATTGTTTCTTCTCGTTTTTCTTCGGCGCGCTTCCTCTCGCGAGAGATGATCCGTCACGTCTCGCTCGGGGACCGTTCCGACCCCTGACCTTCCTCGCGGAGTGATGTATTGCCCCCAGGTGCGACGTGGGGAAACGCGGGCGCTATTCCGCTTCCGCGTATATGGGACCGTTATGTTTACCCGGAAGCCGTAACTTCCTTCGGTCAGCGCGGGGAAACGGGCCGCCGGCTAGACCTTGTCTTCTGGTTATACGCAGAGGCCTGAAGCTCCTTTCGTTCTTCTAGTTTCTCTGTTTTATTTCGCACGTTTCTCCAGCACAGCATCGAGTTCTGCTAACCCGATATCTTTTAGCGCTTTTTCGTTTCCGCCATCTTCCGTTTCCTGTGGACTCGTTGCGCAAGTGTTCGGAAGAAGCCGGCGCAGATGGCGAAGGCGGATGTTGACAGAAGTGGGAAGAAAAAGGATGGAGCGGGGGTGATGTTCGCGGAACGTTAGGCCGAGGTCATCGTTCATATTCGTTTTACCGTTCCGCCTTCCTTTTACATCTCACTTATCGTCAGTTTTACAGGCGTCGATTCTATCAGAGAAAATTCGTTGTTCGCAGTTCTCCGAACTAGTCGTTCTAATTTATCCTCTAAAGTCCTCCCCAAACAGATCTGATCAGGGGAGGGGGGGGGGGGGGTAACTTCTAATAAGTTTTTTTTGTAAGGGCTTTTAACCCCTCGAAGCAAAGTTTCCGGCGCGCAAAATTGTTCGCTGTCTGTTTGCCGTCCTCCGCAGGGGGCCAGCCTTATTATACGTTGTTTCCGGAAAGTTAATCGAACACACGTGCATCCAGCGCTGAATAATAAAAAAAACGTATTATTTCAATCCATCTCGTCAAAATCTACTTGTAGTGCTTTTACAGCTCAAGAGCTACACAGCTTTATTATGCAATCCCAGCTGGTTTTATAGGCGTCGATTTTTGTTCGTCGCGCAGTTTAGTCCAAAGGAAACCTTCTGCGTACTTAAGAGTAGGCGCAAACGAAAAAAAAATTGAATTTTTTCACTCTGTGGCGGTGATTGACCAGCGAACGTTATTACTACGCGACATGGATGCAGCACAGAATATAGTCAAAATGTATGAGCAAGTTTTGTTTCCCTGGAGCGTGGGCAACGGTCATCCATGAGAAAGAGTTTTGCCGCAACCATACATTTTTAGCCAAGCCAAGCCAAGAGCAAGCAAAGGTTCTCGAGCACAAGCTCGCTTTCCGGGCTACAGCACGCAGTGAACGTCCGCCTTTTTCATTCCGCTGTGGCGGCCTCTGGTGGCGCCACCGAGAAGCGATTTGGCAGGGGTGCAAGTGGGCTGCCACTACAGCGGGAGAGGAATCAGGGCTGCGTTGCTGGTGTTTGTTTGTTTCACGTGAATTGTATGGCCAGCCTAAAGCTGCAAAAGGACTAACTATGTGGAAGACGCACGTTTTCAACGTGGGAGGCATCTGAACAAGCGTGCGACGCTCGTTTCTTGTTGCGGCGGTTCCGCAAGTGTCAGTACCGGAGAGTGGCTATCGGAGGCTGTGGACGCGTTGTTCTCAAGACATTTTTTTTTTTTTTTTTTTCAGCTCTTAAAAGAGAGGGGAGGGGGACATGGGCATCTGTCAGCAGCATAAACGCAGGCGTGGCCTTTACAAAAATCGTTGCTTGAAGGTGGTATGTGGATTTCAGCGATGCAAAAAATTATACGTGGCTGAAGATTTGTTCAATTCCGCCGCTGTTTTTTTTCTTTGTTTCTTATCATAACGAGCATAAATGCATGTGCAGATTACTTTTGTGAGCGTGTTGACCGGAGAAAACGAAGTCAAAATCAACCGAAGTAACAACGTATCTAAGAAAGGTGCTTTTTGTGATGCATTTTTATTCCTAAGAGCACTTGTTCATCCTAGTCGTACGATTACAGTTTCTTCTTTAGAAGAACTGTCAGTTTGAAAAGTTTGTACTGGTTAGTTACTTTTAAATAGCGGCAATATCACTGGCGAAACAAGTGGTGCACAGGAACTACATATCTACTAAAATCGCAAGCTCCTCGTTATTTGGATGAATACATTTCCCAGCTGCGGAAAGCTGTATGCAGATTACAACGAGAAAAGATACATCACTTTCCGCAAGCATGTCAGGACGAAAAAAAAAAAAAAGCGATCCCAAGGGGATTTGAACCCCACATTGGAAGCAGGCCGGTGTTTCTGACGCTCTAGACCACTCAGCCATCGCGCAACAACCTCCCAACCTCGAATGACGCCGGCACAAAGCTGAGGTTTACCTTATGTTCTTGCACCTCTCTGAAAAAGTTTTTTTTACAGTATTGCCTGGCACAGAGAAACTGATCGTCATTCTTTGAATAGCGCTTTCCCCACTAAGCGTCTCTTGATCCCCACCACACCGAATACCTGATACCCATAGTCTGCGTTACTTATTATTCCAGGAAATACGATCGCAAATTTTACAGGCACATTCATCGCGGCCCGATTCTTGTCGGGGTCTCCTGGCTGCCTTAGTCAACGGCCTGTCGTACTACGGAAATTTCGCTCGGCCGGTGTGTTCGTATCGTCGTCGGAGTAATATGACAAGGCGATCTCTGGATTGGCGCGCCAGCCGGTTGGCGTCCGCGGCTGGTGTGATTGCCTGGTGTGAACTGCGACGGGACGCCAAATGGGGCGTTCATGCATAGTGCCGAGGCGGACAGCTCCTATTGTTTACTTTCGTTTCGGGTGGGGTGTGTCCGATAGAAACAAAATTTCACCCTTCATGTTATGGTTTGCCCGAAAGTTGCATTTCTAAAACATACTACATTTTCTTTCTCGATGTGGGTCGTACCCGGCCGCGTGTTTTCACTACACGGGCCTCAGTTACAGCGCAGGGCAGCCGTGGAATCACTGCGGAGCAGACCGGCCGACCCCTGCCAGACCGTTTCCGGCCTCCTCCGCCAGGGCCTTGCGCATGCGCAGTAGCGTTGTGAAAGAGGCGGATTGCACAGAAAGACACAACACAGACGCTCCTCGGCGCAGTGCCGCTGTAGGCGGGCATACGCCGTGAACTTGTATGCAGACAGCGCCTCCTTGTGACATTTTCTGTAGGCACACGCCATTACTCTTTCCCCATATTCCCCTCTGCGCACCCCTGCCCTAGGAAGAACTATACTCGTGACAACTTAAGAACGGCACCGGAAGTTGCCGTGTGCCTATCCCCCGTTCCGGATGTTTCCCGCGCGGCGCAATAGGGCTTCCTGGGAATTTTGAACATGCGTGAGCCATTCCCGTGATTTTTAGACCTGAATCTATAAACGACTCCAGTGACGACAAAAACTGCTGAGACAAGGCAGGATATCACGCATTGTACAAACCCCTTTCAAAACCGCGCGCACTGACGTCACGGGTCGGCGCTTTGGCGGAGTGATACACTCAGAGGTGGTGCCGTTCTTGAGTTGAACCGAGTATAGCAATTAGACGATTTCACTGCGGAAGCGTAGAAACGCTGGCTTGACCGTGGCTGAGCTTGCCCTTACTCTTTTCCTATCCGCTCTCCGCAACCCTACCCTTCGAATGAACCAAAGATTAGGCGCTTTTCCTGCGGAAGCCATCGGCGCGGTGCATTTGTTCGGTCGGTGGCGCTTCCGTAGGCGCGGAGAACCGCACAAGCCACAAAACGTTCGCGAGAAAGCGGGCTTTGCCTGAACGCGTCTTTGTGTGAGGGCGGGCATGAAGAAATCCAGGGATCCGCGCCAGAGAAAGATCGCTGTAAAAGAAACGATAGATAGATAGATAGATAGATAGATAGATAGATAGATAGATAGATAGATAGATAGATAGATAGATAGATAGATAGAAGATAGATGATAGATAGATAGATAAGATAGATAGATAGATAGATAGAAGATAGATAGATGATAGATGATAGAGGTAGTAGTAGGTAGATGATAGATGATAGATGTAGATAGATAGATAGAGGATAGAAGATAGATAGAGATAGAAGATAGAGATAGAAGATAGATAGGATAGATAGATAGATAGATAGATAGATAGATAGATAGATAGATAGATAGATAGATAGATGAGATAGATAGATAGATAGGATACAGAGAAGAAGACAGACAGACAGACAGACAGACAGACAGACTCGCGCCTGCAGCAGGTTTACCCAGTGCCTCACACGCTGCAAAAGCAGGTAATTACCCCACAAGTTTTTCTGCCAGCGTATGCCTCCAGCAGTCTGTGCCAGTCTACAAATGAATGGTAAGGTTTCCGAATATGCGGATACGCGACGCACGAACCGAATCGTGAGGGCGCAATTACGCAACAAAAAGAGCACGTCACTGAGGCGTGCGTGCTAATGGACCGTGGACCGTGGGAACATAAGTGACACGGAAAATAGAAAAGAAGTAAAAATAAAGAGAGAAAGAAAGAAAGCGGCAGCGGGGAACTGAGTAGGCGGGTCGGTAAAACCTGGCGCGACTCGATGCCGGAGAACACACACAAGCGACCAAGCTCACGCAGCTGCCGCCGGGGCTTCGGGAATGAGTGCACAAACCAAAACAACAACAAAACGGTCCTCCGAAAGGGTTCAACAAACTCACTCACGCCGCCCCCGGTGGCACACAACCATTTCTACGGAAAAACTGGAGGGAGACCGATGTAGGGGGCAGATGCTGGTGTGCTGTACGCTTTCTGTCTTCGGCACACAGCCGTTCCCTCTTTTGTGTTCATTGTTACGGCTCGCTTCTCGTTGCTTTCTGTATAACCCCCCTTTAGAACGCGTTAGAACATGCCTCTCCATTTTCTGACTCTACACGAGAGACTCGGCTTTTACACTTCACGAGCGGGCCCTCATGTTACGCTTGGAGAAGTGCAGGGCACTCCGCAGACACTTTAAACGCTCTCTCTCTCTCTCTCCCTTGCTCCTGGCTTTCAGGGAACTGAGTCTGAAATTACACTGCACACGCGGCAAAGGTTGTGGCGGCGTCTGGCTTGCGTGTAATCATCCCCTTTCTCAGTTTCTGAAAAATAAATAACGCTCGGCGATACCCGGAATCGAAAGGCGGACCCTACACCCTCGCCCTTGTACGTATCTACGTTATGCGGAACCAGTCCGGTGTTAACAGGCCGCTGCAAAGTACAAGCGATGCGGTGCACTGACTTACGCCTATGCTGCGGAACAGACGTTTTGCGAGCTAAAGGTGTACTTGATTAGCATCTGTGCATAATATTGAGCTAGTTGAAAGCGAGATCTGAATTCCGTGGAAGTATATACGAAGTTGCGGGAAGTGGATGGAAAAAAAAAAAGCCAGAACTTTGCAATCTACCCTCGAAACAGGGCTTTTTACACCACTCTCACTAACTGGACTCTTTCGTAATAAGTAATTCTCGTGGACGTTAAATAATCGAAGTATACCAACCCATTCTGCCTTAATTGAGACTCTCAGAATATCTGTCACATAAAAGCTAACATTTTACGGCCCCAATAGAGCTGTTTCCTGATAATTCGGCGTATATAATTTATAGCGTTAATTTATCGCCCGGCCGCGCCCATGCGCGTTCTTGCTGAGAAAGGCAGTACACAACACAGTGGAATACAGGGAAAAGCAAGAGGAGGAGGAGGAGAAACAAACGTCTTTTAAAAGCAGAAAGCCCAGCGGTAGAGGCCTCATTCCAGGACTCCTTGAGACCGTTCCGCTCGTTGAGCTCTCCTCGTCAGCCAAAGCTGGCCGTCGGGGTCCGAGTTTGACAGTGGAAGGGGGGGGGGTGGTGGGAGGGGGGGGGGGGGGGGTGCTTCCTGGGCTCTATTCGGTCAATTTTTTTTCTTGTACTTAACTTTATTTGGAGTTTTTTTCTTCAATTTCATTGCGTGCCATTTTTTATTTAACTTTGGTTTTCTCTCTAATTGTTGCCTTCCCGATCTTTCACATTCACTTCACTGCATTGTAATCACCCCCATCTGGCGTAGCAAGCACTGCCGCTAGCAGGGCTGACCTCTCCAGCCCACATTAAAGAGTTCTCTCTCTCTCTCCACATATAATATGGTAGAGGGTGCCTGGAGCCTCGCAGAAGTGGCATTGCGAGGAGTATACAGGGCGGGGGCCAGAATGTGGACTCTAGTTGGGTGGGGAAAGGTGCTAGTTTGGATGCCCCAGAAGTGGACGTTCTTGTTCTTCAGTTCGGCTTCTGTGCGCAGGGGGATATACTGTTCGTCACAAACGGTAATGCTGTGCGATTTCTTGGAAAGACAATAGGGGAAAGACCAGCCGAAGCTATCGGTGTGCTAACCGCGCGTTAGCATTCAGGTGATACGATCGAACAGAACAGAACAGGGGCGGTATTCTCGTAACTGTCCCTTTTGAAAACGTCCCCTTTTCGTCCCTTCCATCGTGACGTACTTCCGGTTAAGAAGTGGACGTTGGCAGCATGGAGGAAGGTTGGCAGTAGGTTTGCCGCGCTTGCGTTACGTCACATCCGGTTGTTTGTTTTAGCCAATCAGGGCTCGCCAAAGGGGACACTTTTGAAAGGGGCGCAAAAGGGACAAAACTCGAGAATACCGCCCCAGAACACACTTCTGCAGCTGAAATGCATCGAAGCGCGTTATCTTTTAATCGCGTTCGGAACTACGCCAGTCGCCGAGCAAAGACGACAAGCTGAGACTACAACAGTTGACCGACAGAAAACGCATAAGCAACAAAAATGGCGGTGCCAATGAACTGTCGCAGTGTAAACAAATGTGACGTGACACGAACTGGCCGATGATGATGGCTGCGGCACGGAACAATTGGAGAAAAGGGTGCCGATACTCTGTAACCCTATCTAGTGACACTAACACGGACAACTCACAATTCCGCCCCTGGTAACACAAAGTAGCTATTTGTATGTCACGCCGCTGACTCGCACAGCGAGGAGGGCCGTGCTCAAGTAGAAGAACAATAAGTGGGCACGCTGCTTTCTCGGGAACTGACACCAGAGAAGACGGACAAGCTCGAGTCGAGTTCCACAAAACGCGCTGCACTTCGTGGGCGCCGTGGAAAGTATAGATGCCGGTAGGGTTGCGGTGCCGAGAGTCAAGGAAAGCGGTTTGGGTAATAACAGTGGCGGGCGATTCCGTCCCGTAGTCTGTTTTCGTTATTGCATGTTTCCGCCGTGAACTCTGAAAGTGGTTGACCTAGTGAAGCCTTTTTTGAGAATGTGGGCTACTAGAAGAAAACGATATATGCGCCATTTTGTCACCGCTTGAGCGTGATGTGGAGGGCATGGAGTGCGTTTAGATCGAATTCCATTCATGTTTTCTTTTCTTCGTGTCATAAATATTTCGGTTTTGCAGCAGATTTCTTTTTATGTTCCGGTCACAAGTGATTTTTCGACGCCCGTACATCGTTTTCCCGTCTGCCTTTCCACGGGGTGCTTTGTCTGATCTGCGTGCAAATTCTCTCCGGTGGTGAACACTCATTCCTAAAAACACGCTACCTTACACCAACGCAACAGAATACGTCCAAACGCAAGTAAAAAAATGAAGGAGGCTCACTTGAAGGTAGCAAGCTGTACGCAACCTTCACGACCATCACGAAGTCCATGATTGCAGCCGATTTGCTTCTTCTTCGCTGCCCCAACGGCCTTTACTCCATTATTGTTGCTATAGTGTGAGCTTCTTTCATTTTTTTCGGAAATGACAATCATTGGACATCACGTTGGAGGGGCGTACACTATGACGTATCTTTCTCGTTCCGAGCAAGTGTTGCCACGATTACGGCGAACGCTGGAGTATTCTTTTTTTTTTTTTTTTTTTGGGGGGGGTCAGTCTTGGCCAATCTCCCGAAGTGGGTATGCCTGGCTTGACAAACGTGCGCCGGGGACGCTGGGCGGTCGTTGCGAGGCTCGCACACACGAGCGCTCGGCATTTTCTTGGTTTTGTTAACTGTCGGGCGGTCGCCGCGAAGCCCGCGCTCACGCGCGCGCGCTCGGCAATTTCTTGGTATTTTTAACTGCGGACACGAAGAATTACGATTTGCTAAACAGCTTCGCTGTTGAAATTGGTCGGTACCTGCTCACTTCGCTGCAAGTGTAAATGCCACGTAGCGCCTCTCCTATCCCCCTCCCACCTCTCAGCGCCTCCCGTCTGGCTCCTCCGACGATAAATATAAAGAGGGTGTAGATTTGTTCAAGGCCCATTCATTTTTTTTTCACGTTCCACTGCTGGCGCGCCAGGTATTTGAAACTTTCGTTCTAACTGTTGGACCTGGAATGCCGCCGCAGGTTCGGGCTCCTCACGAGCTCCTTTTGTATTTTTGGGTAGAAATATAATTTTCAACGCGCGTTTTATATTTCTTATCGCAAACGTCAAGCGCACATATATTTACAAAAAAAAAGTAACCCTGCCTAGTACCAGTTATGCATTTTTGTTTTAGCTGGAATACTCGTAAAATTATCTTTTTGCTCTATAATGTCGGCAATTATGAAGTGTATGTTATCAGATTTAGTTGTTTGGAAAGGTGTTGCCTATAAACTTCTCGTTTCACAATTCGTTCATCCATTGGCTGGATTGGTTATTTGAGGGGCAGACAGACAGACCCAAATTTTGGTGTTTAGGCGGGCCAAGAAAGACTGTCGTCTTTAAAACGACTAAAATTGCTCCCTTCGTACGTGACCGCGACAGGAAATTTGCAAAGGTGTGCCTTCTTTGTCGTTCGAGAAAGTATGAAATGCAAGCAGAATGTTACTTTGGCGATCTATCCTTCAAAGGGGTTTTTAGTACACATTAGACAAAGTTGATATTAAGGACTCGGTATCTTAAGGACATGAAAGTGGATGTACATAAAGTTTCTATCGATCGAGTATTCGCGTTGTTTACGGGTATAATGTACGTGCGTTTGCTACATTTGGTATATTTGGGTTATTGATTGCGTGTCCGCACGTTAAGAGAGAGAGAGAGAGAGAGAGAGAGAGAGAGGAGGAGAAGAGAGAGAGAGAGAGAGAGAGAGAGAGAGAGAGAGAGAGAGAGAGAGAGAGAGAGAGAGGGATATATTCATGTATTCAAAAGAGAGAAGAGAGATAGATAAGGTACTTTATTCCTTCCCTTTCGCATACAGCTTTGAACCATTAGGTAACTGTTCTCATGTGCGCTCTCACATCCTTTCATTGACCGCGTCCGTGTTAAGACATTTGGTTCCGAGGCTCCCGACTCCTCTAAGCGCATAGTCACGCAGAAGTCGGGCTTACTCAGCTGCGTTTCCACCGCCAGTGCGTCTCTCAATTTGCTCATGGTAAGGGCTAAGTAAACTGCGAAGTGGCGGATGAGGAAGACGGATAAGGGCTCCTAAACATGTGGTCTAGAGTGTCAATACAGCGTATACTCAAACAAACAAACAAACAAACAAACAAACAAACAAACAAACAAACAAACAAACAAACAAACAAACAAACAAACAAACAAACAAACAAACAAACAAACAAACAAACAAAAAACAAACAAACAAACAAACAAACAAAGCCACAGCAGACAGACTATAAACAATAACGAAACGAACGAACGAACCAGCGAACAAACATTTACGTATACTTAACAACGAAGCTAGCTGTTTAGTGAATCGAAATTTTTCGTGCCGGAGTTAAGAATGCCAAAATATTGCCGAGCGCGAGCACGTGAGCGCGGGCCTCGCGGCGACCGCCCAGCGTCCCCGGCGCACGTTTATCAAGTCAAGCATACCAACTTTGCCAAAAACAACTCCAGCGTTCACCGTAATCGTGGCAACACTTGCTCGGAACGAGAAAGACACGTCGTAGCGTACGCCCCATCCAAGGTGATGTACAATCATTATCACTTAAAAAAAAAATGAACGGAAGCTCACACTTATAGCAACAATGATGAGTAAAGGCCGTTGCGACAGGGAAGAGGAAGCAGATTGGCTGCAAATGGTGGACTTAAACCGTCGTTATGGTCGTGAAGGTTGCGTACAGCTTCGCTATACCTTCAAGTCTCATGCGTTACTGTGAGCTTCCTTGATTTTTTCTTTCTCTGCTTGCTGGCTTGCAAAGCAGCGCGCCCGGAAGCCATACGCAATTAAATGCGCGGTGCAAACGAGGCCCCCACAGGTGCAGCATTTCTCTTGATGCTGCTTTCTTTGCCGATTTCGCGTTTGCGCAAACGGCCCATGACGCTCGTGTAGTGTCATGCAACCGCATGCATTGACTTCCACAGGTAAGTCTGTTCGCTGTGGCACACACGCACAGTTTCCCGGAAACCGTCAACACCTCCTGTCCCCTTGTTCTAGGAAAGTAGAATGAAACCGACAGAACAACAACAAACTGAACAAAAACGGATTCGCTCGGTCGAGACCTTTGGCTTCTCTGACGGACAGAACGAAGGACTGCACGAACAGGCCTAAATGATGGCAGAGTTTATCTTCTTTAGCAAAATAATCGAACGCGCTAACCCTTCGTTAAAATTCGGAACGCGTTAACCCTTCGTCACAAAAATGAAGGCGCACGACGACACAGGTAGTGAAAAGGTCCAGGTATTTATAGCTGCAGGCGTAACGTATTTGGTAGTTAAAATACCTTGAACGTGAGCTGTCTCGGCAAACGCACGAGTGTTTATGTCTGTTATTTCAATGTCTACAGCATAAATACTACTTTAATAGAGGTAGCATGCGAGCTAAATGTCATCACTAAAGAAAAATGAAGGTAGTGTTTCGCTGCACTTGTTGTGTATTCAGATCGGGAAGGCCGTTACGTAACACGCATATATAGTTGGTGGCAGTTAAGGGACTTTCTACAGCTCGCAGATGGCGAGGTTAACCTGGTTCCGGGAAGCTAAAGCTGGAGTTCCCCGAACAACACTGCGACCGTTTATGCTTTAGTCGTCATGCTAGATTTACGTCTTTTCGTGCGCCGTTACGTAAATATAGCGCGCTTTTCGCTGTTGGCCCGTTCGACTGCTCCGTTCCAAGAACCTTAGCTTGTTCGCAGAATTCCTTCGCGCTTCCATCACATGCGGGAAGTGTCGACATGCTGTTTGTGCCAAACGGCTGCCATTCTTTCACATTGATTGGCTGCGAAAGCCCTTGCGTACCGTTGCGTTGTCGAACGGAAGCGGGACCAAACAGACGCGCAAACGTTTACTGCTTCACTCAACGCGTGGTCTGGCGGGAATGTAAACGGCAATAGCTAAGTCCTGTCTCAGTTCTCGAGGAAATCATAAAGCATCTACTGCGTCATTTTGAACGAGACGATTTTTACAGCAGAGCTCTATTGTTAACCCCCCGCCCCCCTTTTACATTTTTCATGCCTGTGGCCCATAACTACCAGCGGCCAGGAAAAAAATACCGTACTTTCGCGCGTATGACCCGCCCCTTTATATAATCCGCACCCCCACTTTCAGCCCGCCGGAAAATTAAAAAAAAAATCCTCGCGTATTGCCCGCACATTTGATACAGGAAAGGCTGCACCAAAGCTACTGCTCAAGGAACACATGTTATAATATGTAGACAGGAAAAGCATATATTTAGCAAGAAATATACACTGACCGCAAGGAGAAGGTCCCAATTCACAAAGAAAATTCAGTTGTTAGAGTGCGCTCATACTTGTTTTTTCTTGCTTGTCTTTGTATGGTTTGCACAATCTCTGTCATGGAAGGCTTAGTCAGTGTTACTGCGTAGGAGCTTCGCGGCACAACGCGCATTGCCGTGAAGCTGCACGAAAGGAAAAACCCCGCGTATTATCCGCACCCCTACTTTGCCACTGAGATTATTCGCATTTTTGGTGCGGGTTATACGCGCGAAAATACGGTACTTCAGCGGGCGTAGAAGACGTACCCATTACCTATAGGGCAATATTGGAGCACTACCGACTTGAGCGGAGGAGATATCCCTCACCCCACCTTGATCTCACCATGGAAGAAAGCGAAATCTTTCGTCGCCTCCAAACGAACACATACGCACACAGAATAATCATGCACCGCATTTACCCCACGCAATTTCCGTATCCCTGCCCTTATTGCAACATACCCGACACCTTGCCAGCACATGATCCTGGAGTGCCCTTGCGAAGGCCGCCGTCCAGACCCACCTGTGGATAGCCAAGCATCCTCAACAACACGGACTGCCGCACCACGAGATAATGCAAGCGCCCATACAACCGGTGAGCACGACATTGCTGAAAAGTGGGAGGCACTGCTCGTCTGCGAAGGATCCGGAGAACCAGAAGAATCTGGTGAACCTGGCGAAGACGGCAGCCACCGCCAGAGGTTTCCTTTCATTTCGGCGTGCGTTAAAGATCCCCAGGTGGTCAGAATTAATCCGGAGCCCTCCACTACGGTGCGCCTCATCGCCTACGTTGCGTCGGCGCGTTAAACCATACAATCAAATCAAAATCAAAAGTTAGCTGTACAGGGGCCTCAGGGCCGGTATTGGAAGATCTCGTTTTTTCTTTACTCCTGGAACATCTAAGCCCACTCGAGGCTGCATCCCACACCCCAGCTGTAGGAGCGGTCTCACCGCCGGCGATGGCATGCTGGTGTTATGGGCAGGTACTATTCTTGCGAACGACGCCCGGGGACGGGTCGCTGGTATAGACGGTATTCGTTAAAAAGTTTAGCGGTCAATTTCTTCGCTTGGCAACGCTGGAAACGGCCACAGACATGGCCGATGCGCCACGGGCACGGCGCGGCTTGGGCCACTGCGGCCGCACGTTGAAGAAAAAAAAAAAAAACACCGGCGTGCGTCATCTGCTCCGTTCCAATCCGATTCTAAACGGTGGCGTCAACAGAGATGTTATTAACCGCACTCACATTGAACTCGAGGCAATACTTCGCGTTCGAAAGAGTTAGTAACGTGAAACACAGTCATGTGTTTCACAGTCGTGCGTAGCATGGACAAGTACCGCCATCCGCGGAGCCCGACGTAACGAGTGACGGCGCACTCGCACGGTTGCATGGAGGAGAAGAGGGGTGCCTGATCTGGGGGCCGTGCGCACAACGTCGCCTAGCAACAGACGCTTGGCCACAGATATGGCGGCGCACTCCAATGGTTGCCTGCATGCATTCCACACGATTGAATACCAGCTATACGCGCGAGGGGATGATCAGGCAGGCGGGTAAGGTGCCTGATATGTGTCCTGACTATTTCAACTTCCACGAAGGTTGCCAAAGGGTGATTCCGAGCCAAGGGAATGGTTGCTGCCATGGCTCAAGGAAGGAAGGAAAAAGGAAGGACGGAAAGGCCGGGAGGTTAACCAGGTGACCCGGGTTTGCTACCCTGCACTGAGGAAATGGGGTTCAGGGGACAACAGCGAGGGCGGGAGAAGAGGAAGGAATAGGGAAGGGAAGGCGCACTTGCTAGTCCCGTTTTGGGCACTACAGTCTTTTCTGAAAATTCGTTTTGCTCAGGAAGGGCTTTCGTCGCCTCTGCGAGGTCGATGGTAAAGACCGATGACTTAGGATAGTTTCTACTGTAAATGGTCGATTCTCCGATCGGCTGAAGCGCGGTGGCAAGCACACATCTCTCCGACGAGTATTAGGGGCAGCCGTGGCTCAAAATTTCTAACGCCCCCAGCGAGGAGGCAAAACAAGCCAGTAAGGCGTAAGATGACACCTTGGTGCTCGAGGTGGCGCTGGACGAAGAGTGCCGTTTTGCAAACGCCTAGTGATGGCCTTTGTTCTCAGTATGCGTGCTTGCAGGAGGTTGTTCTTGTTGTTGTTTCACGTCTTTATTTCCCCTTAATTGCCATGGGGGATAGGGGCGAAAAATGGGAAAATGAGGTCCTGGGCAGTTCTGGAGTGCCCACGGCGCCAGTGACCACTGCGGAAGCCTTCCGGTGTGCCCCTTAGGCGGTATGCCCGAGGGCCAGGAGGCTGGCGCCAGAGGGCGCGGCAGGTGGATCCCCAATAAAATCGTCCATCGCCCGCCAAAGCTCAACGGCGAGTGCAGATGAGTCCGGGCGGGTAGGCCAAGCTCGCAGGGAGGTCGGCGATATTAACTGGACGAGCTTCCGGCTGTTCGTTCCTGCGGAATAAAAGGCATATATGTATCGAACTTCCTGTCACAAGTCTTCACTGCGTAGTCATACAGCTAAACTGGTGTCGAACCTTCTCAGAGTGGAATGACTGCATCTTTTTTGCGCACCTCCTAAATGCGCGAGCATTTATATGTGTACGCAACACGAAAACACGTCTGACCGCTTGCAACCGTTCATGTCTCAATGCCTTAATATTTTCATACAAGACCGCTAATTTTGCTCTTAAATTGTATTCCCAGCATTGCCTCTGTGCAGAGTAGTGAAGTCGACTTTACAGGGTAACGTGTATCTAATAAAGGGCACTGGCCTTAATATCTTGATACCACTTTCACTATATTACTTTACAGAAATGTCTTCTCAGCAATGCACGTAGGTGCAGCATTGAAGCCGAATTTAAAGTGACACGGTGCGTAGCACAGCGGCCTTACGCATTTATCCCACGATTCGAGGACTGGGGAGTTTTTCGGAAGTTTTAATCTCACGTTCTGGATTCCCCTCGCTTGCTGTGCGGCTAAGTTCCGCTGTCCCGCCACACGTGAGAAACTAGCCAGTATCAGAAGTTGTCCTTTCTCTCTTCTGAACCATGACTCTCGTCTTCCCACCTCCCTATTTTTCAAGAAATCAATGTAGAGCTGTAGTATTATTTATTTATTTATTTATTTATTTATTTATTTATTTATTTATTTATTTATTTATTTATTTATTTATTTATTTATTTATTTACATACGTACACTTCGCCCAGAGGGCATTGCAGTACGGGCGGTGAAAATGCATTAGCACACTTGAAATGCGCCAACAGGAAAATGAAAGGAAATAAAAAATAACAAGAAACAGGGAAAGAAATAACAGACAATAATGTACAAATGCCCGCACAAAAGGTAACACTGCCCAGCATTCAAAGTAACACACGTATACGGAAAGATGTGCGGAAACTCACAAACAGGCATGCGCACTAGATAGAATAGCGTACAAATTTTTGCCTTGAAGATGATTGCACGAAACCACGAGGAATTCGTTGTCGCTTGCAACTTGGATGATTTCCCGGGGAAGCTGGTTCCAGGGTTTTATAGTGCGGGGGAAAAACGAATTCATAAAAGCAGTTGTACAAACGGACATTTTTTTCATATTGAGCATGTGGTCCGAACGACACGACATGTATGTGGGCAGCACCAGATAAGCATATTTGTTCAGGGGCGTTCGGTTGAAGTATATGTCTCTTAAACAATACAAAGTGCACAAAAAAAGTACAGGAATAATCTAGGTCAACTTGAAGCCGACAAAGGCGCTGACATTTTCGATTGCGGTCCCAGCATTGTTCAGACATTGTAATGAACACTTCAATGCTTTGAGTTTTTTTCTTCAGTTTACGAACCACACCAGATACGGATGACGAGGAGGCAGAGCTGTGCCTTCCAATCTGTCTCGCCATTGTTTCCGAACAAGCGCACATGTACCCCGGATAAGGTCAGGACCACAATTTTCACGTGCGCAGACTCTCGAAAGGTCGGGCAGGTGTATTAACTGACAAAGAAAAATATGCCTCGGTGTTCTTCTAAGAATTGCGTCCCCACAAAGCGAGAAGCGTCACAAAAGAGGGTTTCCTGAGACGCGTCTGTTTTCTTTTTCTCTAAGATTTATACATATTGTCACGAGGAGACGAAGAAGGGCGCAGTATAGGGCATGCCGCTGTGGGCCCGACGATGAACGACGAAGAAGCTGCGTGCGGGACGTGCAGCCTGGCCGAACGCTCTGTAACAGCTGCCTTGTTAATAATGTAAATAGGTCATCTCGTCCTGTAAATAGATCGTTTCATTATCAACCATGGTTGGCGTCGTCTGTTCCACCGCCACGTAACAATGTACAGGGTGATCAAAGTTAAGTCGACAGGTTTTAACACGAAAGTGTTTTATTCCGGGATGCACAAACTTTTGAACACGTCCCATCCCTCACGGAAATGACGCCCGTACAGCTTTGCCGAAGCGACCCGCCAGCAGCACGTCACTCGCCAAGCACACCCACAAGACAGCCGCCGACCCGGAAATCATACTCAGCTGCAGATTTCGCCGCACATTTCACTTTCGTGTTTTACCGATTTCTGTGACAGAGGAATCAACCACAAGTTTTTTTTTTTTAAATAGGCGCTTAGATGAACGTGAGACCACCTCTGCAGTAAGGTTATGCGCCCAGGAGGACCCAGAACTGCGAGGTGGTAATTACTGATCTCAGTGGCCCTAATTAACAAAAAAATGAATAATTAACTTTGTAGCGACTGCAGTAAGCAGGCATGTTTGTATTGAAAAGTTGACGCAATCGTGTTTCTACGCAGTATAATTTGGCAGAATTCTTCTAGCGCATCCGTACTCCGAGATATCAAACTGCGAAGTTTAATTGCCGTTCGCATATTACGCATCCAAGACAGTGAATACCGGCGAAAAGCTCCTCCCTTTTGTGACGTGCCTGCCGTGTACGGTGTTTAGATTGACAACGGTGTGGAGGCATAGGAAAAAGTGATAACTGGCACCCTTTCAGTCTTCGCTTGCGTAATCGCAGTCTGCAGTACTCGGAACCGCTATCGTAACACAAAACAAAGGGGAGGAGCTTTGCGCGGGTCTTCGCGGTCTAGCATGCGTAATCATGCGATCGGCAATTAAACTTCGCAGTTCGATATCTCGGTGCACGGATGCGCTAGAAGAATTCTGCCAAATGAAACTGCGTAGAAACACGATTGCGTCAAACTTTTCAACTACAAACATGCCTGCTTACTGCAGTCCCTACAACGTTAATTATTCATTTTTAGTTAATTAGGCCACGTAAATCAATAGATTACCCCCTAATTCTGTGTCCCCCTGGGTGTGTAACCTCACTGTAGAGGTGGTCTTCACGTAAATCTAGGTGTTTATTTAAAAAAAAAAAACCTGTCGACTTAATTTTGATCACTCTGTATACGTTGTTTTCATGACTAAAGTTGCAGGCAGACCTATACAGGCAGCCCGGAAGAAATGGGAAGAAATCAAAGCACACCCTAAAGACGGTGACCACGTTGTTCTTGTCTTTCATTTCATTTACATGGCTCTCAGGGGGTCGGAGCATAGCTGTTCAGAAATGCACTTAGGTTGCTTATGGAGGTACACGGTACACGCTGCACGATGCTCCTCGTTGTGTCCCGCAGATTTCTCTGTGTTCTTGGCGTATGCAGACCTGCCCGCCTTTGGCAAATGCTCCTGGCGTGTAATCGGACATTCAAACACGTTGAGTGGAAGGCCAGGAGACAGCTGTTTGCTCTAACAAGAACCTCCTCGGTCCCTCCGCTGATGCAGTTCTTGCAACGCGTTTATCTCAAACGCCCGCGTAATACGTAAGTGTCTACGCAACTGCCTTCGTCGCCCTCTTACGCAATTACAACACTGCTTCATCGAAACTGCATCTCCGATCGTTCCGTGCTCGGCATCGTTTTCTTTTCTCTTGTGTAAATCGCAGCCGCTTCCGTTTTTGCGCGCACGCGATCCCAAGGGGAACGGATAATAACAGTGCACCTCGACACTGCTTCCCAGAACGCGCGAGCCGCATATGTACTAGCCCCGAGGCCCTGATGCCACCTGCGCCATCCGGGACTTCCGAGAGTTGCGCAGGCCGGACAGGCAGCAGCAGCCTGTTTCCGAGACGCGCTCGCCGAGCCGTTGTTTTCTTCGGTTCGTCGTTCGCACGCAGTCCGACCCCCGTCTACCGCTGGAAGGAAGGAACAACCCCCTAGAGACCAAGAAGGAGAAGAAAAAGGGGTGTGCCTAGGCCGGAAGGCGTGGATCGTAGATACGCGGCCCAGAGAAAGTTCAAGGACAGATGACCCGGTCGGCGAACCCGTCGGCCAACCCTTCGCCGAGCCGCTGCTGGCCCTACAGGTTGACGCGTTTATTTTACCCCCCTCAACACCACCTACGACTGAAGGCCCTGTTTGCGTTCCACTTTTCCTCCATACATCCACATTTGTGTCTGTACATTCTTCGCTCATCGCTAAGCGCTGGTGCCTCGTCATATGTCGTTCAGGTCGCATAGTTTCGGAATCAGGACTCCGCGATGAGGTGTGAGTGGCGGGCTTTCTAACCATGAGGGTGATGTTAATGCGTGTGTGAGTATCCCGTATCCCCCTCTCTCTCTCTCGTTCACTTTCCTCGGCGTCTGTGCGGATCCGCATTGCGTAATGTGCGCGAAGAAGAGGCGAGGGAAAGGGAGAAAGCCGGGCGCGCTCCACTGACACGTAGTCATTAAGGGGGAGCGGGTCTGTTTTAATCGCTGGGGTTGGAGAGGGTCGTCGCGGGGCGGAAAGAATCTGGAGGAGACGCGAGCATGGCGGGACAGATGGGACTGAGGCAAAACCGCAAAACAACACGTGGTTTTCGAGAAATGCGTAAAGAAAGGCCGCGCGCAATGAAGAAGAGGCAAATTAATTATCCTAGTGTAGCTTTTTCTTTTTCAGGTTTGTAGATGAAGAGTCGTGATATTATGCACGACATTCCTTCACGAGAGCCAAGCCCTCCTTGAAATTTTCGTGCGTGTGAGCGTGGAATGAACACCTGCGGCGGTGATGCGAAAAATAGAATTCATGAGCAATCGTGTGGATCGAGAAGTGGACTTCACATTCTAAATTAGGTTACTCGAACTTTTGAGAAGTCTGCAAAGAGGCATAAATAGTTGTGGTTTGTAGATTTTCGCTTCTGGCTTGAATTCCAGATCTCAAGAATTACCGGTCCAGCTAGCATGGAAGCCCTCACCGTGAAAACCAAAAACTATTACAGATTAGGCTACAGATTATTACAGAACCGGAACTGGAGGGGAAAACACACAGCATTAAAAAAGGCACCATACGTTGTTTAACCTGTGACGAAATCTATTTGACAAGGGCGTTTGTTGCTCACTGGACCTCCCGACTGGTTCAATCACTTGACTCGTTCGACTTCGTCTCACACGACTCTTCTCTCTTCAATAATGGCGAAGAAATAGGTGCTGTCATGGCTGTTAACAGTACTTTAAAATTACTGCAAGGCCCTACGGCATTTTGGGCCTCCTTCTCACGTGTCTCTTCTCTGAACGTTCTTCGCGTAGAGTTGAAAGTCCGCCTCGTCGTCTTATGTGGGTTTCTGCTTAAACTAAGCAAATGCGCATGTCGTCCGTATTGCATCGGCCGCGGTGGTTTTCGGACATTTCATCGAGCAAGAACGTCAAGAGAAGGAAATGGGGAAGGTGGGCGCTTGGTTGACCGCAAGCCTTTTATTTATTTACAGTTACAGAACTTAAAAAGAAACTACAACAAGCAGCACTTCCAAAACCACCCAATCGCTGCTTAACGGCATCCTTCACAAACAACGGCACACGACGACAAAAGGGCCGCTTCCGGTAGAGTCATCCTTACCACTGTCGGGGCGGAACAAGGCATTCAGAGCACTGGGAGGTCCGAGTCTTCGACGTGACACGGTAACTACGGAAACTTCGACACCGTTCGTCGAATTCTCGAGATGGCTCTGGAAGATCAAAATCTTCCCATCGACACGACGAGGCACAAGTCCAGGCTTAATGACTCGCTAAAAGGATCAATATAGGGACAAGCGCAAGCGCAATGCCCGACTGACTAATCTTGTTATTTATTTATTTATTTATTTATATTTATTTTTATTTATTTATTTATTTATTTATTTATTTATTTAGTTATTTAGTTATTTATTTATTTATACCAACTTTTATCTGCTGCAATAGTGTACTTGGCACACTGCTTTATTCTTACGAGAACAGTTACACGGATTTTCGAAGGCATGAACAATTTCGCACAACAAGTGTGCTAATACTTTGATGAGACACAGGAACAGTTGCTCTTCAAGCCAGCATGCACGGTGTTGTAAAACCAATTAAGGTACCTTTAAACCCCGTGTTTGATAGTGGCACAGAAGTTCTAAAGCAACCGATTAAATTTTGCGTTTGCTAAGTTAAAGTTGTCGTGATTGTTATTGTGACGTGGAACTCGTCCGAACGAGCCAAAATTGTATTCTGTCTTCATGGTTCCTTTAAAAACATGAATCGAATGTTATCAAATTATTTTACGTAAAAGCTCACGGAGATCATTCGCGATTCACACATACCGGACGGACTGTAGTTTTTCAACTCGCATGGCTCCCAGCTTCGCTAAAATGAAGCCTAATAAACGAGTTACTAAACCTTCTAGAATATTAAGGAGTAGCGTTATTAACGTATTCGAAGCTAGGAAGCTGACTAGCGAGTACCGCGATTTATTAAATGTCGCCTAACTTTCGCCCTCACAGTTACGCAAATATTAGATGCGAAGCCCCTTAGGGGCTCAGGCTGTCGGCGTCTCCTGTCGTCGACGTCGCAATCGTCTCATGTAGTCACTGTACAAAAACACTGCGACACTCGTTTTCCAACGCCTCGTACTATAACGTAACGCGTACTGAAAGAACACACAGGGAAGCTTGTTTTCGAACGCCTCGCGCTAGAACGTGTCATCTCCGTGGGTAAAACGCGTACTAAAAAAAAACACACCGGGACACTTGTTTTCCAACGCCTCGCGCTGGAACGTTCCGTGCTTCAAAGCCACGAGACTTTTACAGTAAAGCTAGCTGTATACAACCTGTAACCCCCTAAACCCCATAACGGTTTCATCTCCGTGGGCAAAAACGCCGAGGCGCCAAGAATACACTTAAGCAACAAGTGACGATGTACGACTAACGTTCTTAAACGTAGTTTCATTCAATTTGATTCGATTCTCCAAATACAGCTGCGAGGTTCACCCGCAGCGGGGGCTCAGTTGCTAAGACGTTGTGCTGCTGAGCACGAGGACGCGGGTTCGATTCCCGGCCGCGGCGGCCGCTTTTTCTGATGAAGGCGAAAAGCAAAAAACGCCCGTGTGTTCGAGATTTCGGCGCACGTTAAAGATCCCCCAGGGGTCAAAATTAATCAGGAGCCCTCCGCTACAGCGCACCTCACCGCCTGCGTTGCGTCGGCGCGTTAAACCCTGCAATCAAAACGAGATTACGTCGCACGAGAAACCGCCTGCACGTGCCGCGTCAAAGCGCACGTGCCGAAAGCCCGGTGACCCCGTGTCCTTGAACTCAGCAGCAGCGGAGCACTGACCCACACGAGGTTCGTTCGCTTTCTGCCCGAGCGCGACTCATTTACTCCGGCGCTGCTCGCGTTGCGCTGTTCGCGAGCGGCCGATGCGACGACCCGCTTCGCCGAGTGACCTCCCCTTTCTGGCGGAGGAAACGACCGTTGGGAGAGCAGCCGCGGCTTCTTCACCGAACGGGAGGCAGCTGCCTGCCACTCGAAGCCTGACGCTTGCTTCCCAGAAGGGCATTGGCTCTGGTGTTTCGTTTGCGACTCTTTGCTTTGCCGCCGAAGTGAGCGATTCGAGGCTAGAGCCGCAGAAATGGTTTATGAGCGTGGTTCCCGGGAAATCCGAACCGGAGGGAAATGTCCTGGAATGGGATTCAGTTAAGCTAGGATTAGTCTTGGGTTAGAGCCGCTAGATGAAGCGTAGCTTTTTTAGTGGCTCTAGTCTGGGTAATATTGGAACGGCACTGTGTGCTGCGTCTCTTTTTTAAGCGATTGGGTTTACGGGGCAACCGAAGCAAGTTCTGTTGCGTCCGATGTCCATGCCACCCCCTCCTCACCATTCTGTTTAAAATTAAAAAAAAGTTGACAGATCCAAAGGGATCCAAGTCACGGAACAACTGAGTCAAAAGATACAAAGAGTCAAGCGGTCAAAAATGTTCAAAAAGAAGCAAGGAGTGCAATAATTTAAGGTGGCTAAAAGGATCAACGTGTGGAAATGTCCATTGATATGGAGGTAAAGTAGGTGGAAAATTCCTTGAGGTAGGGGTTTCAGGCATCTCCTTGTTTTTTAATCGCGAGAGATTGCCCTATGGCATAACAGGAAGTTTTATAGGTACAACATTGCAGCCGTTTCACGCGAAAATCTAATATCCTGAGTTGAGCAAGTATGATTGCTTGAGCCTGGAGTCAAGTAGAAGCTTTTTTTTTTTTTTTTTTGAGCCCTTGCAGAGAAGGACGTTCTCCACCATGCTCGATGCTGAAGTTGAAGTATATGAGCCAACTCCTGTCCTTTCGTGGTTGTTTATTCGTGGGTGTTGAAGTTTATTTACGCTTTTTATATTACTCCTAGATATTCTCAAATGCCCAGAGTGGCAGTTACGTCGTCACTATTTTAACAATGTCCCGTTCGGCCAGGGCTCACACCAAGTTAGGTTTCCTGTCAGCCGACCCCCTCAAAACCGCACATTACAAAACCCCCTACTCCAAAGGGGGCCACGCCGATCGTACCTCTCATCGTAGTCCCCTCTTTCTTCGAAAAAAATAGGCAGTAGCAACCCCAGATAGGCTGGCGCTACAAAAGGTTTATTCAACAAGCCATTCAAAAGGCCAGTTGGATTGAAGCTCTTCTGATGGAGGCGAGAAGCAAAAACGCCCGTGTGTACGAGGTTTCGGCGCACGTTAAAGATCCCCAGGTGGTCAAAATCAATCCGGAGCCCTCCACTACGGTGCGCCTCATAGCCTGCGTTGCGTCGGCGCGTTAAACCCTACAATCAATCAATCAATCAAATCAATCAATCAATCAATCAATCAATCAATCAATCAATCAATCAATCAATCAATCAATGGATTGAAGGTGAGCGGAGCAACGTATTCCACACGATAAACGGCCGCCTCTAACGACCCTAATACCCTAATAAACTTATCCGTGGTTAAGCAAACCGCGGTCAGACAAAATCCCAGTTTGCTGCGTCACACGACAGACGAAACTACGGTTATACTGAAAACCGTGGTTAACGCAAGTCGAGCTTGGCATACTCAGTTCAGTCACGCTAACCGCAGTCACCGCAGCCACAGTGTTCAAAATCGCGCAAGTCAGTTCGGACGCAAGTGCCGGTGCATCAGCGGAGGCGAAAAAAAGAAAAACCCCGCCTGACATGCGGAGAAGATGAAGGCCCTCAAAGAACGGAAATAGCGGGGCGGGTGACCACGACTGCAGCGAAAGCTGCGGCTCGTTTCCCGATACACCCGATCAACTACGACAATAGCTGTCCTAAATTTGTAAATTCCGCGCTTCGCTCCTACGAAATGGATAAAGCAGGAAATAATGAAGCGTTTTCAGCACTCGGAAACGATCCGTGTGCACGCCGGCCGTGCTGCAAACACGCCGGCGCGCCTGCCCGCACGGCCCACCAAGCGGCTCGAACCGGCACAGACCACGGCAGCGACAGGACAGCTTGTCGCCGCTCTTCGAAATCAATCTGATCGCGGAAAAGAAATTCCCCATGCGAGAGAGTGGATGTTAGTGGAGTGAAAAATTGTGCTATGGATTGTAATCCGCAGTTGTAGATATAGTGGCGGTCAAATATCCACCGCGATGCTAAGCCTAAAGTTCCCAGCACCGAGCCGACCCTGGAAACGCAAGCCGATTTCAAGCTCTCCTAAAACTCGCCGCGGGCGAGTCCGTTGCGTTTGGGTCTGAAGCAACTGTTTTAGCGATATTTACTTTTGTCTACACTGCTTCTCTTTCGTTTTTTCATTGTCGGGTTAAAAATTTGTTCATGTAATTTTGTTGCGCTCACAACCACGATACTGCTGTCTCCACATTTGGAATTTCGCGTGTAACAGCCAAAACCGCAGTTTGCGATAACCGTGGTTACAGTTACAGTTTAGTAACCACGGTTAAACGTGACTGCGGTTACTTCCGCCGTATAACTAGGGTATAACAGGTGCAAACAGCTCCCATTTTACCCTTTCAATTAACGCTGAAGCATTAACGTTATCCCGTACGCCCGCGTCAGCGTAAAAGTAGGCAAGAAAACGATTTGTTCTCTTCCTGTCGCATAATTATTTCTCCCTCCGACTAAAGCCAAGAAACTTCCAACGATTGATAGAAAGAGAGGGGAGGAGAGACAGAGCGAGATGGAGAGATCACGGCGTCGCGCGGAAAAGCAATCACACGAGGCATCAAACAAGAACCGTTGCTCCTCTTCTGCGAAGTCCCCCCGCCATCAGACGGGCCGCGTCACAGCGAGAGCCGACTCCCAGCTGCCGTCTCGTTACGCCAACCTCCGCTCGAGTCGCAGTGGTCATTTCTCTTTCGTCGCTCGTGCACGGGCGACGGTTTCCGAGAGGACGCGGAATTGCGTCGACCGCATGTGGCCACCATCCGTTGGAAGTCACTGGCACGGACGAGGAAAAGAGAGGAAAGCAGTGTTCGTGCAGGAACAGTAGACAGAGACGGCGAGTTCAAGGCCGAACGGTCGTCGAACCCGGGTGGCGTGCGAAGGGACGGCTGGCGCCAAGCTGCCGAGTGGGCCGCGCTGCAGCCGTCACACTGCGCAACAGACAGGAACAGCGCAGCAGCACCCCGAGGGGCTTCCCCGTGCGGTTGACGCCCCCTCCCCCACGTTGCTGTTACTTGATACGCCATCTCTCCCCACATTTTTTTCTTCCTTAGAGCCGAGTTTGTGGAAGCGGTAGTATTATTTTGGAGGTCGAAGATGACAACACACGCACGCACGGGGGTCAGGGAACCAGAACAAGCTGCTTCTCTGCGTAAGCTGTTAGGTTTAGTTAGAGGTTTCAGTAACTGAAGGCCGCCTTTGTTGTCATTCTGTACTGTTCAGGGCTGCTTGAAACAGCCCCGTACTTTATTTGCCCACATAAATTCTACGGCGGGAGTAGTTTTGGACTGCTCAAGAACTGCTCAAAGCTGCTCTGGAAAGGCAAATAGAAGAGACAATGGAAGCCATTATTTGCAAAACTGTTTTTTACTTTTGGTTATTACAGTTCAACGGGATTGCACCGCACGTGACTCTTATTAATGACGGCACCACTGTTACAGCATGGGGCGTAGGTTAGATGTCTGCAACGTGCAGCCTGCAAAGTTCTTTGCGCAAGTTGGCGTTGCCTTTCCGTAATGCGGTTATCAAATATAATAGTTATTAAGATTCGAGTAATAGAGTTCTAACAGAGTCTTAGTTCCCGTAAGAGAGTTCTTAAAGATACGCCTTTCACAACACACGCGCGTGCGTAAGTGAGCACACACGCGCGTCAGGGACAAGGACAAGCACTTTCCGCGTACTCGGTTAGGCTTATAACCCTGTCACACGGCAGATGTAATGACATTTAGAGTAAATGTCATTCACTTCTAAATGTCATTAATTCGGCGCTACACGAGAATACCGAATGACATTTGAGGCGAATGACATTTAGCGGCTAGCTGAAGCATTGGGAGCTCATTCAGCGGCCAAATGAGTAGTTTCGACAGCAGTGGCGCTTCACTATAGAGAAGAAAGTTCAGAATAGGCCAAAGAATACTGTTTCTAAAAACTGCTAGTAAACTTGTATTTTCCCCTTCATGTTGTTTTTCAAGTAAAGCAAGACCAACAAGTTCTAACAAAAAAGAAAATCTCGTCCCCAATGCGCGCGCCACCCTAATACGTATTTTTGCGGACTTGTCTCTGCTTGCGATTTCTACTCATGTCACGTAAACCGGTAGTTTTCTTATTTTTATTTTGAAAAAAGAATCCTTTGTTATGTTTAAAAAAAATACTACTACGTACGAAAGCATTCTAGAGGCACTCGAACAATAACTTTGCCATTTTGCGAGCTTGGTCATCGTAACCGCTACCACTATCAATTGCCATTTGTTTCACCGTGTACATAGAGTTTCATTGTAATATATACTAGAGGGAAACTCTGTCGCTGCAGTCGTGGGCGCCGTGGGCGGTGCCATTGCCGCTAGCGGCGTTCCTCGCCCACTTGGCTTGGCTTGCCATATGGCTTCGTTTTTGTCTCGAAGCCAAAATCAACAAAAATGTTAACATTTTTTTCTTGTTCATCGTGCATGAAGCTTCTACATAATCACTGACAAATTGATCTTTTGGAGGTTCAATTTTATAATAACAAAACAAATTGGATGAACCTTCTACAGTAATATTGTTGCTTTTCTGCCGCCAGAGCCAACTCTTCGGCCCGTTTATGAGCCATGTCAAGGACAGGTGGAACGTGCCTGCCCGGTACATGACGGCACGCTCGCTGAAGCGCGGTTCCCCTAAACAGTGGCGCCAGATTTCCCTCTAGTGTGTATTAGTATGAAACCGTATGGCCGTGTAGACCCGCATAGCCAAACGAATGCCATTAATAGACAATGCCATTCACTTTGAATGACATCAGATTTGCTGTGTGACAGGGGTATTTTCAGGTACTCGGAGCCATCGTTTGCAAAACCGTATACAGCTCCGAGATTGTCTCTGCGCTGTGGCTATTTGAGTTCAGCGAGGTCACACTTCGCTCACAGTAGACGCTCTTTAAGGCGAACTCGGCTACTTGGCAGTTCACTCGATAGACCACGAGTTCGAAGGCCTTCGAAACGACCCCGTAGCAGGGGTATAAGACGAATTTCATGGTTAAAGCACCCCCTTGCAACGTGCACAATGCAAAGACGTGCGCTCATGACGAATTTCTGATAATACGAACAAATTTTCATGGTCCCTTTGAGTTCGTCTTAACCGGGATGCACCTGGACTTCACTATAATTCTTTGAAGTACGACGCCAATATTAGAGCGTGCGGAGTAACTATCATGTGTAAAATATATTTATTTATATATCCTTTATGTATCATTTATATGGCTGTATAGTGCATTGAAGAGCTCCAAAGGTCTAGAGCAAGTTGTCATTGCCTTCCCGTAACGGAGTTCGTAAACAGGAAGTTTGGTCCACTTTGCATAAAAATAACTTGTTGGCAGTGATTTGAAATAGCGGAAGAGCTTCAACGGGGCAGCTGTCGGTAAAGCAGTTCAGACTGTAGGCATTGTAAGGCCGTACAATGGAGAGAACGGAAAAAGGGGAGCTTACAACCCAACCTGATCAGCGTGACCAAAGTCGTCTGCACGGTCGCAATTGAGACATCTTCAATGCATTGAATGCTTGCCAAAGGCAGTCAATGGTCAGTGACCGCTTCGGGCGTCCACATAAGAGAGAACTGTAAAGAGAGAGAGAGGGGGGAGACGGGGGAGAAGTCGGGGACGAAAAGTGAAGAAGAAAAATGGCACCGTCTGCCAGCCTGGTCGCAGACAACCGTCGTTTCGGGCTACTCGTCCAGCGCGGCGACGGCAACGTCTTTTGTCACGGTGTCAGACACTGTTTGTTTGTTTGCTTGCTTTCAAGTCGGCCGCCCCCTCTTTCGGAAATGTGGTCTCCGGCGGCGGAAACGAAAGGAGGGGAACTGCAGAGCATGACGACAAAGCCCCCCCCCGCTCTAGTCAGCCGTTCCGCTTTCCGGGCACAAACCTTCCGCAAATTGTGCTTGTTTCTTTTTCCCTCTCTCCGTCAAAGGACTTCCGCTCACAGCGCAGCGAGCCCGTTGTTCCACTGCAGCTCCAGACGGAAATTTCAGTGTGCCTCGTGGAGCGCGCGTGGGAGACGTTATGATGCTTTAAAGGACGTTCCTTCTTTTGAAAGGGCTGCCATCTGTTGCGTGGGACAATGACAGCGGCGTCGAATGCGTTGTCTCCGCGTAATTAAGGCTCGGTAACAAAGATGCATGCCTAAACAATCAGTACTGTATGTATGTATGTATGTATGTATGTATGTATGTATGTATGTATGTAGTATGTATGTATGTATGTATGTATGTGTATGTATGCCTGCCTGCATATATGTATGAATGTAGGTATGTAGGTGTGTATGAATCTGCATGAATGTATGTGTGTGTGTGCGTATGTAGGTATGCAGATATGTGTGCATGCATGCAAGCAGTTATGGATGTATGTAGGCAGGTATGTATGCATGTATGTATGTGTGCAGGTATGTATGTATGTAGGCAGGTATGCCTGTATGTTTGTATGCCTGTAGGCAGGTGTGTATGTGAGTATGCATGTATATTTTTGTATTTATGTAGGTCCTACTCATGAGGGGCAGTGGTGTTTTCAGGAGGCGGGGACATTCAGGCGGATGACGCCATTGTTCTGGAGATGAACAATGCCACATCTTCAGGACCTTGCGTTTGCAGGGAACGCCATAAAGCACCCACCACACATAATCAAAATATGTTCTTACAAGTTATTTAGGAAGCGGTATGATCTTTTTACTTATGGCAAATAATGTGTACATGGCTAGGATGACACGCATTTTTGTGTCGCGAACAAAACGAAGCTCCGGGCTCATACCCACTTATGCACAAAATCTTTTGGGTGATAGGCTTAGAATTGGCGTAGGATCCGCGCACCATGTTGGGAATGTCTCCTGCTGTAGTATGGCCCCGAGCAGCATACGTCTGGAAGTGGAATGGGACGTTCCACTTGTCCCCTATGACACTATTACAAGGCTACGTGCAGTTAGGACTACTGAATAGTTGCGTAAGGCAATGTAATCGACGTGGTACTGCGTGAAAAAGCAACCAGAGAATTGAGATACAGATGTAACACACTTCATTGACAATCTTCGGTGGCTGCATGCAGTGCGGACGCCTGCAAGCCAGACGAGACGTTGTGCATCCAGTTCATGATGGAAGTGTTCGAACTACAGTATAAGGGTTCACATGAACCAGCCACTTCACGTAGGTCATGTATAGATCTTACTTTCGCTAAGCGTTCTCTGAAGTTGTGATATTAATGTCTGCAAACAACACAGTTTTTGCTGGAAGAGTTTAGACGCATTACTATAATAATTCACATCAACGAACCAGTATACACAGGTCGTCTGTAGACTCAACTTTACGAAGAAATCATGCGCCCTCGATTAGCAAGAGCACAATGACACCGACTGTGGGGATTTCGGTGCCGTACAAACGAAAGACGGAATTGTGATGTCAATGGGCGTACATCTCCGAATCGCCAGCAGTTATGCAAGGCTAAGGAAGCCTCATTCAGCACATACTACCACTACTACTACGTACGATCGTGATAAATTAAAATACGAACAACGATGCGCGTGGTTTTCAGTACATGCTGCGCTCCCTGGTGGCGAGTCGTCTATGCACAAAATGCATAAGTTTGGGAAAGCCCTCTGGTAACTTATTCTTAATGAGCAGGCGCAGCCCCTGGCTTAGAATGCGGATCATATACTAAAAAAACCCGCGCACCAGTTGTTCGTATTTCAATTCTCACGATAGTACATCACGGGCACTTCCAACTGTGGTATTGAGAAGTTCATGACAACGCACTTTGCATGAGTTAAGCGCGATGACACTACCACTGTGAGCATCGTTGTAGTCGATTTCAAGCCAGACATTTAAAAACCAGACAAGAAATGGTTCATTCAGCTGTGCGCTAGGAGGGTTTGATTACAAGTAACACAACTGTTCAGATCACTCAACTACTCAACAGCGGTCATGTATAGGTTTTAACTTTGGCCAAGAATCTGTCTAAGGTTATAACCAAACAACCGGTGCATATCACGGTAATTAAAAGCTGTTGCCCCTACCACTACCAAGAAACCAATATAAATTCATGTGCACGTGTCTAGCCCTGCGTAATATGCAAAAACTTCGCTGGTCATCTACCTCTACAGAGTGGAAAATAAGTCTCCCTTTTCTTTTTGTTGAAGCGCAGCAGTGTTTACTCTCGTTGCCCGGAGATCACATCGAAGTTCGCTCGTGCGCGAGTTCACTAGGTCGGTATGTGGGTTGCATAAGAGGGTCCCTACGGCCGCGGGCGAGATTTGTCAGGAAAGTAGCTGCCAGTTAGGAGAGTCCATTTGTAAATCTTTTCGGAGCAGCGCACATCTAAAAAGGTTGTTCTTGCATCACCTAAAAAGATTGTTCTTGCATCACCTAACCTAACCTATCGTGACCTAACCTAATTTAACGTAACCTCACGTAACATAACCTAACCTAATCTAACGTAACCTAACGCAACCTAACATAACCTGACCCAATCTAGCCTGATATGACCTAAACCTAATGAGCCTAGCCTACACCCAACCTACAACTAACCTAAACTGAACCTAGCCTAACCTGATCTAATTTAAATGCAGTTTTAGGGGCCAAGCCCCTTAGGGGCTCGGGCCGTCGGCGTCTAATGTCGTCGGCGTAACTGTCGTATCATGCAGTTATGGTACTAAAACACCGGGATACTCGTTTACGGCTCGCTCTAGAACGCCTCGTGCTTCAAAGACGCGAGACTTTTACAGCAAAGCTGTATACCTCTGTTCCCCAACGGTTTCATTTGCGTTGGCAAAAACGCCAAGGCGCCAAGATTACACTTATAAACTACATGCTTCGCCCCTCCCCAGGTTTCACGTCAGTGGAGACGTCCCGGGATTTTTTAAAATTCAATTTCACTCAAAACAGCGTGAGGCTGGAGAAGGACCTGCAAAAAGACCCTCTTTCGTTAACTGTCCATACTGCCACCGTCTTCGTATTTATGCGCGGGCAATCCGAAACCAAAACAAATCTCTGTCGACGCTTTAAAAGAACGTAGTCGACAAGCGCTTTCCGCACTTCAATTAGGTGGCCTCTAAGTGACCCAGTTAAAAGTTTGTCAAACAATTCGGAAGCTGGTCCAAATGGCATTTCCTCTTGCTCTGGGCGATGTTCACGGGCTTCATTGACGTCACTAAAGCCATATAGCGGCCATCGGTCGGCTTTATTCGGGTGTACACCACTAAACGCATTCGATAACCACTTTAAAGAAAGTTAGAACACAAGAAAAGGGGAAGCGTGAAGGAGTACCTGTTGCAACGAGGAAATCGAGCAAAGTCGCTTCGCGCTGACGATAATTAAAGCCTTAGTAGTGCTTTGAGGCACCAAGGATAAAGGAAAAGCTTTTATCGCCAGTGCTGCAGGCGACCTTTAATTACCGGACTGCCCTCTGCTTAGTTTTCGAGATAATGCTGAACACTTGCTTGGTGTTTGTGCAAGGTATACTAGTGAGCGAAAGGACCTTGAGGCAGCAGTACTACGCTTGGACCCTCACCCTCTGTCCGAGCGCCCTAAGTAAAGCTTTTCAAATGCTTTACTTCGGACAGTCAGTCGGACAGCCAGTGGGACAGTCGGACATTCAGCCCGTGGCCTGACACCAGAAAGGAAAATTTAGTCGTTAAAGCCCTGCTGCTTACATTCCTTAGCGACTCTTCTCTGGATTGTCGCCTCTAGGTTGCGAAAATTTAACAGCCAAAAAGTTAGAAACAGCGATAAAAAGTGGACTGTGAAGGATTGGCGGTTGCAACGAGGTCCGCATGCAGTCGGCTTAAACGCGTGAAAATTGAACCTTTTAAAAAGACGGTGAACTCTTGACTTCCAAATAGGACTTGTATCGCCTTTCTGAAAAGGGGGTTGCGAAAAATTTAGACAGCTCTCTTGATTTTCGGAATGAATGCTGAATCACATATTTTTTTTAATATACAGTCCGAGAGGGATAAGGATCCATTTCGCGGAGCAGTCGTTAACCTGAGCACCCGCTCACTGCTGCCAGGTCACTGTTAATTTTAACATGGTAATAATTACGGAGATCGGGCGTAACTCGGGACGTCGGCCTTCCGGGGCGGGATGGCCGCTTGAGAAAAAACCAAGACCGCTGCTCTCATCCGGTGAATTTTTTGCTGTTACAAAATAAACCCAGCGGACAAATACACATAACTAACATAACATCATAAAAACACGACGCGAGATGAACCACGGACTACAACGTCCGTAGTCAGCGGCTGAACCACTCAAAATAGAACGAGAAAGGGCGGCAAAATGGGGGTTGATTTTTTTCCACTACTGTATCCCAAGATTGACGGGGCCCCGTCACAGTGAAAAAGTTTTAAGGACGGGGTATGACTTTCCAAATATACCGATACCGCGCCATTTTTGACACCCACGAACCGTATTTTCTTATTTTCTAATTCTGCGTGGTTTGGTTCATATTTTCGTTTTCACATTTGATTGTTCATGATGTACATAGTTCCTAGGTTGATTTCACTGGCATTTCTCATGTTCGTTCCTTCCATATTCGTTCCTTTCTTTTTTAGTCCATCGTACCCTCGCCAGTAGCGGTCCCAGAAATTGGTTTTGGAGGGGGCGATTTTTTTTTGGGGGGGGTGAATTTTTTAGGGGGGAAGCGAGGGGGGGGGGGGGGGAGGGCAGTAAAGAACCGCTTTCCTACTTGCACCAGTTTTTCGGAGGAGGGGATAACCATGCCGGCGTGCGCGCGTATACGGAGTAACCTCTTGCGCACAATCACTTGGCGGCAGAGTGGTTTTTGGCCCCCCTTAGGCGGTACAACGGCTCGCTCGAGCCCGATTTCTGACAGTCGTAACACGTTTTCGACCTCGCACAAGTGGGATGCTTAAAAAAAGAACAAAAAGTAAGAAGCTGAGGACCTCTTTGGGGAGGGGGGGGGGGCGATCACCCCCTTCGCCCCCCCCCCCCCCCCCCCCTTGGGACCGCCACTGACCCTCGCAGCAGTGGGAAGTAGCACGCCCAAGATCAGTTTCTCAGGCCGAACTCTTCTCCTTTCAATAAACTCTCTCTCTATCCTAACTGACGAATTCACCTGTTGGCCGCGGTGCCGCCACTTAAAAGATGCGAGGCCACGTTCAACGTTCCTTGGCAGTCACTTCCAAGAAAAACCAAATTAACTCTCGTCGTACCAAAACCGCTACACTCGTTTTGTATTCTCCTGAACCTCTTTGTTCACTGCCTTGGTTTTCGAAAGATAGGATGAACTGTCAGAAATGTTCGCGTAGGCAATGCTTGCAATATCGATATCCTAAGAATTTAACAGCAAAACTGCACAATGTGTATAAGATTAGGATACGGGGGTCTCGTCCCGGCAGCAACTATTTACTCAGCAGCGTGTGTTCAGCTTATCAATAAATTCATAAAAATTAAACAAGTCTTACGGCCTTCATATTTTGATATAAGAAAGCTCATATTGCCCCTAATGGAAATAAAAAAGAATGTCACCATCTGCTTTTTCCCTACAACTGCACAACATGCAATGCACCAACACACTCTAACTATCAACTTCGTATGGGAATGCGTCAAACATCCCAACCCAATTCCATCACCTACATTGGAGCAGTGGGAGCACAGGCTGACCAGCTTCCAGCTCGAGGATCAGGAGTACCTGATCTCCCGGGCGAGGGCTCATGGGGGGCCTGAAGGCGGCCTGGACAGAGGTCACCACCCATTCTTCTTTCCCCTCCTCTTTCCATTAAAAAAAAAAATTATTTCTCCCAGTTCCTTCTCCTCGTGCCCGCAATGCATTTGTGTTCGTGGGTGAAGCTCATTTTAGGCGGATTAGTGTAAGCTTGGTTTTTGTAAGTTGGCTTTCCCACATTATAAGTTGTACAGACAAGCAAGGCCATCTACGGAGGGGATATGGTTACAGCCACACTTTAGGCTACTCAGAGCCGCTGCTGCCACTTTCTCGAGTTGCGTATGCTCCGTGCCCGGTTCGGCGTCTCTCTCTCCCTGAAATTGCGCAATGCTCCGTGCTCTTCGGCGACCCCCTGTGCGGTGCACTAGAGCCTGCGTCGTGATTGGCGTAGCCCCGCTATAATAAGGCGTCACTGTGTCTACCCACCAATCACGTGTGTCCATAGTCTGTGACCTAGAGGTCGGGCCACTGTTCTTATAACTCAGTATAGCAAATTCGCAATACAGCTAAGCATCGGAAGTCCAATCAGAGCACCAATTTTTCTGGTGTTCCTTCTGAACGGGGAAAGGGCTATGATTTTTTTTCCCGTTAACTGTACGCGTTTACGCGAATCTAGAGTTATTGAGGAAATAACTAAGGGTGCGCGCACGTGTTCGCTCTGATTTCCACTTCTCGAACTAACTTCTTTTTTGCCCCCTAAACCTCCACCATTGCAAAGTAGCAAACCGGGATTAAATCAAGTTCGCCCACTTCACCCGCTAAGCTACACCTGGGCTGCGAGGCCCGCCGTAGTGGAGGGTGTTACGTATGCGCCAGCCGCTGGGCTTTGTTTGAATACTCCTGGGCTGTGTGGTGAAGCCTCCACCACGTGCTCCTTTCGAGCAAGCCCCACCGTGTCGGTGACTCGTGTTTTCACGTCGAGACGCGCTCCAAGGACACAGAGACCACGCGATCGCAGCGGAGTCCTCCTCTCTCCCCTCTCTCGGGCTCAGCGTGCACCGCTGCTACCGACTGCTCACGAACTCTGGAAAGAGTGCGGTGTGTGTCTGTGACGTTCGTGGTGTGTGCACAATCTAGAGGGAACGCTGATTTGACCGTTAACGCTTTTGGGTATAAATACGAGCCTCTCAAGCGCTATACCCCATTCCTGTTTGAACAGTGAATCATTGCTGTCACTCTGCTCGAGGCCTGTACTGTTACCTCGCCCGATGGGGCATTGTTCTTTGGCTTCGACTCATCTCTCGCTATGAAGTAAACAGTTACGTTAGCCTACGGCTTTTGGACTTCTTCACGGCTGCAACAGCGGCTGGACGCTCGCTTCACACCACGCTACCAAACGTATGTTGGAGGCGACGGAGCTGAGCTGGGGTCGGCCTCCCCGGTCGCAACAAGGGCCACGGATTAATTTTCACCACGTGGGCAGTTCCAACGAGTGCCGAAATCCCGAGACACGAGCGTTTTCGGTTGTCGTCTGCATCGGAAGAATGGCCGCCGTGGCCAGGAATCGAACCCGCCTCGTCGGGCTCAGCAGCACAACGCCTCAACTACTCACCACTAGGGCAGGTCAGCCAACCGAGTGGTACAGCTGATTAACCTCCCGGCCAGTAGAGTACGGAATTGGGTTAATTAGTTTTGCATGTTGGTACACTGCGCGTGAAGCTACTAGAACTTTTTAAAGGAGTACTGACACGAAATTTCTCGCTTTCAGTTTTTATGCTGTAAAGAATACCTATTGGCCCAGTAATTACGAAAATCGAACCGAAAGCCGTTAGCCGCCAACACAGAAGTAATTATAGCGCGTTTATTGCAACCAATTTCAAATTTGGTCGCCGCGCGGGAAAATGGCCGTTCGAAGGCCAGCCTGCAAGCGGGCAGCCTTACGTCACGGTCTCACCCGTGACGTCAGGGACGTTTTTCTTTCCTCCATGCGTTCGCCGCATCGTCTGCTACGATTGCACATGGTCCGCGACTCGCCCGCGCAGTCGACATGTCGTCTGAATCTTTAGACTCGGATGAGTCACTGCCACCCGACAGACAGAACAACTTTATTTGGCCAGGCGATTAGGCCGGCAATGTCTTTGCCGTCGCCCGTTTTTTAATATCACTGCGGCTCGAACCGGCGCAGACCGTGATAGCAACAGCTTGTCGCCACTCTTCTAATCAATCTGATCACGAAAAAGAAGCTCTACATGCGAGAAACTAGATGTTAGTGTTGAAAATTGTGCTAGGAGTTGTTATCAGCGCTGAATTTAAAAGTGGCGTTCAGATATTTGCCGCGATGGTAAGCCTACGCTGACCAGCAGCGGAGGTTCGGCGCTCCGACCCAGCACTGTCGGCACCACGGTGCGGCGAGCTGCCGAAAGATGGCGCCACCTGCGCGCTAGAATCAAAACAGGCCGCGGCAGATGTCTTGGTCACCGATCGCAGAAACGGAAATTATTGCCAAAATAAAGCTTCATATGCGAAAAAGGGGATGATAGTGTGGTGAAAAGTTGTGTAAGGGATGGTCATTCGCAGTTGTACAGATACCAGCGATCGAATAGTCGCCACGATACTAAGTTCCCAACACCCAAGGTGACCCGTGCAACCCCGAGCCCGCTGGCTTGGGCGACAGTTCTTGCGGCCGCCGGCGTGCACGAACTCCACGAAGTCCACATTTCGCGCTGCATGTCGTCGCGTGGAAAATAATGCATCTTGGCGTCGTCGTCGATTTGCTCGGGCAGGCTTCCACGAGCAGTACTTCGCATACCGCGAGCTTGCCATAGCACAACTTGGGCGAGCTCGGCGACGCGCACCGCCGCGTCGCCGCGGTGCCCGTCGACATCGCGCACCACGCCGTTTTTGGCACCAGTGCCGAACACCATGCGCCGGCAACGAACTGAAGAGCAAAGACGTCGAACACGCAACGTTTACAAGCATTGCTCACACAGCTACGCCCACGTCTCCTGCCCAAACGAATACCGCCGACAACAGCAGCGCAGGATATCGTTTCCGGTTCTGAAAACGACTATATGACGTCACCCTGAACCGGCCAGACACGTAGGCCAATGTTTCGTCACGCCGAAAGCGATTGCGCTAGTGCTGCCGATTTGTGGAAGCTCGCGGCCTGGACAATCAAAATCGATTTTAGATGTGATTCCGGCCTCAGATCGCTGCAAAAATTTCTGTGAGGCATCTGTACAAACTACTGAAGCCAATTATATCATTTTTTAGGTATCAAAATTTGGTGTCAGTACTCCTTTAAGGAAAACAAACGAACGACGTGGACAGCGCGAACGCAAACTAACAACTGATTTATTTGAAGTGAATTTTTTTGCTTAAGCATCAAAACATCTACAAAGGGTTACATAGTACAACTGGAAAAGTGGGAACGGGGAAATGAAATCACATTTTTTGATAACAACGGGCGCTAAACATTGTTATCTGTTCAATGGCTGGTTATCTTTGTTTATGTGACTAAGCTGCAGCGTAATCTGCGCTTGACGCTTTTGTTAACCAAGCCTTCTTGCTATGAACTGCTCTTTACGAATTCTATTTCAGGCGGGGCCACCACGATTGAGCATGAGCTCACGCATTCGGTCTGCAGTGTTGATATGTGAAAGGCTTCCTAAATTCCACGTGTGGTCTGGTGTGATTTTGCCAGAACTGAAGTTTTCTGAAACAATGGGTTGCACTTGCAACCTCCCGGCCTTCCCATTCACTCCTCCTCCTCCTCCTCCTCCTCCTCCTCCTCCTCCTCCTCCTCACGCAAATCTACTGCGTCCAGCTAGAAGCAGCGATATCAGTAATATCTCAAGAGGAAAGCTTGAAAATTAGGGAGACGTTTTCGAATGCTAAATATAAATGTGAAGGCAATAAATATGCCGTGCATGCATGTAGTTGCTCTCGCGAAACTTCGTAGATCCCTGAATTTCTTTAGAACATAGTTCGTCCCAATACAACGTTGTGTTGGCTCCACCACGGGGAACAGTCCAAAGTCCAGAAATGCCCCGCCAAACGACAGACAACGCGTGCGCTCACACAGGCGCACTCTCCTCAAGAATCTACTCCTAAGTCCGTTTGTTATGGCACTTGACAATCTCTAACAAGGACAGGTTACCATTGTCTTTTCTCGCATGCGCGGTAGCGATACAGCTCATCTGTACGTTTCTCATGGTATTGATGAGCGGATCATAACGATGATGATTATTATTATTATTATGATGGTGAAGACGTTGGCAACGCCATCACGTACGTACAATTAGTAAATTTTTTTTCACCGAGCAATGGATACATGAAATTTATTACAAAATTCGGAGTAAAAAAGCCGGAATTGGGCTAACGCCTAAGAAAAACAACAGTCGTTCGATGTTTTTTTTTCTCTTCTTCTGAAGCTAACCCTAATTTCTTCATGTGAATTAGGTTTAAGCGTCAAGCACGGCTTCAGGAAAAAGGTATTGACAGGACAGAGGCGCACTAACTACGCGTTAATGTGAAATAAAGCGTCGTTATCAGTGCGCCTTGTCATATCAGTATCTTTTTCCTGAAATTGTGCTCGGCGTTAAGACCTAATCCATATGATGGCACCCCAAGTTCCCCGTATCGACGCATTACTTCACTCAATGTCTTGTCTTACTGCGTAGGGAGTAAAAAAGGGGAAATTTTTTTCGCATTTATGCAGCAGGGTCAATGGCGTGGTTGCTATTTCTTGCCTTCACGTGGCTTTCGCGTTAGCAAATCCTCTCGCCTCGGGCAAACACCGACACTTTCCTGAGAACCGCGCTCAGATTTCCACAAACGCAAACAATCTCGCAAGTACACCGCCCACTCTCGCTCCAGGCGATCCTCTTGGATCGAAGACCCCGCTCGGGGCAACGACTTCGGCGTCCTGGGAACTTGCGCAAACCTGCCATTCATGCGGGGAGGAATACGAGCGAGGTGCTCGAGTCGCAGGTCCGGCCGTATGGTGCGGCTCACCGGCGATGATCGATGGCGTTTCGGAGGAGGCCCAGCCGTCCTACGCTTTTTCGGGGAAGAGGGCACCGAAAAAGCATCGCGCGCACCTCGGACGATTTTTTTTGCAATTCGCTATTCGATTACTCGCCCACGCACACACATCAACCCCCACCCCACTATATATACACACACACCACACACACAACACCACACACTAGTATATAATATATATATTCCTCAACGATCCCCTCATTTCTTTACTATAATATATATATATAGATATATATATATATATATATATATATATATATATATATTATATATATATATATATATATATATAGTAAGAAATGAGGGGCTCGTTGAGGAAATACAGAAGATAGGTCGGCAGTCTACAATGCCAAAGGAGCATAGGGGTGAGGTTAGGCTCTTTTCTTTTTGACTACAGTTAATTAAGTAAACTTTTTTTTTAAATATACAGAAGAAAGAAAGAAAGAAAAACACGCGCCCAGAGTGGGGACCGAACCCACGCCTTTCGATTACATGTCCGAATGCCGTCCCAATTCGGCTATCTGGCGACTGTGTTCTCCTTCACTTTCTGGGCTAATTATATTTACTAGAAGTGTATCTGACTCTTGAGGGTGGTAGCCAGCGCCACTCTGACTCCACGGGAGAAGGGGACCTTCTTTTCAACCCCCGGGCGTGACTCGAACGTCTACAGCCTGTCATGAGCGGGTTACTGGCGGGAAGCCCTCTTATGCTACCTAGGCATCAAGGCTGCCAGAACCGAGACCCTCGCTAGGTTTTCGCAGAATAATATAGTAAAGAAATGAGGGGCTCGTTGGGGAAATACAGAAAGATAGGTCGGCAGTCTACAATGCCAAAGGAGGCATAGGGGTGAGGTTAGGCTCTTTTCTTTTTGACTACAGTTAATTAAGTAAACTTTTTTTTAAATATACAGAAGTTTTAAATATAGCAGCAAATTTTTTTAAATATACAAATATTTCTTTCTTTCTTCTGTATATTTAAAACAAAAGTTTACTTAATTAACTGTAGTCAAAAAGAAAAGAGCCTAACCTCACCCCTAGCCTCCTTTGGCATTGTAGACTGCCGACCTATCTTCTGTATTTCCTCAACGAGCCCCTCATTCTTTACTATATTATTCTGCGAAAGCCTAGCGAGGGTCTCGGTTCTGGCAGCCTTGATGCCTAGGTAGCATAAGAGGGCTTCCCGCCAGTAACCCGCTCATGACAGGCTGTAGACGTTCGAGTCACGCCCCGGGGGTTGAAAAGAAGGTCCCCTTCTCCCCGTGGAGTCAGAGTGGCGCTGGCTACCACCCTCAAGAGTCAGATACACTTCTAGTAAATATAATTAGCCCAGAAAGTGAAGGAGAACACAGTTGCCCAGATAGCCGAATTGGTAAGGCATTCGACATGTAATCGAAAGGCGTGGGTTCGGTCCCCACTCTGGGCGCGTGTTTTTCTTTCTTTCTTTCTTCTGTATATTAAAAAAAAGTTTACTTAATTAACTGTAGTCAAAAAGAAAAGAGCCTAACCTCACCCCTATGCCTCCTTTGGCATTGTAGACTGCCGACCTATCTTTCTGTATATATATATATATATATATATAGAGAGAGAGAGAGAGATCGAATGAGAATGGGAATAGAGGGGCTCGTTGAATTGAGGCAGAAATAAGGGTCTGGCAGTCAAGGAAGCCTTGGTAAGCAAAGGGGAGAATGTGGTAGGTCATTGAAACAGATGAAGAATTTGGAAAGACATCCAGAACGTGGAGAAAAAATGCCCGGCTGGTAGGATCCGAACCCACAACCTCCAGAATACGTGTCTGGTGCGTTGACCACTACGCTACTGGCGGGGCTGTTCTCCCCTCCAATTTCTCGTGTATTTATGTTAAGATATTTTTGTTTCCAGCGCTTGGGGGTGATAGCCAGCACCACTCGGACTACTCGGGGTGAAGGGGACCTCCTTTTGAACCCCGGGCCATAACTCGAGTGTCTACGACATGTCGAGAGTGGTCGACCAGCGTTGAACCCTCTTAAGCTACCTATGGCACCAAGACTGCCAGAACAGAGACCCTCGCTATGCATGTAGAGGATCAGAATGGGAAATGAGTGGCTCGCTGAATTGAGACAAAAATAAGGGTTGGCAGCCAAGAATGCCAAAGAAAGCACAGGGGAGAATGCGGTAGGTCATTTATTGTCGTTGAAACCGATAAAGAATTTTTGGAAGAAAGAAAGAAAGTATAGATAAAATGCCCGCCCGGTGGGATCCGAACCCACGACCTCGAGAATACGCGTCTGGTGCGATGACCACTACGCTACCTTCGGTGCGGTTCTCCCCTCCACTTTCTCGGGTATTTATGTTAAGGTATTTTTTTGTTTCTGTGCTTGGGGGTGCTAGCCAGCGGAACTCAGACAACTCGGGGTGAAGGGGACCTTACTCTGAACCCCCGGGCCGTGATTCGAGCGCCTACGACATGTCGTGAGTGGCCGTGAGTGGTCGACATGCCGTGAAATTGTCTGTTCGTCAAAACAACGCAACACTCGCCGCATTTGTGAGAGGAATTGGGTGTGAGAAAGAGATAACGTTTACCTGATATCGCGGCAAAAGAAGAGGATAAGGGGAAAGCTTACATTTTCGTAAATTCCCCTCCCTTCCTGCTGCTCTGCCCCTTCTGCTGCCACGTGACCAAGTGCTGGGGAAGAAGTCGGTGTGAGAAGAGAGGCGGTAAGCTACCCGAGGAAGAAAGAAGAGCCGTCTTTTCTCGCGGAATTTCGAGTGAGTGCAGACAGTACCTAGGGGAATTGGAGATGAAAAAACATCCGATGGTTTGAATAAGAAAGCGAAAGAGCTTCGAAATCAAAGTGGACGAATCTTACCTTCCCGGCAACGTGTCTTGAGGTTCGCAGCCTTTGTAGATACTTGCCGGCTAATTGCCCGGCCCTCCTGCCACCCCCCACACGACCCCATATCCGGTTTCCTTTTAAATGCAGAGCATTTCAGTAACTCACGATGTCACCCGCGTTGACGTCCGTAGTCCGCACCGTCGTTGTCCCTACTATATATATAAAAAATACTATCCGGCGCCCGGTTTCGATCCCTCGACCCTGCGGGCGGAACGCAATGTACATGGTGCTCTACCCACTGCGCCACAAAGCCGACACAGAATGGGACGCTACGAACGCGCCTTATATCGTTGACTCATTCAAATTACTGCTGACGAGCGCTCTCTCGTCAGCAGTTGCCACAAGTGCAACAACATTAACGTAACGCAAACTACTTAACGTCGTGCGCACCCGGAAATGCTCTGCATTTGATCGTGCCCCTCGTGAGGGGGATGTTTCACTGCGTCTTCTCTCGGTCGCGGGACCCGTGGCGCCATCTGGCGGAGGCGCGGCACAATTCGTAGCACTTTGAAAAGATGCGGCGCCAGCCAGCTGTGTGTGTGCGTGCCGCACTTGTACAAATGGCGAGTGCATTGGCTGTCCACAGAGCAAAGCATTCGTGCAAGTAAGCCGTTGCAGTCAGTAGTCAGTCAGTCATCAGCGTCAGTCAGTCAGTAGGAGTTAGTTATTGTTAGTTACCAACTCCGCAAGCATTTGTGCATAACTTTTTAATATTTTTATTGAAGTGCATACTGAGAACCAGAGGTCCAAGAAGGAGAAGCATAAAGGTGTGAACAAGATCATAGATACCAGCAGTTCAGGATACTACATGTGGCAGCAATGAGAAAGAACAAAAGGTTAAAATATACTAAACATTTGCTTCTATTTATTCAAAATATTCAAGACATATATTCAGGTGTATTTTTCCAGTCGATAATACATGTGGGAAAAAAAAATTTTTTTCACACCAACATTGGCGATGCCCATGTTCAAAATAAAAAGGCATAGCGTTTACCATCACGGAACCAAGCCGCATTTCTATTGCCGAAAAATACAAATGTACAGGCAGTATTCATCTGCGATGATTGTCTTTATATGCGAAGCCCTGATTTCTGGCTGAGGAGAATTACTCGCTATTACTGTCCCGATATCTACAGGGGTGGTGCACGCTTCAACCTAATCCTACCTCCCCCCTTCCGGGAAGCGTGCTACAACCATCGACAGATAAGGATAATTGTATCCGTACAGGAAAGAAATCCTGTATGTATTGCTAGTAGCGGGAGTACGCTTAGCGCTTGGTGCTAAGGTTTTCTTCACCGTAATAACACTGTTAGTGCTGTGGTGCATCCTTTACAGGCAAGTATGTGTAAGGAGGGCAGAAGGCAAGCCACCCTGGTAAGTGCTCGCACGTGTCACGGAGTGCACGGCCGGTACAGGAAATGGCCACCACTGTAAAGTGCAAATAAAAACTACATTTGTGTTTATATGGTAAATGAACCCGGCTCTCCACAGCATGGCCTTGGCCGGCCTTTTTTTTCGGAGGGGGTTTTGAGTTTTGGCAAGGGCAGAGTTTGGCCGAAAAGAAACAGTAAGTCTCGCGTACGCGTGGCCTAGTAAAAATTTCGGAGGGGGTTTGAACCCCCCCTCTGGCTACGTCCCTGCTCCACAACACCTCGCCAGTGGCTGAACTTGAAGATGGTGCTAAGTGCGTGCCGCGCGACAGATGCAAGTGACGGCGCATGAGTAGAACAGGTGCGGCGTGAAATTCCGTAGAAAGTTGTGGCGTGAAATTCCGGTCTACCTGTGGCAGTAATTCGCGAAAAGGGGCGAATAAACGAATGCGAAGAATGCGACGCAAACACGATGCAGTATCAAAGAAGGCTTTCATAAGTAACGCCAAGGAAAACCATAAAGATTTCACATTCAAAGCACTTCGGAATACCTAAGTGCCGGATGAATTTTTAAAACCGGGATTAGTAAGTAAAGATTGCTTTGCTACAATTGAAAACATCCGTACTAGACCAGAAGACAGAGGGCCGCTAATGGCCGTCTGGGAGGAAACGAACATGACAGGAGGCTTGGCATGGAGTAGCAGTACCCATGCCGACTGGCCACTCCTTGGCAGGACCTGGGCACGACCACTCCTGTAGAAGAGAACTGGCCCTGGTCTGGCCGCACGACTCTTCGGCACCGTACTAAGGGAGGTTTCGTTGCCCTGACCTCGACTTAGAAGGTTAAAAGCCAAAAGAAGTGAAAGGAAGTACTCTGAACGCGGGAAAATAAGAAGAAACACAGAAACAGTGAAAGTTGCGAAACTAAGGCGAATCGTTATGAATCATTTTCCTTACGCTCCCGTCATTTTCAATCGCTTTTCAAAGGGGCGGTTGCAGCTCTTGACTAACTTCGGCTATAAATTTCAAATTAGAGTGCGGATGCGCGCGTTTGTGTGCGTGTTTTTTCATGAGCGTATATGGTTCCAAAGCTGAAGGCATACTTGCGCGCATGCGCACTGCAATCCCTTATTGGCACGGTTGACGCCGAAATGGCGCGGGGATTGGGGGTGCTGCGTTGGGCGCAATGAGGGCGCTCGTTCCCAGCTTGCGCGATAAGAAATTTCGTTTGTACCCCTCCGATATGCATTTGTTACTCACGGCAATGTCGTCGGAAATATTTTGTAATGGTTGAACGCGATTAAATGAAGTTTGTCGAGCGGCAGGCCGGTTCTCACGCCGACAACGCGCAGTGACCGCCAACACAACTGCACCGAAAAAAAAAAAAAAATAGAGGTGCTGCTCAGCGACTGTGCTGCTCGGCCAGCGACCCCTTGTAGTTATGCGGATTGCCTTGTCCTTAGCCTTCCCTTATATCCCATTCGTTCCCCCTCCTTAACCCCCCACCCACCCCCATTGGAACGAACGAGGGATTAGACGCTTTCCTTTCACAACCACGCCTGGCACAGGCTTGACCTTGGCTGAGTTGAAAGGTCAGATGGACGGAACGAGGCGCTTTCTGTGCTTGTACCTGAGTAAGAGCTTTCGCTCTAAAAAAAACATCGTTGTACACCATCAACTAAAACTTGATCTCAGATACGAATGCGGTCACTCCGTAGAGAAACCACCTCCCCAGCTGTCTGCCTCGGCCTCCGGCCACTGCTCGAGCCGGACAATCGTCTGCTCCGCTTCTCAGCCCCGCTCTTTCCTGGAGCTCGTCTCGCCTAATGGCTTTCCCGAGGAGCATCGTCTGCCAGCCGCAGACGCACTAAGCGTTAAGTCAACGCAGCCGGTAGAAAGAGAGCGTGGACAGGCGTGTCGACGTAAGCTTAGCAGACAACGCTCCCCCGCAGTAGGCGGAAAAAAGGGCGAAATACCGGCAGTGTCGTGGAATAGCAGACGAAAACTACATACGCGGCGGTGCTAGCAGACGATAAAAAAAAGGACTAAGCAGAAGCAGACGACTCGGAGACGCACTCGCACCTACATACACAAAGAAAATTAAATAACAGTGCACGCGTCCGCACATTCCCGCGGCAGATTAAAAGAAAAGAGAGCGGGGTGGACAGACAGGAATATGACTTTATGGGCCGCCAGTCAAAAGGGCAAGAACGCTACAAAAGGAGGTGCGAGAAAAAGTGACTGAAATGGGAAGCGGCGTGGATCATTTTCTCCGAGCTTGCGGGGTCAGGGCCGACGACTGAAGCCACAGTAAGCGTCGGGGAAGGCTTTCCTAGAAAGGATCAGAGAAAAGCAGCTAATACGGAGAACAGCGTTGGCGAAAGAAAGTTGACCGACGGGGCCCGCTTCCAGTTCGATGGGTCTTGCGTGCCGAACATCCTTTACTGGTCTTCGTCATCTCTTCCGCTCCTATTTCACAAACGAGAGGGGGGGCGGGGGTGCAAAGTACAGCCTAAAAAATGCAGCTGTGAGTCGATCTGTGTCCGAAAGGATATAAAAATAGATATGACGATGACATGCTTCGTGAATTTAACGGATGATCCTTAAACTACGCTTTTCGCAGATGCGCATTCGTTCTCACGCACGTACGTGAGTAACTTTTTTACTTTTGCCTATCGTCGACTGACTAATAAAACGAATAAGGGGAACAGCACTTAGTATCCAGGGCATTATCCTGCTGAGCCCGATAACGCGGGTGTGATCCCGGCCAAATGTGCTTCCTAACCATCGCACTTGTTCCTCGGTAGATAATAGAGCGCCGTTTGAAGTGCCGACAAAGAAGAAGGTACTATCCATAACCACCTCAACATTGACAAATGCACGGAAATAAAACCATGACAATCACTGCTCCCAAAGCAAGTGAAAACTGAATGAAACGTATTAAGAGAAATCGCACGTATCAGCCCGGACATTTTCCTGTTAGTCGTATCTTTTCATTTTAGGGCGCATCCCTTTGGCGGCTCTCTCTGGGTTGAGACGCGTTGTCGGCGTAACCGACTCGGTGAACGATGGCAAGACCGACGATCGAAAGAAAAAGTGAACGATGAAAGAAAGCAAAGGAGGAGAGTGTCACGGAATGCGGAGGCGAGGGCGGTGCGCCGTGGCGGCGCAAGCCAGCACTCTCCGAAAGTGGTCGGTGGGGGAGGGGAGAAAGCAGTATGCGGTGTCCGCACGAGGCGCTCGACGGCGCGATGCTTGGCGAAAATGTGATGGGGGCATGCGCGTGACTATGATGTGCGTTCGCTTAAAACGCAGTTCGTGGTCCCTTCCTTAGACTCGCTTCGCGCCGCCGACGCAGATGCTCGTCCTCGCTGGCGTTGAGAGAACCCACGAGTGAGTATTTATTTATTTATTTATTTGTACATACTGCAGGCCGTAGCCGGGCCCTTGCAGGAGTGGATACATAGGTAAAACGAAACACAATAACGCTCCACTAAAAGAAAAGGAAAAAGTATTGATACGCATAGGGTACTTCGCGATTCACATGCATACATTTTTAGAAAAAATCAATCTCTTCTAGACAGTTGACAAAAGATTCCAGCGTAGAACAATTCACAGCATTGACCGGCAACTTATTCCAATAACAAATGGCCATTGGGAATAAAGAATACTTATGTGTATTGACACGACTAGCAGGTTGAAAAATGACCTTGTTATGGTTTGTCCTGAGTGAGTGTTTAAATGGGTCCTGTAAGTACAGAGCGCGCGGTATCTTAAAATGACCGTGATAGAGTAAGTATAGGAACTTTAACCTTGAAATTATTCTTCGTTTGTAAAGTGGCTGAAGATTTGCTCTATTCATTAGGTTGGTGACGCTTGAATGCCGCGAATAATTAGAGTAGATGAACCGTGCAGCTAATTTCTGAATTCGTTCAATTTTGTCTATTAGGTGTTGTTGGTGGGGACTCCATATTATGTCGGCATATTCTAAGGCAGGGCGAATAAGAGTCTTGTATGCATTTAATTTGACTTGGGTCGGAGCATTTCGCAACCTTCTTCTGAGGAAGGATAGTTTCCCTACCGCTTTTTTGCAGACGGTGTCATATGGGGTTCCCAACTTAAGTTCGCTGAAAGCGTGACACCAAGGTATTTCACCTGATCACTTTTAGGGAGTTCATTATTGTCTAAAGTGTACGAAAAATTCAGCGGATGCTTCCTTATTAGTGAATGTGAGGCATTTGGTTTTAGATGGTTCAGTCTCATGCCCCATTTCTGGCACCAAGCGTGTATATTTTTTAGTGAGTTGTTCAACCTGATTTGGTCCTCTGAATTTCTCACAACTGTATACACGACACAATCATCTGCGAAAAGGCGCATCTGGATTGGTGATTGAATACAAAATTGGATATCATTGATATAAATAAGAAATAGCAGAGGCGCAAGTACTGAACCCTGCGGTACTCCCGAGTACACATGGAGGCTATCAGACGTATATGTGTTTACGGCTACACATTGTGTTCTGTTCTGTAAGAAGCTGGAAATCCACGAGATTAAGGTGTCATCAATACCAAAAGCCTGTAGTTTTGTGATTAAATCTTCATGTGGGACCAAGTCAAACGCCTTTGAAAAGTCCAAGAATATGGCATCAACCTGACTGTTGGTATTGATAGCGTTGGCTAGGTCATTAGTTATTTCGGCCAGCTGTGTTAGTGTTGACAACCCAGATCGGAATCCATGTTGTTGGTTATAAATAAGATTATTCCTTTCTAGATGACTGATAATAGATTTAAAAATTATGTGTTCCATCACCTTACAACTCGTGCTTGTTAGTGAAATAGGTCTGTAGTTGCTCGGTTCAAATTTAGAGCCAGATTTTAGTACTGGAATTATTTTTGCCCTGCGCCAGTCATCAGGAATACTCGAGGTGTCCAAAGACACTCTAAAGATTATAAGTAAATATTTTGAAATCCAGGCAGCATATCGGTTCAAGAATACATTAGGGATAGAATCGGGACCAGTGGACTTCTTTAGGTCTAGTTTATTCAATAGATGTAATATTCCTTCTTCACTTATAAGTAATTTTTCCATCGGGTACTCAACAGTATAGGCCGCCAGTGGTTCTTGTGAAGCAGTGTGTGTGAAAACTGACTGGAAATAGTTATTAAGCTGATTCGCAATGTCTTTAGGTTCAGTCAGTGTTCTATTCCCAGTTTTTATTTGCGCAATGGTTGGCCTATCTTCTGACAGGTAGCGCCAAAATTTTTGAGGGTCATCCTTCATAAAACTTGGTAAAGTTACACCGTAAAATCGTGATTTCGCTTCACGCACTTTCCTCACGCATAGTGCCAACGATACCAGCGATTTCGTTTTTATCTCCCTTTGTGCGACGTCGTCGCTTAATTTTTCGTTTCAACTGAATTATCTCGCGTGTTAGCCATGGGTAATCTTTGTTGACCCGTTTCTTTCTTTGGGGGACAAAGTTGCTTTCGCAAAAAGACATTATTTCTTTAAAACGCGTCCACAATTCCGGAACACTGTTCAGGGCGCTGAATTCGTCGAAGTTGCGTTCTAATATATCTGTTATTGCGCCATCGTCTGCGCGCACATAATCTTTTACGTAAAGGAATGGTCGTTTGGTAGATGAGCGAGAAACTGTGATAGGGCATGTCAGGACGAGCAACTTATGATCTGAAATACCTTCTTCTACGCTAACTGTGCTGTTTTGAAGTGTATTTCCAACGAACATCAGGTCGAGAAGAGAGGAGGACGACGCCCCAATTCTGGTATGTTCGGAAACTAGTTGGTTCAGTGAAAAACTGAACACAGTGAAAAGCAGCGATTCCGCACTTCTGGCATCTCTGTTATCATAACACATGTCAGCCCAGTTTATCCCCGGCAGATTAAAATCCCCTGTTATTATTATGTTTGACCTTGAGTTTGTGTGCTGCGAAAGATAGTCGTGAACGGCTTCCAAATACTGAGGCGCAGCATTGGGTGGGCGGTATACGCCAGCAAGTAATATGGTCTTCCCAGAATAACATAATTTGCACCATAAGCTTTCGTGTTCGGGAATTCCTTCAAGAACAGAAAACTTGATGTTGTTTTTAATGGCTATCGCTACGCCACCGCCTCTGGAAGTTCTGTCGTTACGGAGTAGTTTATATGATGCCGGTATTACTTCACAGTCCAACACGCCAGCATGTAACCAAGTTCGGTAATTACCAGCACGTGCGGGTGATGACACAGAATTAAATTTTCAATTTCGCTGAGCTTGTTCACTACGCTGCGGGCAATTGAAGGACAAGATTCTCAAGTTTTTGGTCTTCCCGTGTCAATCCGCCTTTTGACCATCGGGTCTTGCCTTTGTAGCTGCTTTTGGTCGAGAATACCTTGCAGCAACTTCTACTCTGGCGTTCTGTACGGGGTCCCAGACAAACATTTTGCCATCGACTTTTAGCTTGTCGAACACGAGGGACACCTTCGCTCCCTGTGCCTTCTCATCTGCGGCAGAGCGCCACAACTGACTGCGCACATCTCTCACTCTTTTCGAGAAATCCTCCGAAATCGATATTTCTGTGCCTTTTAATTGTTACAGCAAGAAACGAATTTTAGACTTTTCAGAGAAATCAAAAAGTCGTAGAACAATTGGTCGTGGGCGTTCGCTACGGGGATTGCCTACTCTGTGGATCCTTTCTACAGATTTTACGGCAATATCAAGTATGTCAGTAAAGATAGTTCTTTGGACCTTTTCTTGTAGCGATTTTGAGTCTTCATCAGGCTCTTCAGTCACACCGTATATTACGAGATTGTTGCGACGACTTCTGTTTTCCAGATCGTCGACCTTAGCTGTCAGTTCTAGTATTTGCTGAGTCATTGCCTAGGCAGTTTTTTCGTACTCTGCTAGTTTTTCCTTATATGCTTTAGCTGTCCGATTTCATTTTCCATGGCAGTAATTTTTTCCTCGATAGTAGATACCACACCCTCAACTTGTCTCAGATTAGCTGTAAGTTCTTTAAGCGTTTTGGTTGTTTTCGTTTGTTCTTTAAGGATTTTCTTCAACATGGCATTGGTTGATGTGGATTCCGACTCTGAGTCAGAAGTTGGCCCTGGGTTCTGTTCCACATCCCCAGATGTTAGTAATAACAGTCTAATAACATGGCAACAATCAAACATTGTGGTAATAAGACACTGTGGGCTCGGCAGCACCGTGAGGGTTACATCATCGTCTCGGATTGAGGATATTGAATTTTTCTCACTAACCTGCGTTACAAAAAAGAACCGCATGAGCGTGTGTCCCAGGTCGGTGCCGCCAAGCCCACTGAAGTGCCTGGCTGGTTGCCTCCAAGTTTTATCCTGGCGCAGTGGTAGTTCCGTTGACGTCATCCTCGCCGGAAGATGGTATTGAAGATGCACGTCTGGTTGCTTATCTTGCTTCATCCATGAATTCCCAAGGAAGGGTGGCTGGGCAGTCGTGAATGCTGATCCGATGTCTTCTGACGGAGCATGCGTGGTTGTTCCGGTAACGAAGGCTACCGGCCACAAAGCGATCTGCGTTACAAAAAAGAACCGCATGAGCGTGTGTCCCAGGTCGGTGCCGCCAAGTACTGCCTCAGCGCATTGCTGCTCTACCAAATATCGCATTAGCGAGTGCCATAGTCGCCAGTCAATTTTTAGGTACCTTACTTTTGAGCTGCCAAACAAGCTATACCAAGAGGATTGGGGACACCTTTACCGCAAGAAAGGGTATATGTGACCCCCGGTTAACCGACACAAAGAAGGAGATCATACATTTAAGGCTTTATTTCTTTTTTTTTTAAAGTTCCAAAGCCAGAAGCCAGTTCCACAACAATTAGTGGAATACTAGTACATTACTAATACTAATACATTACTAATGTGACCGTAGTTACTGAAGCGCCCCAACAAAACTTGCTTTTGGTTTTATCCCGCTCCTTGGCCGCCCCTTGGCAGGAGTGTTGAGTTTAAGAAGTGGCAAGCTGACAAGTTTTCTAGGGGACATGTTCTCGCAGAACTAGTGTCTGGTTCTCATTCAGCCACGCCAGGCCTTATTGGTGAAGTTGGCTTTTTTTCAATAAGGCCGTTTATGTAGAGGAACCTCCCTTGCAGGCCATGCTTACAGAAATTTTTGGCGCACACACGGCGGACGGCATGGTCTCGCACTGACAACCGCCTCTGTGAAAGGCCCTCATCTCCCAACTACCAGACAATGTGACGCAAAACAAAGATCTCAGTTGTATAATCAGGGCCTAATCAGGCGATAGCGTGTCAAAAACGGCCAAAAAATGTCATCAAGTACGCTAGGAGTTATCGTGAAACAATCCATTTTGATGCGGCAGCATTATTTAACTTGGTAGGTCTATAATCGGGTGTTACGCGGCAGTCAAAATGGCCGACGAATAGCACAGAAAATAGACGGAGGCTCAAAAAATACAAAGAAAAGATGCGGAAAAACTGCTTTGAATGACGTCACATTTACCATGGTAGCTCCTTTAAACAAAGGGAACTCAGCCGAAAAAAGATTAAAAAAAACTTTTGAATCTGCCAGTTGGAGGGCAGCGTAGTTGGGCGTTTTTGCGTGTTGAAATACATCTTTTGAATTATTTGAAAGAAAGCTGAGAATGAAACATGCTCTCCGTGTGGGACCCAAACCTGCATCATTCGGAAGGCCGGTCCAATGACATAAAAATTTTCAGGGAAGCTTTCAGTCACGCGCAAGACTTGAATGGCGAAGCTGTTGTAGATGACCATTGCCGGACACATAGTATCATTGTTCATTTGCATAGTTGCGGCACTACTAATCGTCGTTATATATGCATCGAAGAGGTCGTCCTCTTCATGGCGGCGAGTGGTGGATGCAAAGTCATGCTCAGCATTGTAGACTTACACCAGCTTTTCATCATCGACTCGAGGCCGCGGTGGCGGGATCAGGAAGTCGTCTCGGGAAGGAGTGGCACACTCGTATCCATGTCTCCAATGATACGAGAACGCGACGGCCGCGGTGACCTTTTCCAAGCAGGGCGTCTTTTCATTTTAAGCGTTAGCGCGGGATTTTTTTTTTTTTACCTGCGCGGTAGCGCTTGCTGACAGCGCTGGAGGTATTTTTTGTGTGTGTGTGTGTGTGTGCTAAAGCCACAGTGCCAGCCTTGGACTCTGCGGTCGCCGGAGGGCATCCGCTCAAGAGCGCTGGCCCTTTTCTTGGTATTCTTTCCTGCAAAAGCGAACTTGCGGCTTGTACAACAGCTTCGCTGTTAAAGCTATAGGTTACATGGGAGTCCGTGCTCTCATTTTCTTTCATGAGTATTTGTGGGAATGTAACTGTTTTTTTAAGCTTGGGGGGGGGGGGGGAGCGGGAGGGGGGTGGTGCAGTCAGCGCTGCTCCGACACTTTGGGGTGAAAAGGCCCTTCTATTTAACCCCTGGTACCGCGACTCGGAGTGTCTACCACATGTCAACCAACAAACATGGGCACGAGACTGCCCGAATACTACCGGAATCGTCTCTTCTATCAACGAATTGGTTCCCAGACAGTTAATCGAACGCCGTTTTATCGAACAGCCGTTTTATCGAAAAAATGCCCGTTTTATCGAAAGCCGTTTTATCGAATCCCGTTTTATCGAACCACCGACGTCCGTTTATTCGAAAGTGTGGTTTGGCGGCCTTCATTGTAATTTTCGGGGTTTATTTTGTTTAACTGGCCATCGCATTGAACTAACCTTCAGTTAGCTTCAATCTATGTTGTCTCTGCCGTGCACTACATACAAAAACCTGCTTATATATGTTGACGCATCTCTCACGTGTTTTCGATCACCTTTGTTTTATTAGATTTTTTAAATTTTTTTGCGTCCTCATTGATTGCACTCGAGCATGTATGTCCCCCTTGTTTATATATTACAGAATTTGACACTATACTATAATAGCAAACTTAACCCCATGAACAATATACTTTGAATGTGTATTTAGGTTGGTGTTGCGAAATATATCCTTTGCGCCATGGTTCATCATTATGTGATAAAAATTCTTCTCCTCCCCCATTTTGTCTAGTCACGTGGTTTGCACGCAACTCCTACGCGGACCATGTGGTCACATTGTTTGCATCTGGAGAAATATCGTCCCAAGAACTTCTGAAAGATTAGTGCTATATGAATGAAACAGAGGGGGGGTCCGACAGTGAAAGTGGGGCCCCAACAGAGCTGGTGGATTCTAGAGAACCCACAAGTGAAAAAGTGAAACCGTCACAGCCAACTCGTCCTATGTGAACTCATCAAAAGAGCTAGAAATACATATGTCCGAGCAGGCTTTTACTAGCTGCCCAGTGTAAAGTTTTGACTCTGGTCGCACAAGCCCTGATTTGATTGATTTTGGGGTTTAACGCGTCCAAGAAAGATTTCGGGTACGAGGCGCGCCGTTGTTGAAGGTTTCGGATTAATTTTGATCACTTAGAAATCTTTGACGCGCGCCAAAACCTTGACACACGAGGATTTTCGCTTTTCGCCTTCACCCGAAAAGCGCCCACCGCTGCCGGGATCAACCCGCGACCTTGGGCTCAGCAGCACAGCGCAAAGTCATTAACACCACCTTAGCCCTTGAGCCACCACGCGGGGTTTCTGAAGAGCCATAAGTGCGTTAATTGCATAAACACACGCGGGAAAATAATTATGTGACGATACAAAGGCGGAGTATGAAAAACTGAGAAGCATATCAGGGCATTATAGCCTATACGCTACAATGGCGTGTATGCTGCGGATCAGATGGGGGACTATACAGAGACGGAGAGTCGGTATATAAGTTCCGCCTGCACAATGAACCGAATAAGAAATTGACGAAGAGAAACCTTGCGCATCCCAAAAACATTAAAAGCATGCAGGAAATAAAAGGCGTCTACTGTAAATACTACAAATTTTGGTAAATGAAAGGACCCGTTGTGGAGACAATCTTTTTGAATTACGTAGCATAGAGGAAACGAAAAAAAAAAAAATACTGCAGAAATTCTCAAATGAAAAGGCTGAGAAAAACATTTTCGATAAAACGGCTTCGATAAAAAGTCCGTCAATAAAACGGCGTTCGATAAAACGACTTCGATAAAACGGCGTTCGATAAAACGGCGTTCTATAAACTGTCCTGACCCCCAACGAATCGCCTCGCAAAGCTATATATTATTGCGGTATATTTACCGTGAACGTTACAGTAATGGTGCCTGTGTAACTCTAATGTATCTCTACATGAACTTCTCAAGATAAGCGGGGGTAGGAGCAAATTATGAATTTCTAAGACGAAGCAAAACGCAATGTCCCGCAAAAACAGTTTTTTTTTTTTTCTGACCTAAGCTGCGGACGACGTCAGCTCCATCAAAGCTTCGAACAATCACGCGCGTGGTCGCAGCAGCTTCAGACTCGCTAAGCGGAAGCCCCCACGGGGAGGTCAACGGCCGGTCGGCGGGGTGTCCAGCCAGCACGCGTCGGCATGGACGCCGTCGGTCGATTCCGGACGCCGGTCAAGAACCTCCCGGAGCGACACTGCGTGAGGCCCAGGCTCTACGGGCCGCCAGGGTTCGGCGGCGTAATTTAAATCGCCCGCGCTTTGCTCGGACAGTGGCCGTCGACCCCTCCTACCCGGAAGCGGCGGCTGCGGGTTAAACTGCAGATTAACCGGTACTTTATATGCCACCTAAGAAAATTGATGTTTTTTTAGAAACATCACGTTCTTCTAAAAAAATTTCTTCCAAAACTGTTCTTGTAAAAATGACAGCGCAAAAGTTTTGTGCTTTCTGTCTGTCTGTCTGTCTGTCTGTCTGTCTGTCTGTCTGTCTGTCTGTCATTCGATTTAATCACTCGGCAAAAAAAGCCGTTGAAAGGATATGTGAAACAAAGTATATACGGGAAAGATCGCTCCCAACTACAAAAATGGTGGCATGGCTCATAAATTGTCCTATTATTCAGCACAAATGAAACCTGTGGCATATACGAGGGAAAATGCGATACCACAAACCAGAGCGCCAGCCTTTATTTACTTAGGAATACACGTTTCATTTGTTTTTACCATAGCAAGTAAAAAAGAAAATGCGTGATAGACGGTTGAATAGAGGTGAGATAAAAGCAAGCACTAAAACAAGGCCCGTCGGCTCGAGATTCTCCAAGCCCAATAAAAACAAAAGGCCCCAACAGATGGCGTGCGAGCACTGGGAAAGCTTGAAATTCTATTGATTCTATTCTATTGGAATTCTATGGAAATTATATTGAAAACCTCTATTGATTCATCATGAGAGTAGCGAAGGAGCAGGGACAGGGAGAAAAAAAAAACCTTAACCCAAGAAAGTGGTGGGGAAAAAGCCCCGCGGGTAGCGTAGTGGTCATCGCACCAGACCGGTATTCTGGAGGTCGTGGGTTCGGATCCTACCTGGCGGGAATTTTTTCTCCACTTTCTTTCTTTCTTTCCAAATTCTTTATCTGTTTCAATGACCTACCACATCCTCCCCTTTGCTTTCCGAGGTTTTCTTGACTGCCAACTCTTATTTCTGTGTTATTTTCAACGAGCCCCTCATTTCCTATTCTGATTCGCTACATGTGTAGCGAGGGCCTCTGTTCTGGCAGTCTTAATGCCATAGGAAGCTTAAGGGGGTTCAACGCTGGTCGACCACTCTCGACATGTCGTAGACACTCGCGTCACGGCCCGGGGTTAAAAAAGAAGGTCCCCTTCACTCCGAGTAGTCTGAGTGGCGCTGGCTACTACCCCAAGCCCAGGAAAACAAAATACCTAAACAAAAATACCCCAGAAAGTGGAGGGGAAAATCGCCCCGCCGATAGCGTAGCGGTTATCGCACCAGACCGGTATTCTGGAGGTCGGGGTTCGGATCCCACCTGGCGGGCATTTTTTTCTCTACATTCTTTCTTTCCAAATTCTTTATGTTTCAATGACCTGCCACATCCTCCCCTTTGCTTTTGCTTTCCGAGGTTTTCTTGACTGCCAACCCTTATTTCTGTGTTGTATGTATATATATATATATATATATATATATATATATATATATATATATATATATATATATATATATATATATATATATATATATATATTATATATATATATATATACTACACTCTCAAGAGGAATTAACTTCCCATCGGGCCCTGTCGGTTCCCAGCCCGAGAGGAGAAAGGAAAGGGGTCATCGACTGATGGCGAGTCCACACATGTCACCCCCGCCCCCCGCGGCCACACGCACTACCGGTGGGAACTGGGCTCTTCGTGGGGCGGAAAGCGGCCGCCGCGTTCCCGGAAAAGCGTCTGCGCCGCCGGCGTGGCAAAAGGCCGCGCACGTGGCCGCCCCGCGAACTCTTATGAAAGCTCTGCGGCCGCCGCGCTGTGCAACGCTGTTCAGTGCACGGCTCCGCGGTCCACCCTTTCATCATCGCCGCCACCGCCGAACACTGCACTTCACCCACCTCCGCCATGAATAAAGGCCTGGGTTGTGCGTGCCGAAGGGAAGCGCCCGTCGGAGCGACCGGACATGCGAGGCGTCCTTCCTATACCTCCGAATGCCCACGAACGTGACGATGTGACAAAATAAAAATACAAAAAGAATTATTGAGCAGTTTCGCGTGGCTCCTGGAGAGCCGTGCTGGGCATGCGCGAGAAGCTGTGCCGTCTCACGGCGCACAGCTGGTACAGTGTACAGCTGGCGCGCCGGAGCCGCCGCCACGGGACTGGATTGGATTGGATTAAATCGGATTGGACTGGATTGGATTGGAAATCGTTTTAGCGGCAGTAAACATGATAATCAGCTAAACCTAGACAACCAGGAAAACTAAAAATAGCCAGCTGAACCTTAGCTCACGCTACGTATATCCTGGCACAGCCGAGCTAAGCCAGTGCTAATTTTAAAGATGATAGTCTTTCTTGGTGTACTTAAACCCAGAAATTTTGGTCTGTCTGTCTGTCTGTGACTCGATTCAGCCATCCGGCCAAAGTCAAGTGAAGCCTGCGCAATAGCCTTATATACTCACAGCCAAATCTAAACACCTAAGTGCGGTTTATACGTTCATACTTCTGAAGCTTGTTGAACAAGAACAAGACATTACGCAAATATAGGACAAAAATTAATACGCAAGGGATATTTGCAGTGTTCCTTTATAAAAAATTCATAGCTGCTTGATTTTTGCGAAATAAAATTCAACATCCACTGCATAAAAAAATTCAACACCGTCGCCTGCTGTCGCCCGCGCCACTATAGCTTCTGGCGGCATTTTAAGAAATCAAGCGGAAACAGTTACGGAAGGTTCCACTAGATAGCTTCCACGTTTTGCTTTCAACGCACGTGGACTAGGGCGTCGCTGTACTATAAACGTTGAAGGAGGACGCCTCGATTCACGCGTGTCTCCTCCGTACGGCAGCGGTGGCATCGAGACACCCAGCCTGGAGCAGTAAATTTAAATTGACGCGGTAAATTTAAATTGACTTGTGCAAACCTCTAGCGTGTTTGCCTTGGGAGGAGCGCGACGCAAGAGTAACAACAGGAGAGGTGAGCGGGAAAGCGAAGCATTTTAAAAGCGAAGCTGGAAAGCATTTACTTGGCAAATGTTGACAAACGCTATCGTCTTTTGTCGACATTTGCAACGAAAGGAGCAGATACGCGGCCAATTTTTAATAGAAATTGAAACGGAGTAGGGATCTTTCTCGCGCTTCTGACGCGAAGAGTACCGGTGCATTATGAGAAAAAACACCCAGACGACACCGATGATATTTATTAGGCACGATTTCTCGCAACCGTGTTGATGTAGATAGTGTTGGAGGCGGTGTTGATGAGGATGACGACGACGATGATGATGCGTCATGGCGGACGCACATGCGAGCAAATTTTTGTTTCAGAAACGCCTCAGCACCACGGACATGACGAAAAATGAGTTCTCACACTGTCATTCAATTGTTTGATATAGAACATGGCTATTGCCCCATCCCTTACCTTCCCATGTCCCATGCACGGCCTCTGGGCCTTTTCGTCCCCCCAATAGAGGCTTCAATCAATCAATCAATCAATCAATCAATCAATCAATCAATCAATCAATCAATCAATCAATCAATCAATCAATCAATCAATCAATCAATCAATCAATCAATCAATCAATCAATCAATCGGAGCCAACACACACGTCATTGAACAGGGCGGTCGTGCTCGGGGTTCCTTTTACAGACGCATCATTCGAGGTTTGAAGTCGAGCGCAGCGAAAATTTCAGTTGAAAGAATGAAATGTTCGCTGCGCTCGTTATTTTTTGTTTGTTTGTTCGTTAACGTATTTTGATGAGCACCTTGGGCTTGCGCATGAGAGGAACAGGGGAGCCCCACTGGATCGGGGCTCCGCCCGACCTCTCTGATCTATGCTATGATTGGTAAATCCCTAGTGTAAACATCATGATGGGTACAGCGCAAACAAAACTAGGAAAAGAAAGGACACAGGACGGAGCGCTGAACACTCCCAACTCACAGTTCTTCTTAATGTCATTTCCAGTACAAAGCGCCTTTCTAACCCCGCCAAAAACCTTCCAGCGTCCTTTCTTGTCCGAGTTTTGTTTGCGCTGTACTTACATGAACGTATACAAACACGCCCAACTCACAATTCTTCTAGTGCAAATATATTGTACATTTTTTTATGGAGTAGACCATCGTCCGCCACGTGCCTTCGACCATGAGCCACAGCCATATTTTTGTCGCCATCGATCGATCCTCGGGTCACATCTTTGAAGTTCACTTGGGTGAACTCGGATTGAGTTCCCTCGGGCCGTGGAGGCAGATCCTCGGGTAACATCATCATCGTCATCGCCGTCATTTTTATTTCCGCTGGAGGATGAAGGCCTCCCATGGATCTCCAGCTGCTGCTTCTTTATTTCGTTAATTTCTTTATTTCGTCCATCCGTCGAGTTAATGGCCTTCTCATACCTCTAATCTTCTCTCTCAGTACCCACTCTGCTACCGAATGGTCCACTTGATTGATTGATTATTGATTGATTGATTGTAGGGTTTAACGCGCCGACGCAACACAGACGATGAGGCGCGCCGTAGTGGAGGGCTCCGGATTAATTTTGACCCCCTGGGGATCTTTAACGTGCGCCGAAATCTCGTACACACGGGCGTTTTTGCTTTTCGCCTCCATCAGAAAAGCGGCCGCCGCGGCCGGGGATCGAACCCGCGACCTCGTGCTCAGCACCGGTTGTCACTTTGTCGCATTACTTGCCAATCCCGACTTCGCTTCTGTCTCTCGATATGAGCTCTGATGTCTACCACCCGAGTTTGTTAGCTGTGCCAGGAAGCTCGTTCCCCGTCTTTATGCATTACTCCTGTCATCCATGGTTTCATGGCTCGTTGGGCTGACCCACGTTTTCTTTCCAGTTGTTTTGTTACGCGCCGAGTTTCTGCACAATAAGTCATCACCTCTAGTACTTGCTGGTTGCATTCCATTCTTTTTAGCTACAAAGGTAGCCCACTATTCATCATTTGACAGCGCTAGCCGACTACAAGCCAGCCCATACCTACTCTTCGCCAGATTTCTTTCTCGGGTTGGCATCAGCGCTGACAACCTGTCGAAGGTAGTTACATTCGTCCACTTCTTCGAGCATTTTTGTCTCGATTAACTGCGCTAGGAAGACTGGAAAGGTCTGTCGACCAAAACTGTCGAAAGTAGTTACATTCGTCCATTTTTTCAAGTTTTTTTTTTTTTTTTTTCAAGATTAACTGCGCTAGGAATACTGGAAAGGTCTGCCGACAAAAACAGAAAGCATTGGCTGGGAGTGACAGTGGGAGGTAGGAGAGCGGAGAGGAAAGGAAGAAAAATACCGGACGCATGAGGAGTTTACTTCTTCGCAGAAAGAACAAAAGAAGGGAAAATGCAGCGGGTGATGGGGAGAAGGCGAAAGCAGCGGATACCAAAAAAATAAATAAAAACGTTTCAGCTGTCCCAGAACAGCGCAAGGCTGCCCCCGCGCGCACCCGAAAAAAGAAAAAAGAAAAGCGGAAATACAAAGTGCGCGGACACTAGCTTTGCAAGACGGCTGTCAGACTGAATTCCCGGAATTCCGGCCTCCGTCTGAACGCCTGAACTTAACTATACACGTCAGCTCTCCTGGGAAAAGGGAAAGTTCTTTCGGAGGGGAGAGGGGGTAGAGGCAGAAGGAGCCAGTCAACAGACGGCTGGGGATCGAGCGAGCGAGCGAGCGAGAGAGAGAGAGAGAGAGAGAGAGAGAGAGAGAGAGAGAGAGAGAGAGAGAGAGAGAGAGAGAGGGGATGATGCCGTCATGGTGATGAAGTCGAGGGGCAGGAGAGAGACGTACAAGGCAACGCTAGGCCGTCACCACCTACATAACAGCAGGCCCTGGACTCCTGCCTCAACGACATAGCGGAACACCGATGTGCACCGTTGGATAGTTCAGCTTAAACGACGTCAGGAAGGGAGGGGAAGGCTCTAAACTAGGATAGCGTGAGGAGATTGAAATGAAACAAAGTAGCAATGCGTCTTCTGCGCTTCGCGCGCTATATGGTCGGTTCGGTGCACCTCTGTAGTGCTTACAAAGGCTGGAGGGGCGAGCACTGTTGCCAGGCAGTAGAGTGGTTGGATTCAGGAGAGGGTTCGATTCCCTTTCGACCACTCCTTCACTGAAGCAGTCCGCGTGGGACAGACAACATTGTGGATTTAGACACGCAAGAGGATCTCCAACCGAAGAAGCCCCGTAAGCCGGCAGTACCTAAGACAAGGTAGAAGTGATCTAGAGGACTGTTTCCATGTCTCCGGCATACTTTTATTCCGCTACTCCAGCCACAACGTACCACCTTTACTATTGTCCATAAATTTATCCCGTCACTCGCAGAAACACGTGAAGGTGTTCGATTGTTCCATGGTCGTACATTATGACTTCAACTGTGAGCAGTGACACTCCGGTAGTGCTGAACGACCACCCGTGGTAGATGGTTAATCTGGACATCCCTAGACGCCATGGATCTCTTCTGGCAAGGGGGTTCCTAACTAATTCAACGCCGTCTCGCGTTTTTATATCCGTCAACTGGGGTTGCAGCAAGTACTAGAGGAAGTGCAGTAAATGTCTACATGTTGTTTTCGGCAATATGCGGAACAACTAGCCCATCCTTTCTTTTGTAAATTCTCTGAATTAAGTTTATCGGAAAGTCTATCGAATTGCCTTTCTTTCTTCTTTCTTCTCTTTCGTCATGCTTCTTTCTTACTTCTTTCTTTCTTTCTTCTTCTTCTTCCGTACAGAAAGGGGAGCAGAGGCAAAGGCTTGGAGCCTGACTAGGGCCCCTGCTCCGGTGGCAGGCAGCGTGCGGGCGCAGTATATTATATTGCACACTTGCAGTCGAGTGTACAAAACAAAAAACAAAAAGAAAAAACAAAACAAAAGAGGGCTACAGACTCAGAGAGTACATTTGCAGTCGTGCTCCTCGAACGCTATAAGATTATCCGATTATTTTGCTGATAGCGCGACAGAACCGACACTTACACATTTCTTTTTTCTTTTGCTCTCCATGAACCTGAATGATTTCCGTTGCCAGTTTTTGCTTATTTTTATGCAATATTGCGGTGCTATTGAAGATAGGCTAGCATCGAGCACGGTCACGCTATAAGATTATCCGATTATTTTGCTGATAGCGCGACAGAACCGACACTTACACATTTTCTTCTTTTTCTTTTGCTACTCCATGAACCTGAATGATTTCCGTTGCCAGTTTTTGCTTATTTTTATGCAATATTGCGGTGCTATTGAAGATAGGCTAGCATCGAGCACGGTCTCTAGAATGTACTCGTAGATGACCGCTTTCTACGTTGTGACTGTCCCTTTGGCCTATTATTAACACATATCCCCGTTTACCCGAATACTAGGCAGTTTTAGTTTCATTTTTAGAGCCTCCACGTACGTAGAACTTTCACTGGCGAACATTGCGCGTGCTTGGAACGCAAAGGGCCCACGTGAGTCTCAGTAGCGAAGATAGCTTCGTGGCTTATCCCTCCGTGTGATATTGCGTTCTAAGCTGTTGATTTCGCCTTCAATTTGCCTATTCTTACCCTCACTTCAAGTTAAAATAAAAAAAACAGCTTTTTTTATCAGATGGAAGAATTGTTTTTCAGCTGTTAAGCCTGACGAATTAAGGTTTGTCGTCATAGCAACGTGCTCTGCCTACAGCACTTGTTAGTCAGCGCCCTGTCTGTGTGCCCTTTCTATAGCCCTGTTTCCCGCGCTGTTTTACAACCCAGTTATGTACCAACTGGCCCGCCTTCAATCCGTGTTACAGCAGTATGTCTGTCTGTTAGTAGATGGCGCTAGGAGTAACGTGCAGCTATGGGGCGGGAAGCACGCGCATCCAAACGTCATACGCGCGGATTGCGTCTCGTTCGTGTAACTACATGAGCGTAGGAGCAGCGCTACGTATACTTTTCACGTTTGCGTACGTGAACTCTTTACGTACGCGAAACCAAAGCTGCCTTTTCTCTGCCACACATTAAAGGAATGCTGTAAACTAAGTTTGTGACACATGGAATGAACTGCTGTTGGTGCTTGTTCGTACTAACCGGAGAAATTTCACTGTTATCATGTCTGCACAGCCTCCAAAGTTCATCAGGAGCTGAAAATACAACACTCACATAGACACGATTAGCTATTCTTTTTATATTATGCGATACTTTATGTATGCACGGCAGTACTGCAATCTTCTCTTTTCTTAAGTCATTCCGAAAATTTTTTGCCTAGCCTTCATTTTTTCAACAGCCTTTCGTCAACGGACGTTAATAAATGGCTAGGGTAATCGGCATTAATTAGGCGATTAACCTAGTCCGTAAAACTAGAGCGTATCATATGAACACATGACTTAACGAGCAAATTTGTAAAGCACATATTCGCAGTTCCTCTTTTAACCCGTTCCGAATGCTCCGACCTATATGCAAGGAGCGGCTTCTTGGCTCCACATTGGTATTTGTAACAAATGTGTTCATCAGTAAAAGAAAGGTTACGATCGAGAAACGGGATACATCCTGCTCCGGGTAGTTCATGGGTTACTTCTAGTGGCTGCAAGCTGTCATTAACAATTGTTAGCAGTTATTGCATCATAATACTATTAACGCAGTGTTACGAATCGGCCAACGCCGCCGTATTTTCCCGCATCAGCCACCACGTGCGAAGCCACCACGTGCGCCACAGCCGTCAGGCGCCCGCGTGTCGGTGAATCATACTTTCGTGTCTCGGCATGCCCGGCTCAGACGCTTCGCTATCGGCGCGATCAACATTCGGCTCTCTCGTCGGCGCGATCAACTTCCGGCGCGCCCAGGCTGCTTCACGGACTTGCGCCCCACAGCCGTCAGGTGCCAGCACGTCGGTGAGTCACGCCTCGACATGCCCGGCCCAGTCGCCTCGCCTCAACGCGCTTCAAACTTCGACGGTTGCCGGCCAGGCGAGGCATGTCTCCGCATGTTTCAAGGACACTCTCTCCCCTCTATCGGACTCCACGTGCGCCGAGGCCATCGATGACTCACGAACTGTGGAAAGAGCGTTGTGTGTGTCTGTGACGTTCGTGGCGTGTTGCTACTTGGCGTTTTGACCGTTGCTGCTTTTGGGTATACATAGAAGCAGCCTAAGTGCTGAAATTCATTCCTGTCTGAGCAGCGAATCCATGCGGTCGCTCTGCTCGAGTCCTGTATTGTAACCTCGCCCGTCGGGGCATTGTTTTTTTAAATGCAGAGCATTTCAGTAACTCACGATGTCACCCGCGTTGTCCCGTCGTAGTCCGCACCGTCGTTGTCCGCACCCCTCCCCCTACACTATATAAAAGAAAATACTATCCGGCGCCAGGTTTCGATCCCTCGACCCTGCGGGCGGAACGCAATATACATGGTGCTCTACCCACTGCGCCACAAAGCCGACACAGAATGGGACGCTACGAACGCGCCTTATATCGTTGACTCATTCAAATTACTGCTGACGAGCGCTCTCTCGTCAGCAGTTGCCCCAAGTGCAACAACATTAACGTAACGCAAACTACTTAACGTCGTGCGCCCCCGGAAATGCTCTGAATTTGATTGTGCCCCTCGCGAGGGGGATGTTATATTGCAGATAACCGAACTCCACCGAGGTCGCGATGTTGGCTGTCAGCGCCACTGGCGGCAGTGGCAACGCCGCGTACTAGACATTCGTGACAGCGCGGTCACTTTAGCTTAGCGTGGGAGGGTGCCAGAGGAACCAAAAGAACTGGTTATCGCCGGGTGTTTTTTTTGGCTTCGGCTCACCTTTCGCTATGAAGTAAACAGTTACGTTAGCCTACTGCTTCTGGACTTCTTCACGGCTGCAACAGCGGCTGGCCGCTCGCATCATACACGCTACCACTCGTATGTCGGAGGCCACGGAGATCGGATCGGGTGCCCCCGCCCGGTCGCAACAACTGGTGTCAGCGCTGGGATGACACGGTCGTAACAGCAGCTGTAAGTCAGCGCCTCTGGGCCCATTCGTTCTCCCTGTCGACCTTGTTTGTTGTTTTCACTGTGAATTCAATAATATTGTCACGGGAAAAATGAAACAGGAAAGTTTAATGGTGTAGACACACAGGGAGAAAACACACTAGGCCGCGATGCAATAGCAATGGCAAAACAGGCAGAACGCGTCTCGACCCTCTTCCTCGTCTTCCTTTCAGTCCTTTCACACAGGCGCTATGACGCATACCCCGATGAGGGGGGGATTGTACTGCGGCATTGCCACCAAAGACGAGGAAGACGAAAGCGGCGTGTAGCGTCCCGCACGAGCACCTGCGACGACGACGAAGCTGGGTGGGCATGTTGCCTGGCTTGGTCTCACCCATGGCCACCTTGTACATAGACGGTGTGTAAATAGATTGTCCATCACCCTTCGCCATTGCTCGCCTCATCACTTCTGCCACCACGTTACAATATGAAACACCAACTTGCCCAAGCATGAACGTGGAACAGTTATACTTTGCATGTCTTTCTAGAGCGAATGAGTGAAAAACCTATAAAGGAGCAAGCGGGCAGCGAGCGTGTCCTGCCGCAACAACAACAACAACAACAACAACAAAATAATAAAATAATAATAATCAATCAATCAATCAATCAATCAATCAATCAATCAATCAATCAATCAATCAATCAATCAAATCAATCAATCAATCGTTCGGATCCTACCTGGCGGGAATTTTTTCTCCATTTTCTTTTTTTTCTTTCCAAATTCTTTATCTGTTTCAATGACCTACCACATCCCCCCCTTTGCTTTCCGAGGTTTTCTTGACTGCCAACTCTTATTTTTTGTGTTATTTTCAACGAGCCCCTCATTTCCTATTCTGATTCGCTACATGTTAGCGAGGGCCTCTGTTCTGGCAGTCTTAATGCCATAGGAAGTTTAAAGGGGTTCAACGCTGGTCGACCACTCTCGACATGTCGTAGACACTCGCGTCACGGCCCGGGGTTAAAAAGAAGGTCCCCTTCCCCCCGAGTAGTCTGAGTGGCGCTGGCTACTCCCCCCAAGCCCGGGAAAAAAAAAAAAAAAAAATCCCCCCAGAAAGTGGGGGGGAAAAATCGCCCCGCCGATAGCGTAGCGGTTATCGCACCAGACCGGTATTCTGGAGGTGGGGGGTTCGGATCCCACCTGGGGGGCATTTTTTTCTCTACATTCTTTCTTTCCAAATTCTTTATGTTTCAATGACCTGCCACATCCTCCCCTTTGCTTTTGCTTTCCGAGGTTTTTTTGACTGCCAACCCTTATTTCTGTGTTATATATAAAATTTTATATATAAAATATATATTTTTATATATATATATTTTATATATATATATATAATATATATATAATATATATATATAAAATATATATATACATTACACTCTCAAGAGGAATTAACTTCCCATCAGGCTGTCGGTTCCCAGCCCGAGAGGAGAAAGGAAAGGGGTCATCGACTGATGGCGAGTCCACACATGTCACCCCCGCCCCCCGCGGCCACACGCACTACCGGTGGGAACTGGGCTCTTCGTGGGGCGGAAAGCGGCCGCCGCGTTCCCGGAAAAGCGTCTGCGCCGCCGGCGTGGCAAAAGGCCGCGCACGTGGCCGCCCCGCGAACTCTTATGAAAGCTCTGCGGCCGCCGCGCTGTGCAACGCTGTTCAGTGCACGGCTCCGCGGTCCACCCTTTCATCATCGCCGCCACCGCCGAACACTGCACTTCACCCACCTCCGCCATGAATAAAGGCCTGGGTTGTGCGTGCCGAAGGGAAGCGCCCGTCGGAGCGACCGGACATGCGAGGCGTCCTTCCTATACCTGCGAATGCCCACGAACGTGACGATGTGACAAAATAAAAATACAAAAAAATTATATTAGCAGCAGCTACACTGCCTGAGGTTGAGCAGTTTAGCGTGGCTCCTGGAGAGCCGTGCTGGGCATGCGCGAGAAGCAGTGCCGTCTCACGGCGCACAGCTGGTACAGTGTACAGCTGGCGGCCGGAGCCGCCCCCAAACCTTTTTTGGATTGGATTGAATTAAATCGGATTGGTTTGGATTGGATTGAAATCGTTTTAGCGGCAGTAAACATGATAATCAGCTAAACCTAGACAACCAGGAAACTAAAAAAAAACCCAGCTGAACCTTAGCTCACGCTACTATATCCTGGCCGAGCTAAGCCAGTGCTAATTTTAAAGATGATAGTCTTTCTTGGTGTATTTAAAACCCCAAAAATTTTTGGTCTGTCTGTCTGTCTGTGATTTGATTCAGCCATCCGGCCAAAGTCAAGTGAAGCCTGCGCAATAGCCTTATATACTCACAGCCTAATCAAAACCCCCTAAGTGCGGTTTATACGTTCATACTTCTGAAGCTTGTTGAACAAGAACAAGACATTACGCAAATATAGGAAAAAAAAATTAATACGCAAGGGATATTTGCAGTGTTCCTTTATAAAAAATTCATAGCTGCTTGATTTTTGCGAAAAAAAATTCAACATCCACTGCATAAAAAAAATCACACCGTCGCCTGCTGTCGCCCGCGCCCCCCCATAGCTTCTGGCGGCTTTTTAAGAAATCAAGCGGAAACAGTTACAAAAGGTTCCACTAGATAGCTTCCACGTTTTGCTTTCAACGCACGTGGACTAGGGCGTCGCTGTACTATAAACGTTGAAGGAGGACGCCTCGATTCACGCGTGTCTCCCCGTACGGCAGCGGTGGCATCGAGACACCCAGCCTGGAGCAGTAAATTTAAATTGACGCGGTAAATTTAAATTGACTTGAGCAAACCTTTAGCGTGTTTGCCTTGAGAGGAGCGCGACGCAAGAGTAACAACAGGAGAGGTGAGCGGGAAAGCGAAGCATTTTAAAAGCGAAGCTGGAAAGCATTTACTTGGCAAATGTTGACAAAGCTATCGTCTTTTGTCGACATTTGCAACGAAAGGAGCAGATACGGGGCCCAAATTTTTAATAGAAATTGAAACGGAGTAGGGATCTTTCTCCCTTCTGACACGAAGAGTACCGGTGCATTATGAGAAAAAACACCCAGACGACACCGATGATATTTATTAGGCACGATTTCTCACAACCGTGGCGATGTAGATAGTGTTGGAGGCGGTGTTGATGAGGATGACGACGACGATGATGATGCGTCATGGCGGACGCACATGCGAGCAAATTTTTGTTTCAGAAACGCCTGGGCACCACGGACATGACGAAAAATGAGTTCTCACACTGTCATTCAATTGTTTGATATAGAACATGGCTATTGCCCCATCCCTTACCTTCCCATGTCCCATGCACGGCCTCTGGGCCTTTTCGTCCCCCCAATAGAGCCAATAAATCAATAAAATCAATCAATCAATCAAATCAATAAATCAATCAATCAATCAATCAACCCAATCAATCAATCAATAAAATAAAATCAATCAATAAACCAATCAATAAATAAATAAACAATCACATCAATCAATCAATAAATCAACCCGGAGCCAACACCACGTCATTGAACAGGGCGGTCGTGCTCGGGGTTCCTTTTACAGACGCATATTCGAGGTTTGAAGTCGAGCGCAGCGAAAATTTCAGTTGAAAGAATGAAATGTTCGCTGCGCTCGTTATTTTTTTTTTGTTTGTTCGTTAACGTATTTTGATGAGCACCTTGGGCTTGCGCATGAGAGGAACAGGGGAGCCCCACTGGATCGGGGCTCCGCCCGACCTCTCTGATCTATGCTATGATTGGTAAATCCCTAGTGTAAACATCATGATGGGTACAGCGCAAACAAAACTAGGAAAGAAAGGACACAGGAGGGAGCGCTGAAAAACCCCCAAAACCTCAAAAATTTTTTTCCTTAATGTCTTTCCAGTACAAAGCGCCTTTCTAACCCCGCCAAAAACCTCCCCGCCCTTTTCTTGTCCGAGTTTTGTTTGCGCTGTACTAACATGAACGTATACAAACACGCCCAACTCACAATTCTTCTAGTGCAAATATATTGTACATTTTTTTTATGGAGTAGACCATCGTCCGCCACGTGCCTTCGACCATGAGCCACAGCCATATTTTTGTCGCCATCGATCGATCCTCGGGCCACATATTTGAAGTTCACTTGGGTGAACTCGGATTGAGTTCCCTCGGGCCGTGGAGGCAGATCCTCGGGTAACATCATCATCGTCAACGCCGTCATTTTTATTTCCGCTGGAGGATGAAGGCCTCCCATGGATCTCCAGCTGCTGTTTCCCTTTATTTCTTTAAATTTTCTTTATTTCTTCCTTTTAAATTTAAATTTTGGCCTTCTCATACCTCTAATCTTCTCTCTCAGTACCCACTCTGCTACGCGAATGGTCCACTGGTTGTTGATTAATTGATTGATTGATTGTAGGGTTTAACGCGCCGACGCAACACAGACGATGAGGCGCGCCGTAGTGGAGGGCCCCGGGATTAATTTTGCCCCCCTGGGGATCTTTAACGTGCCCCCGAAATCTCGTACACCCCGGGCTTTTTTTGCTTTTGGGACTCCATCAGAAAAGCGGCCGCCGGGGCCCGGGGATCGAACCCGCGACCTCGTGCTCAGCACCGGTTGTCACTTTTTTCCCCCAATTCCCTTGCCAATCCCGATTTCCCTTTGTCTCTCGATTGAGCTTGATGTCTACCACCCGAGTTTGTTAGCTGTGCCAGGAAGCTCTTTCCCTGTCCCTATGTGTTACTCCTGTCATCCAGTGTTTCATGGCTCGTTGGGCTGACCTAAGTTTTCTTTCCAGTTGTTTTGTAACGCGCCGAGTTTCGGCACGATAAGTCATAACCTGTAGTACTTGCTGGTTGCATACCATTCTTTTTAGCTATAGAGGTAGCCCACTATTCCTCATTTGACAGCGCTAGCCGACTACAAGCCAGCCCATACCTACTCTTCGCCAGATTTCTTTCTCGGGTTGGCATCAGCGCTGACAACCTGTCGAAGGTAGTTACATTCGTCCACTTCTTCGAGCATTTTTGTCTCGATTAACTGCGCTAGGAAGACTGGAAAGGTCTGTCGACCAAAACTGTCGAAAGTAGTTACATTCGTCCATTTCTTCAAGTTTTTTTTTTTTTCGATTAACTGCGCTAGGAATACTGGAAAGGTCTGTCGACCAAAACAGAAAGCATTGGCTGGGAGTGACAGTGGGAGGTAGGAGAGCGCAGAGGAAAGGAAGAAAAATACCGGACGCATGAGGAGTTTACTTCTTCGCAGAAAGAACAAAAGAAGGGAAAATGCAGCGGGTGATGGGGGGGAAAGGCGAAAGCAGCATACCAAAAAAAAAAAAAAACGTTTCAGCTGTCCCAGAACAGCGCAAGGCTGCCCCCGCGCGCACCCGAAAAAAAAAAAAAAAGCGGAAATACAAAGTGCGCGGACACTAGCTTTGCAAGACGGCTGTCAGACTGAATTCCCGGAATTCCGGCCTCCGTCTGAACGCCTGAACTTAACTATACACGTCAGCTCTCCCGGGAAAAGGGAAAGTTGTTTCGGAGGGGAGAGGGGGTAGAGGCAGAAGGAGCCAGTCAACAGACGGCTGGGGATCGAGCGAGAGGAGAGAGAGAGAGAGAGAGAGAGAGAGAGAGAGAGGAGAGAGAAAAAGAGAGAGAGAGAGAGAGAGAGAGGGGGAGAGGGGAGAGAGAAGAGAAGAATGAGTCGAGGGGCAGGGGGAGAAAACGTACAAGGCAACGCTAGGCCGTCACCACCTACATAACAGCAGGCCCTGGACTCCTGCCTCAACGACATAGCGGAACACCGATGTGCACCGTTGGATAGTTCAGCTTAAACGACGTCAGGAAGGGAGGGGAAGGCTCTAAACTAGGATAGCGTGAGGAGATTGAAATGAAACAAAGTAGCAATGCGTCTTCTGCGCTTCGCGCGCTATATGGTCGGTTCGGTGCACCTCTGTAGTGCTTACAAAGGCTGGAGGGGCGAGCACTGTTGCCAGGCAGTAGAGTGGTTGGATTCAGGAGAGGGTTCGATTCCCTTTCGACCACTCCTTCACTGAAGCAGTCCGCGTGGGACAGACAACATTGTGGATTTAGACACGCAAGAGGATCTCCAACCGAAGAAGCCCCGTGAAGCCGGCAGTAGCTAAGACAAGGTAGAAGTGATCTAGAGGACTGTTTCCATGTCTCGGGCATACTTTTATTCCGCTACTCCAGCCACAACGTACCACCTTTACTTTTGTCCATAAATTTATCCCGTCACTCGCAGAAACACGTGAAGGTGTTCGATTGTTCCATGGTCGTACATTGTGACTTCAACTGTGAGCAGTGACACTCCGGTGTGCTGAACGACCACCCGTGGTAGATGGTTAATCTGGACATCCCTAGACGCCATGGATCTCTTCTGGCAAGGAGGTTCCTAACTAATTCAACGCCGTCTCGAGTTTTTATATCCGTCAACTGGGGTTGCAGCAAGCACTAGAGGAAGCGCAGTAAATGTCTACATGTTGTTTTCGGCAAAATGCGGAACAACTAGCCCATCCTTTCTTTTGTAAATTCTCTGAATTAAGTTTATCGGAAAGTCTATCGAATTATCTTTCTTTCTTTCTTTATTGTTTCTTTCCGTACGGAAAGGGGAGCAGAGGAAAAAGGCTTGGACCCTTTACTAGGGCCCCTGCTCCGGTGGCAGGCAGCTTGCGGGCACAGTATATTATATTGCACACTTGCAATCGAGTGTACAAAACAAAAAACAAAAACAAAAGGGGGATACAGACTACAGAGAGTACATTTGCAGTCGTGCTCCTCGAACGCTGTAAGATTATCCGATTATTTTGCTGATAGCGCGACAGAACCGACACTTACACATTTTCTTCTTTTTTTTTTTTGCTACCCCATGAAACCTGAATGATTTCCGTTGCCAGTTTTTGCTTATTTTTATGCAATATTGCGGTGCTATTGAAGATAGGCTAGCATCGAGCACGGTCTCTAGAATGTACTCGTAGATGACCGCTTTCTACGTTGTGACTGTCCCTTTGGCCTATTATTAACACATATCCCCGTTTACCCGAATACTAGGCAGTTTTAGTTTCATTTTTAGAGCCTCCACGTACGTAGAACTTTCACTGGCGAACATTGCGCGTGCTTGGAACGCAAAGGGCCCACGTGAGTCTCAGTAGCGAAGATAGCTTCGTGCCTTATCCCTCCGTGTGATATTGCGTTCTAAGCTGTTTTTCGCCTTCAATTTGCCTATTCTTACCCTCACTTCAAGTTAAAAAAAAAAAAACAGTTTTTTTTTTTATCAGATGGAAGAATTTTTTTCAGCTGTTAAGCCCGAATTAAGGTTTGTCGTCATAGCAACGTGCTCTGCCTACAGCACTTGTTAGTCAGCGCCCTGTCTGTGTGCCCTTTCTATAGCCCTTTTTCCCCAGCGCTGTTTTACAACCCAGTTATGTACCAACTGGCCCCCTTCAATCCGTGTTACAGCAGTATTCTGTCTGCTAGTAGATGGCGCTAGGAGTAACGTGCAGCTATGGGGCGGGAAGCACGCGCATCCAAACGTCATACGCGCGGATTGCGTCTCGTTCGTGTAACTACATGAGCGTAGGAGCAGCGCTACGTATACTTTTCACGTTTGCGTGCGTGAACTCTTTACGCACGCGAAACCAAAGCTGCCTATTCTCTGCCACACATTAAAGGAATGCTGTAAACTAAGTTTGCGACACATGGAATGAACTGTTGTTGGTGCTTATTCCTACTAACCGGAGAAAGAGGGGTTTCGCTGTTATCATGTCTGCACAGCCTCGAAAGTTTATCAGGAGCTGAAAATACAACACTCAGATAGACACGATTAGCTATCCTTTTTATATTATGCGATACTTTATGTATGCACGGCAGTACTGCAATCTTCTCTTTTCTTAAGTCATTCCGAAAATTTTTTGCCTAGCCTTCATTTTTTCAACAGCCTTTCGTCAATGAACGTTAATAAATGGCTAGGGTAATCCGCATTAATTAGGCGATTAACCTATCCATGAAACTAGAGCGTATCATATGAACACCTACTTAAAGGGCCCCTGAGATGGGGGTTTTTGGGGGGGGGCGATGGTATCGGAGCGCAACGGCTATTTTTGAACTAATCGTGACGTGTTTGTGCGCTCTTGATTTTAAACAATTTTTTACGAGCGTAAAAACATGAGAAGCTACAAAAAACATCTTTTGTGTGTGGGTGCTTTTACACAGTCACACATATTTGTTTTATACCGGAGGGGTTCACACCGGGCCAAACCGGGCCCCTTTACCCCCTCCTTGCCGGCTTGACGTTCCCCCTTTCCTCAGTGAGCGCGGGGGCAACGACGCTTTCGCCGCGGGTCGCTCAGCGCTCCGTGTCTGGTGTTAAATATCATCAGTTTTCTTTTTTTTTCTTGGCGCTGTACCCAAAATTTTTTTTGCACCATCTGTGTTTCGAGCGTAGCCTCGACGTTGTTTCAGAGGTGGTACCGAAAGGCGCGCCAAGGGAGCGCCGCGCCGACGACGAAGGAGCAGCTCCGCTCGCAGCGCTTGGACGACGCCGGGCACTGCTCGTGATCACGAGGCGCACGCTCAAGTGCGCTCACGCGGGCTGAATAAATCAGTTCAAGCCCAAACGCTGTCGCAGCTGATTCTCTGCGGCGGTCGCGACAAGGGCAAGAGCATGCCCATCCCGTAACGACAACTGCCAAAAGTTTCATTTCATTGCTTCCCATCAAGTCATGATCGCAGAAAGTGTGGTTTGCTGCACCGGCCTTCTGAATGAACCTGTTGCCTAGTGTCCTTAGCGCGCTTTACCGTTTACCGTGTTAAATGAAGCAAGAGTATCCGTTTGCCGCTGAAAACGAAAGGATTGCACTCTGCGGTTTCTGCATTCCGGCTTACCGGCTCTGCCGAGTAGCGACATCTGGCGAATTTGTCGCAAAGCAAATGACACAAAAGTTTGTTGCCCAGAACTGTTCGCTTAAGCTTGAAATGGCTTGAATCTTAGACGTCTTAGATTGAACTCTCACAATACAATAATTTTTTTTTAAAAAGAGCCGTATACTTCTACTGTAGAGCTTAAAAAAACGAAAACATGACGTTTGGGCGGGCCCCCATCTAGTGGGAATAATTAGGACCAAGTATTGCATTAACCAGAATTCACGCCACCGCTAAATATTTCGATATAAAATGAGTAAGATATATTGTAATGATTCCGCAGTTACCTATATTCCCTTTCCCAAGACGATTTTGAAAGCATAAAAGAGCTATGCTAGTTCATAAAGGCATCTGAACCCTTGGAAGCGTGGGAAGCTGGAGTAGGGGCGGAAATTTTGCTCGCTCATTCTAAAAAAAATTGTCATTTATCGTGCTCCTGATCATCATTTAGCAAGAATGTAGTAAAAAACAACTAAGATTGCTTGCATGAAGCGCAGAGCACAGCGCATTTGCTGTGCCGTAAAGTTCCGGAAGAACGCCCACCCAAATTTAAGTACAGTGATATCAAGTGAAAAATACGAGATGGGCGAAATTTCGGGTCAAGCGCGGAAAGGACGAAAAATGACCGCATCTACACATGAAGAATGATTCGGGGTTTTTTTTGTTCACTCATCGGCGCTAAAGCCATGGATTTTACGGGGGGGGCGCGCGTCTTTCAGTAAATTGAATATTTCACCCGTAAAAAGGGGGGGGGCGATGTTTCGGGGGAGGGCGTTCACTCGGAACTTTCCGGTAATCTAATCAAAACACGAGCGTACATTTCGCCGGCGAAGGGGGGTCGCTACTACAGTCGGTAGAAATTCTAGCCTCTGTATCGCTATGTAGCGACGGAAAAATAAGTTACCGTTAACGGAAACTTTCGCGCATGCAAGGTCGACTTCCGCAATCACCAGTATCTCCTGCTCAAAGTCCGTAAAGACTCAAAACGTAGCTTAAAAAAAAAAAAAAAGGGCGTCGTCGTCTCATGTGCGACCCACTCGCTGAAGTAACCATGGTAACGACGACGCTCTAAACCAAACCGCCGCCGTCAAAAATCGCGGACATTCCGGCGGCCAACCATGAAATGAGTGCTTCGCCTCGGACGAGGTCGGACTATGTCGTCATCGCAAGCCGCCGAGCCAACAAATAGTTCTGTCTCGTCGGGGTAATAATTTTTTTTAGCGTGAGCGAATATGCTTACTATTTTGGACTTGTTTCTACAAGAACTATAGAGTAGATTTCTGACACAAACAAAAACACTTTGAAATCCATCTCAGGCCCCCTTTAACGAGCGAATTTGTAAAGCACATATTCGCAGTTCCTCTTTTAACCCGTTCCGAATGCTCCGACCTATATGCAAGGAGCGGCTTCTTGGCTCCACATTGGTATTTATAACAAATGTGTTCATCAGTAAAAGAAAGGTTACGATCGAGAAACGGGATACATCCTGCTCCGGGTAGTTCATGGGTTACTTCTAGTGGCTGCAAGCTGTCATTAACAATTGTTAGCAGTTATTGCATCATAATACTATTAACGCAGTGTTACGAATCGGCCAACGCCGCCGTATTTTCCCGCATCAGCCACCACGTGCGAAGCCACCACGTGCGCCACAGCCGTCAGGCGCCCGCGTGTCGGTGAATCATACTTCTTTCGTGTCTCGGCATGCCCGGCTCAGACGCTTCGCTATCGGCGCGATCAACATTCGGCTATTCGGCTCTCTCGTCGGCGCGATCAACATTCGGCGGCGCGCCCAGGCATGCTTCACGGACTTGCGCCCCACAGCCGTCAGGTGCCAGCACGTCGGTGAGACACGCCTCGAAATGTATGGTAAATTTCATGATGAAATAAATCTTGAAATCGTGAAATCTTGAAATCTTGACATGCCCGGCCCAGTCGCCTCGCCTCAACGCGCTTCAAACTTCGAAGGTTGCCGGCCAGGCGAGGCATGTCTCCGCATGTTTCAAGGGCCCCTCTTTTCCCCTCTATCGGACTCCACGTGCGCCGAGGCCATCGATGACTCACGAACTGTGGAAAGAGCGTTGTGTGTGTTCTGTGACGTTCGTGGCGTGTTGCTACCTTTTTCGTTTTGACCGTTTTCTTTCTTTTTGGGGATACATAGAAGCAGCCTAAGTGCTGAAATTCATTCCCGTCTGAGGGAGCGAATCCATGCGGTCGCTCTGCTCGAGTCCTGTATTGTAACCTCGCCCGTCGGGGCATTGTTTTTTTAAAAGCAGAGCATTTCAGTAACTCACGATGTCCACCCGCGTTGTCCCGTCGTAGTCCCCACCCCTCCCCCTACACTATATAAAAAAAATACTATCCGGCCCAGGTTTCGATCCCTCGACCCTGCGGGCGGAACGCAATATACATGGTGCTCTACCCACTGCGCCACAAAGCCGACACAGAATGGGACGCTACGAACGCGCCTTATATCGTTTACTCATTCAAATTACTGCTGACGAGCGCTCTCTCGTCAGCAGTTGCCCCAAGTGCAAAAAACATTAACGTAACGCAAACTACTTAACGTCGTGCGCCCCCGGAAAAGCTCTGAATTTGATTGTGCCCCTCGCGAGGGGGATGTTATATTGCAGATAACCGAACTCCACCGAGGTCGCGATGTTGGCTGTCAGCGCCACTGGCGGCAGTGGCAACCCGCGTACTAGACATTCGTGACAGCGCGGTCACTTTAGCTTAGCGTGGGAGGGTGCCAGAGGAACCAAAAGAACTGGTTATCGCCGGGGGTGTTTTTTTTGGCTTCGGCTCCCTTTCGCTATGAAGTAAACAGTTACGTTAGCCTACTGCTTCTGGACCCTTCACGGCTGCAACAGCGGCTGGCCGCTCGCATCATACACGCTACCACTCGTATGTCGGAGGCCACGGAGATTGGATCGGGTGCCCCCGCCCCGGGCGCAACAACTGGTGTCAGCGCTGTGATGACACGGTCGTAACAACAGCTGTAAGTCAGCGCCTCTGGGCCCATTCGTTCTCCCTGTCGACCTTGTTTGTTGTTTTCGCTGTGAATTCAAGAATATTGTCAAGGGAAAAATGAAACAGGAGAGTTTAATTGTGTAGACACACTAGGCCGCGATGCAATAGCAATGGCAAAACAGGCAGAACGCGTCTCGAACCCCCTTCCTCGTCTTCCTTTTCAGTCCTTTCCCACAGGCGCTATGACGCATACCCCGATGAGGGGGGGATTGTACTGCGGCATTGCCACCAAAGACGAGGAAGACGAAAGCGGCGTGTAGCGTCCCGCACGAGCACCTGCGACGACGACGAAGCTGGGTGGCGCATGTTCCTGGCTTGGTCTCACCCATGGCCACCTTGTACATAGACGGTGTGTAAATAGATTGTCCATCACCCTTCGCCATTGCTCGCCTCATCACTTCTGCCACCACGTTACAATATGAAACACCAACTTGCCCAAGCATGAACGTGGAACAGTTATACTTTGCATGTCTTTCTAGAGCGAATGAGTGAAAAACCTATAAAGGAGCAAGCGGGCAGCCAGCGTGTCCTGGGGCCCCAACAAAAACAACAACAAAAACAATAAAAATAAAAAATAATAATAATAATAATAATAATAATAATAATAATAATAATAATAAAATAATAATAATAATAATAATAATAAAACACCAACAACAACACCACCACAACCTGACGGACACAAAGTTATGTTTCAGTATTATTGTTTATTTGCGTAGTTGCGGTGCTAGTAATCGTCGTCATATGCTTCGAAGAGGCCGTAGTCTTCTTCGCGGCGAGTGGTGGATGCAAAGTCATCCTGAGCATTGTAGACCTTCACCAGCTCTTCGTCATCGACTCACGGTGGCGGTGGCGGGATCTGCAAATCGTGTCTAGAAGCAGTGGCACACTCGTTGCCATGTCTCCAATTATCCATTATGGCTTCCACAGAATGCGGCGGCCGCGGTGATCTCTCCCAAGCAGGGTGTCTATTAGACGCTGCCGCGCGTGAGCGTTCATCTGCCGTACCGAGCGCATGCGCACGACGACACGAGGAAGAACGAACGAGGGGCGTAAGCATGACGCGTCTTTATCATTCTGAACAAGCGTTGCCATGATTACGACGTACGCTGAAGTTCTTTTTGTTGTTGTTTTTGCTAAAGGCATTTCGCGAGCCCGGGACTCGGCAGATGCTTCGAAAGGGACGCGCTCACAAAAGGGTCGGGATTTTTTTCCCTCCTTGTGACTTTTGCCTTTTTTTTTTAAATGCGATGCACTTCTTAAGCGAGCCTGAACTCGTTCCCCCCGCCGTTTTTCCGCATAGCAACAGCTGCGGGTGCGCCCCCCCCTCCTTCCCTAGCAACGGGGGGGGATGGGCGGGGCGCCCGCGTGCCAGGAGTGGGGGATTGGCCAGGGGAAACCCGGGCGTGGAGGGAAAGGGGTAATTTCACCCCCCCTTAAAAAGGGGTAAATGACACTAAAAAATTTCAAAGCTGAGATCCGTCTAGCCCCAAACAAAGTAAAAAAACCCCACAAAACAAATAGGGTGTCCCGGGGAATAAATTTCTCTTTTCTTTCCCTTTGCCTTTTTTTGTTTGGGTTTCTCTTTTTCCTTTTCCGCCCTTTTTTTGAACCCCTTCCTCGGGGCATTCGCATTTTTCCAACCATTTTCTTTTTTCCCCTTGGGGGGTTTTTTGGGGATTTTTTTTTGCAACCAAACCCCCGCTTCCCGGGAACTTCTTCCCCCGCGGAAAGGGCAAGCCCCCGCGCGTTCCGGGGGTTTTTTTGGGGGAAATTTTTTCCTTTTTTTTCAACGGCGAACTTACGCCTTGTACAACAGCTCCGCTGTTAATAATACGTTGATATTTTTATACTATACGAAAGCTTATATTGCCCCAAAACAATGCCTTTTTAGTAAGGCATTCGTGTATAAGTTTGCAGCCGACTTTAGAGGCGCTCATTGTACAGTTTTGTATAGGGAAACGCCGTGGGATTCATACTTTCACATCAGACTGTTTATATTTCGCTTGAAAAATTTTTTTTCAGCGATGTATTGAGATGTAAAAGAGAACCCAACTTGAAAGGGGCTCGGTGTTGAGGAGAGCTGCTTGCTCATGTATTTGACAATCCACCACCATCTCTTTTGCCCAGAATGAACCTCCTCCGCCATTTCCCACCTCAGAATTTCTGTAATTTATTGTGTTTTGTTCGATAGCGCTCAATAGCAGCAGAACACACGGCAATTCAGTTCCATTCGGTTTAGTTAGGTTTATTGGTCCATTTCTGTGCAGCCGAGTTTTAGGCGATATTTTTGTAATGCACAGTGCCTCCATGCAAGAAGTAGAGAGAATCGGAGACCGCCGGCACATGCGCACTGGCCACACGAGCCAGGAGCAACCACGCGTCGTCTGCTACAGCGCGGCGCCGGGCCGCTCAGCTTTCGACAGTTGGGTAATCCCGCACTCGCAGGATAGAATAAAAAGAAACAAAAAACTGAATATATTTTTATTCTGGCTGCCTAATAAGAACACTCCCTTGCACCCTGTACTTTCCAACACATTATACTTACTAAGCCCCTTGTTTTCATCGACAACTAGGGCAGCATCGTATTTTGTGCATTGCCCCTTTTGTTAGGTTAGCGTGGGCTAGGCCACGGCTTGGAAAGCAGTTTTAAATTGCTATAGCTTTCTAGGAAAAGGTCATATCAGCAACATGCGTGTACTAGGTAGTCAATAATCCATGATAAGACTTTCAGGCGCGAAAATGTTTAGATGAAGTACGTGAAGGACAGGGACATGCGCTATCAATTTGTGTAAATTGACGTTTCACAAAACACTAAACAATTGAGCTGCGAAGTGGTCACATCATACGTCAACATTTTTCCGCGTTTGAAAGACCTATTGAGGTTATGTTAGTGTTTTGTTTCCACCATGTCATAATGCGGTATTGTGCACTGTAAAAATCATCTTTTTCCCCCTCTTCGCATAAATATTGTCACGGGCAATGCCCTACAGGGTCATAACCCAATTAAGATGACGACGATGACGACGACAGCGAAGTGGCTGCCGTGGGCTCTCTAATGGCCGCCAATAAATACTGTACATACATCGTTCTACCTTTGAATACATCTCTCCATCTTCAATCATGGTTCAAATCATTTGCTCTGCCGCTACGTAACAATATTGTTCGCTTATTGAAAGGGTGAGAGTAGCAACATTCACTATCAGAAGGAAATATGCTGGAGTTTTAGCTTGGGAGGGAACATGTTCGCGTGCGGTATCTTTAATGGTGTGTCGCTTGCTACAACGCTCCGTCTTCGTCGCAAATATTGCTAAGGTATTTCAGTTCAGAATGGCTTTCACCCGAACCTCAATCAAAGTTAATACCTGCTGTTACAATTAACAAGCTGGCATAAGCCCGCCTCGTTTATTTCTGGCTATTTTCCCTGCCTCGTAATGGTCTTGCAGGATGGCTAAATAATTTGCTATAAAGAAAGTTAACCCTGTTCCCCCAGTGTAAAACCTTCTAAAGCACCAGATCATCCAATAGTCTTTATGATGATTTATTTTAGCTTCGGTTTTTTTCTCGTGCGTAATATTAGAGTCGCCTTAGCGGATAATTGTTACAGTTTTTTTTTTCGATTAGTTACGGTAAAACAACCATTACAGCCATTTCTTGTAACCGAGTGTAGGATGCTCCTTTCAGGGCTGGTCATGTATTGACAGCAGACAGTAATTCGGCTTAAAAGTTAAGTCCTAATGGTAGGGTCGGCATTCTGTTAGAGTCGTCTGGTGGGCTAATTGTCATATAATTTGTTTCGGGGTACTTTCGATAACGCAAGAGTTATATCCGTTTTCTGTAATACCAATTTTCCCGTAAGTGGCCATGCTTCACTGCGCGACAGGACAGGCAACGTGAGAAAGCCAGCTTACAAAAAAAAAAAACCAAGCTTGCACCAATCTTCACCTCTAAACATAAATGCATGGCTAGGAAGTTATCTCCTTATGGGCATTTCAAGCAGTTTTCAATCGAAATATGAAAGCCCAAGGAATTTTTTTCTGTTTCTTATGATTTTTTTTCTATACTGGGAACCTGTTTTTGCTGGGCGGAGAGACCTGCTGAAGAGAGGGTGATACGATACCAGCAGAGACGGACGTCAGCGCCAGCTCTATAACAACTCAACTGTTAAAAATGCGTGGTAAGGGACCTTAGCGCTATGTCCAACAACAATTTCAAGCTGATTTTCACGCTATGGCAAAGCTCAATGCATAAAATGAAAAGAAGGGGCTTTTAATTATAATGTACTAAAACATACAGGCTGCAAGTGAGGGCGCTTATTTTCGCAGTGAGAACTAAAAAAAATGTATTCTGTTTTTGCACTTCCTTTTATTCCATCCTTCGAGTGCGGGATTACCCAGTTCTAGAAACTTGAGCGGCCCGTCGGCGGCGCTCTAGGAGACCGTAGAGTTTCTTACTATATACACTAGAGAGGACTCTGACGCTAGCGTCTATGCGGCTCACATCAAGGCCGTCTGTGTCGTCATGGGCCTCCATTATACCGTGTGCTCGCCTTCGTTTCATCATTGGCTTGGATTGTGGCCGTAAATTCGAAAACAAAAACGCAAAGAAGGGTGTGTAATTATATAATTATAAAAAAACACACTGTTTCAAAGCTGAAGAAAAAGAAAAACAAAGCTTGTTTTTTTTACCGGAAGTCTGCCAGAACGGTTATGCCTAATATTCTGCAGACTAAGCTGGTATTTAACAATAATCTAAATTTTGGGAGAGTCTCATTAAATACTCTTATTTTGCAAACACTTCAAATAATAAAATATTTGAAAAGCTCAGGAAGTTTTATGAGCCTTCGCCTTCGCGGTTTTTTCTTTCGTGCTTTCGTAACAGACCGCCTGCTACGACTTTCGCAGTAGCAATTTACCGCTCAGTCAATATGTCCAGGCGCTATTACATATGTACTGCTACTGCAAAAAAGAACCGGAAAGCGCCCTATACTTACCACAAACTACCGTGTTTACATTGTGGGTTTGTACTTGTTTAAATATGAACTGATGGTCGCTCGCCGGAACTAGTCCTCTCACTTTCTTACAACCGAAGTACAGCTGTCTTAGCATGAACTAATGGAGCGAATTTGGAGTTTTTAAGAGAAGCAAGTTTCCTCAATTTCAGCCGGAGTGGCTACCTGGTAGACATAGCAATGCATAGTAAAGAAAGCAAAACTACAAAGACGCTTAAGAAACCGATAGGCATGCCAAGCCATCAGCTGTGGTCTTCCCATAAGGCCATAACCGCCCCACCCCGACATGTATTCCCAGGCGCAGTTTTGTCTCTGGCATACTTACTAAGAAACTATGTAGGAGCCGACGCGCAGCTGCGCCCGCCTGGTGCGGTCACTGCGCATGCGCCGGCTGTCTCCCATTATCGCCACTTCTCGGCGCCGGCGCTTCGCCGAGAGCAGCGGCCACGCATTCGCCGCTTCCCCGCACTGTACATCGTTCCGCATGGATAGAACAGTATAGCCATAACCAAAACTCACCATTTCTGTATAGCTCTTTGGCGAACCTTCTGCAAGGAAGCGTGCCAACTCGTAGCCACTAGGGATAATTTCTCGCGACTTAACGCTGGATGCCTGACACTCATGGAGCGCGACAGACACGCCTGATGCTGTAATATGCTCTGCCGGTAGGTTTTGGCAGCTGTAACCGGGTAAATAAAAACTTTCTGCAGTCAGGACGGAGGGCTCAGTGTCGCCGTTCCCTGTCTGTCTGCCCGCCCGTCAGTCAGTGGATAATTTTGTCAATCGGTCGGTCAGGCAGACAGGCTAAGGGAATTTCGGTTAGTAAATTAATTCCAGAAAGCCACTTGCCTCTTCGAAGAAACGTGAAGAAAACTACAATAGCATAAAAACGGAATTCATGTGTTGAAACGAAAACGTTATTTCGCTTAGCGTTCCGTCAAACTAACGCGAAGTCAGTGCTACAGCAATAAAAGTTTCATTTAGTCTGGATATTAAACACCCTCCCTCTTTAAGGTAGCAGCATTAAGTTATTTCTGGAAGCCATGGGATATAATAAACAGTAATCTAAATCTGCGTAAACCGCTATGTCACACAAAGCATATCGGGCTAGCATTCGTTCAGTTGTATCGGAAAGCACTGAATACGGTGTAGCCGATTTGCTGTTACCAGAAAAAAAAAATACCCGTATTTATTTCTGAGGTTCAGCAAGCCAAATAATGGAACAAAAGTTACGAACTTTGTATTCAGAGAACAATGCCTCATTGCAGTCACTCAACTTGGACGCACTTTTTTCCATGGCATAAAACCGATGTACCCGCCCTCACGGATGACGACTACGCCGACAGAACAAGTGTCGCCAAACTTATTGCCCCAGGAAATCCATTTCAAGTCCACGCAAAGCCGGGCAACGGAAAACACGGCATAGAAACACCACGTTCCGCTACGAGGGGTCCAATCCCCGGCTACTAACATATGCTCGAAGAGCTCCAGCTGCACACAGGCAAAAGCTACCCGCGCAAATCGCGCACACGCGACCACCACCGCTTCTGGGACCCGAACCCCCACCACACGTCCCCGCACGTGGTACACATAACCAGTGCTCGCGTCAGCGCGGCGGTTCTCGGAAACCGAGAGACATCCCCGAGGAATTCGGCGAAATCCCAGCGTGTCCCCCCATCCAGACACAGCCCTCTCTTCGCGCCGGTTGATTGAGTGAGGGGGAGGCGGCGTCGCCGAAGAGAAACAAAGAGCTCAAAGGCGCCCGGCCCGGAACGCCCCCCTCGAGGTGGCGGGGTTCGAGCCCCGAGGCCTCATCGTCCGGCCAAGCTCAGCTCGGCAACAACTTACTCTTCATCCCCCTTCTCTTCGCGTAACGAGAAATGTCGTCACATGACAACAGTAATCGAGATAGAGGGAGAGGAGGAAGCGTGGGAGATGGTCCCCATCTGGGGAAGAGATCTGGGGAACTGACGGGGCTGATCCTCCATATTGGCTTGCTAAAGGCGATGGGAGGTGCCAGGAGGGGAGAGAGTGCAGCATTTCGCGTTTTGTTATTTCATCTTCCTTCGATTCCTGGTACTCGGCCGGTCCCCCGACCGCCGAACTTTGGTTTAGCTCGACTCCTAACACGTGCTCGTCGTACCCAACGCACGCAAGACGAGGGAACCGTCCACTTTTGCTTCTTTGAACCTGTTCCCTGTAACGAGCCTGGGCTGGCAAGTTGCGTTGCTAGGGACAGTTCTTTCCTCGGCCATATCCCGGCGGGTGCTCAGAGAAGTACACACAACCATCTTCGACATGACTGCTGCGTTTGGCTGCTGTGCGACAAAATATTGGGCAGAAAACGAACAAACGTAAGAGAAAGCGAGTCTGGTGGCGCGCAGCGACGTTTCGGAGAAGTCGACTGCTCTCCGTTTCCACCCTCCCAGTTCTTCCCGCGAAAAACTGCGAACGCGATTCGTCGAAATGTTCGGGAAGATTGGGAGAGGAGGAAAACCTGGTCTTCCCAGCACTTCTTCCTGATTTCTTTTATATTTCTCCCCGGACTTAAAGCATATGGCTCCCTGGACTGCATCGTGGCCAGATTCCCAATCCGCTTTCATGCCAGCGCAGTAATCCTCGAGCAAATAAACAAAGCGCAAGGGGAGTCTGGATACCCTTAGGAGGCAGCGGCGGTGGGCACCGCATAGCAACAGAGCGATTACATCACGAGTCGCGGGATGACTGGGATCACAGTGGGAGTTCTGGGAGGAGGAGGAGGAGGAGGAGAGCGGGGAGACGCTCTCGCTTCCTGGTAACGAGAATTGAATTCGACTGCGCTTCTCAGAAGGCAAGCGCCTCGTCTGTCATTCCAGCGAACAGGCGGCGGCGGCGACGACGAGGAAGTTCCCGTTATTCGCACCGGGGCTGGAAGCAAAGTAAACACAGGTGGTTTTCTACGGAAATGGCTATTCCTATGCGCTTCCACCCCGCGTTTCTTCGTAGTGCTGAGCACCTGGCTTATAACAACCACGCTTCTCTTATCAGCTGACTATCATATCACTCTTTCTTGTTGAATCCCGGCATTAGGACATTTCGGGATCGGACTGGCTAATCAGAGTGTTTTCGTCGATCGCAATCGCAATCCGTTTGTACAAGGTAATGACAGCGCACCGAATTGGCATGCCTCGTACAAACACGCCCATGCTGCCGGTGCTTGACGGATGCGAATCACGGAAGAGGATGGTGGAATTCGGCACGATAATGACCTCTAAGGGGTTGCGTTACGCTACGTGATCACTTGGGCCAAAGCTTTGAGCGTGTGGTTGATTGCACTTTTGTTGAAGACTGTGTAAACAAACAACACTTAATGTGCACGTGTCGCGATGTCCTGTTGATGGGTGGCGCAAACTTTCGCGGCCGACGCTGTACATTTCCAAGCTAATATCCCGATCATTGATAAATTTATCGGCCGTCATCGACGCATGAAGAGCAGAGTCAGTGGAATATTTAGTTACGGGAATGGTGCGATCGATTTGCCGCCGTACTCCAGAAACTGAGAGAGTGATCACATGGTTTATTTGAATCAGGAGTGGGCCCTCCACGCACATCATCAGTGATGAGATGCCACATTCGACGCAGAGAGAGCGATAGAAAAAAGCGTAATGGCCGAATTCAGCCTCTCTTACGCATAAGCAGACTCAGGGAGAACGTAGCCCCTTCCGCCGTGGCACTTATTTTTGGATCGCGGACAGAGAAGAAAATAGGCTTGAGGGTGGGAAGGTTCGGCTCAACGAGATTCGAAACTGCGTCGTCATAGTTCCGAAGCAGGACTGTATCGGTATCTATGAAAACGGCTTTTGCTGATCGACATGCGTGCTTTGGGTGCGAGATCAAGAAAGTGGTGACCAGCGTTGCCAGATTGGAAAGAGGCTCCAACACCAGCCTCTCGTTGAAAGTTCACCAGATTTCACCAGCACTGAAATACGGCCGCTATAACGTATTTCCTGCTCCTGTATCATTTCTGAGCATGCAGTTCGCCAAAACATAGCCTTAAAGATGGTGCTTTTCTTGCTTATGGCAAACCGTCCTATCGCTGAGGGGATGACTTGCTTGATTACCTCTATAATTAAAAAAAGACAGGTGGTATGACTTGATCGCCACTGTAATTAAATTAGTAAAATAGGTTTGAGAAAGTGCAATAAAATATCTTATTCGTATCCGTCGCAATGCCGGTTCACAGAGCACTTAGTGCATTTTCTATGGGCATGCTCGCACAGAAAGTTGCTGCGCTCCCTATGACTTTCGCCTATGTTTATACTCTAACAAGATCTGGTGAAATGTATATTTCTCTCAAGTTAAAATGGGGTCTTTAAACACTTGGCTAGTCATTGTAGAATTAACATGCCATACAAAGCATTTGTAGCTCTCACAAATTGGTGAGGAATTTATTAGAGAGGAAATATAGTGGTACATCGTGCATAATATATTTCCAAGGATGCCGTCCACTGAGGTTTGTTTGAAATACCAAACGTCACTTCGCAGTTTTCTTTACTTTCAAGGAGTGGTGAAAGCCAGAAATACTTTGAAACACGGTTAAATAGCGTGGTATAGACGGGACAGCAAAGGAGAGACCCCACAGGACTAGTGCTAGTCCTGTGTGGTCACTTTGTTGTCCCGTATATAACGTGATACCTAACCATGCTTCATACTTCGAGCCAACTAGCCCACATTTATGCATTGACAAAAATACTGATCGAGAACACTACAATACGCATGCAGTCCAATAATGTAAGTGGCTGTTCGTGTTTACGAGCGGAAAAAAGCTTCCATTCAGATAAACGAAACCATGGTTTAAAGCAGTCACAGATTTTTAAAGCGAAGCTTTTTATGTCTCAGTGATGGCGTTTGTAGTCCGCCTCAAAACCCACTCCAGGAAAGCCAACTTTCTTGGGCTATGATGATGATCGCGGGTGAAGTGAAAGAAAAAAAAAACAATTTCTGTGGTCGGAATCGAACCTGGGTCCCTTGCTTTACGAAGCCAACGTTTATCCGATGTGCCATCCCGACATGGCTCGAAGCTTAAAGCAAAGCTTTCTATCTGTCACTGATGGCATCTGTAGTCCACCTCAAAGCCCACTGCAGAAAACCTAACTTCCACCTGTAAAGCGTACTCTGCCTCAAATATACTCTTTCGCAGGAGAAGCCTGCTTTAGGTTTTCCTATCGACCGACGAGTCCCTTACGAGAAAGCTTCGCGTTCAACCATCGCCGTCGTTTGACGGAGGGGTGCATCAATTTTTCACCACTTTTTACCAGATATTGTCTGGTGTAACTGTACCGGCACCGCAACGCCAGCAGCCATAAAATTTCACCGCATTTTCCTAACCTGGTGTTCGATTTTACCATCTGGCAACGCCGGTGAAGACCCTCGAGATGGCCACGAGGCTTTTAAAGGGCGAAACACATGAGCGAAAAAGGGCGCGTCCTCGCGCGTCTCCCGCTCCGAGAACCGGTTCGGTAGCCGGCCACTCCAACGCGCGTCCAACCTGCTGCATATTTCGCCGCTTCGCGTCGGAAACCGGATCGCTCGGACGCGCATGCACAGTCGGATCTCGTAGAGGCACACGCCTCCTTTTCCGCTCGTGTGCTACGCCCTTTACGCAACTTCGGGTCAACGGACATTCGGAAGAAGAATGAAAAAAAAAAAAAAAAAAAAAACCCAGAATGATGAGCATTTTGATGAAGCTGTTGAACATGATACTGATGATGATTATGATGATGATATGCTAACTAAAAGCGCAGAAAAGCGCGGGACAAAGAGAAGAACTACACAGGAGAAGCGCTGGCTAACAACTGAGTTTAATGAAAGCAAAAGCGGAAAATCTCGACACAGCGCACCCTTGTGGCGCATCATACACACAAGAACTCACGTAATTCAACAGCAATCGGGAAGGAATCAACAATCACACATGCGCCGCAACAATTGGCCGATGAACCGTGCAAATGTTGGCAGATCGATAGCAACATGACCGAACATTGTGAAGCCAAGGAATTTACCGCCTTCTTCACTGAAAGCTATCTTCAAGATAGGCGAATTCCTCATTAAGGAGGGCGACGGATGTGGCGCTGACACAAGTTCCATTCTTATCGCACAAAAAGACAAAGTAAGCCTCCACCACCTCGCGTGTACGTTGCTGAGGGTGCCTAAATAGGACTTCTGTTTTTTTCCAGCAGAGGCACACACCCATGCTTCCTGCAGTGGTCAGATAGATGGGAACATGGGGTCCCCTTCAAGGACGACGAGTGTTCTCGAAGACGGATGTTCAGGCACCTGCCCGTCTGGCCTACGCAGGATCCACCGCAATTTAACGGGATTCGGTAAACAACGCCTTTCGCGCATTTTATGAATCGTTTTCCATGCTTGACCCCGCACCCGTCTGCTCGAGTTTCTTTCTTTTGGTTGACATTTCTGGCAATAGCTCCACACAAAGAGGACAATTTGTTTGGTGCCGAAAACACTACCTTGACATCGAACCTCCCCGCCACCTTCTTTACTCGGTGAGAAACGCGATGGGTTAAGATACTACCACCATCCTCTCATCCCGACGGGCCACTTCACCCTCTCCCCCAGTGAGTCCACGAGGACGCTTGTTGTCTTTTACAACGCGTTGCGATACCGAAACCAGCAATTCTTCAGAAAACACTGCCTGCTTTAGGCGAAGCGCCTGACAAGAAATGCTGGACTGCTTTCGGGGCTGGCGCGACTTTTTCAATGAAGATCTGAGGCAATTCACTGCTAAACCGTTCTTGACTGTCTTCGAGTGACAGGAGGAGAAATTCAAAAGGGGTTTTGCACTCCTCGGGCTGAACTCCCAGCAAACGTGGTCCGAACCGAAGATTAGAACCAAATCTAAAAACCTGATAGCGTTATCAGTAGGGACTTCAGTGGTGAAAGTCAGGCCCATCCCGCACTGCTTTAACTGCTTGAAAATATCAATCATGTCCCGCATCATGTCCGCTCTGCGGCAGAAGGCTTTGTAGTCGTCAACGTATCTACATACTTTTAGAGCTGTACCCTCGAGCGCACGCTCAAGGGACCTGTCCGCATAACTTAGAAAAATGTCGCTTAAAACTGGCGCCACTCTTTGCTTACCCATTCAACGAATGTAGAGCGCAGGTAAAAGTCCAACAGTTGAAGAAATCCCTCAACCGAAATTCCGCAGCGACCTTTAAAAGCAGCCTCATCGTTTAGTATAGTAATACAGACTTTCACGGATTGCATAAGCTGGGCATGCGGCAGGCTGGAGAACGAATCCTGAACGTCTACACTGAAGTCAGTGCAGTGGCCAGGGTTTTTCGTTTCCAAAAACTCAACCAGCTCCTGATAAGAGGACAAAAGAAACGGGTCAGCAAGGCTCAGTGACTTCACATGCATCAGTAGGAACCCCGAAACTTCATGCTGCCAAGGCTGGCGTTCAGACACAATTGCCCTGAACGGAATGCCTGTTTTGTGGGACTTGGCTGGGAAGAACACAACTAAGATGATGATGATGACGATGAGGATGATGATGATGGATGGTGGTGGTGGTGGTGGTGGTGGGTGTGGTGGTGGTGGTGGCGGAACTAGTGAGGGCGGTCGATGACCAAAATCTCGTTGCAGTGGGTAGCAGCTTCGCCGATGGCATTGAGCCCGTTCATGCGGTTGACGGACCGTCATTCTTATAGTAGTTAATTTATACTGCGAGTGCTGCACCCTCCACCTTAAAAAACTCCAACCCCTTTTCCCTACCAACAGTAACAACAACAAAAATAACAACAACAACATAAAAAACTGAACAAAGAGCTCAAGAATGATAATATAGCAATAAAATGAAGCAAGAAACACACAAATTTAGGGGCTTGGTTTCGCAGTGGGCAAGAGAGCAGGGCTAATTGATATAAAATCAAGCGTAGCCACATAAGCGCCGTAGCCGTGTATAGGTTTCCATTTACGGGCTCGTGTTCCATTTCTCCCTTGCTATTCTTTTGTTCTCGCTTATCCTTTTACAGCAAAGCTGTATATGTCTCGGCTTCCTCATATGGCGTTCGTCAACGAAAGTTGCCTCGAGAAATAATCACACGCGCTCATGGGCGTCCGGAAGGGGGGCAAGGGGGGGGGGGGAAGGCAACTGCCCCTCCCTGGAGATTGGGATATTTTTATGCACTACAAAAAAGCAGCACAGCTTGGTTGGCCCATAATTAAAATAACTTTGCCCTGAAGGACGGATGAGAGGAGAGAACGACACCAACATTCCCTCCTTTGTCCCATCCTTTAGCGAAAAGTTTTTTTAATTATGTACGTGAACCAACTAGCCCAACAACGCTACTCAAATGATTAGCACACTCAAGTCCTGCGTATTTGTATGGAACGCCCTGCAGGACTGCGGTCAACATTGCACTTTAGACACTGACTAACATTGCCGGTCATATGACGGCGGTGAAACAGACTGTCTGTGCTGGCTATTGATGATAGCGAACAATTATGAAAGGTTTGACGTTTAGTTTTTTTTTTCTCTAAACTTTAGATTTATGCAGTCTTACCTCAAGAACTTCAGTTTTGGGACAAATTTGCAGCTATATCTAGCGAAAATCTTCACCGCTACACTTAGTAGGGAGAGTGTAACATCCTCCCGTGCCGTCCCATCACCTTGTACACCCTTTCGTTCGAAATTGCGAAATGTCGGCACCACCCAAGCCCCGAAACAAAACCAACAAATCAGCCCCTCAAAACGCTTGTATGCCTGTACTACATTGAAAGTGAGGGAGGCCAGTAGTATCTGTATTGTATGAGCCATTTCAAGACTTCATCCCACATGTCGTCTCGCAATTTGCCCAAAAAAACCCGAGGCGTCTGCAGCTGCTATTCAAGGAAGATTGACGGAGTGCAGTTGTGTGTATGTGAACGTATTGTGCTGTGTGCTGGTGATCAGTTGGCGTGAGTCGAGAACCCTCACGCAGCGAGACTTCCAAGTGACAAAGTGACAGTAACTTTTCGCATTTTCTTTATTAACTTTAATTCTTTGTTCGGTAATAAAACGCACTGTATATTCTTCAAGTCGGGTTCTAATTCGCTGCTTTTAATTTTTGTAACCACAAATAACGCCTTTTTGGTGCTATCCAACCAACCAACAAACCCCCCCCCCCCCTTCCGCTGATGGATGCCCCCCCTTGCAAAAAGTTCTGCGGACTCCCTTGCACGCGATCTCACTCCAGAGTTAGCTTCAAATGATCTGTAGCTCTCATTCTAATATACGTGTCTTGGGCAAAGATACACTGTAATTGTCTGCTAAGAAGACCCTATAATTACGCCCAGTTACATTTTCTTGACGTAAATAAGTTCCCAGTGAAATTGTAAACGTTACAAAATTCCGTCTGCAGTCAATACACAGCCGTCAAAGGAAGGAGTGTGACTATAGAAATCGATAGCTACTTCTTGTTTTATCAGAACTACCCAGAAAAAATTTAATGGCAGTTGGGAGAGTTTCATCTACTCTTCATAATGACGCGGTTCGCGCAGAAGTTGCAAATATTGGGGAATTCTCTTCTGCTGTCAGTACACGGGCTTCCACGCGAGGGAAAAGGACAGCCCCCCGTTGCCCAGCTAAAACAAAACTCTAGTCCTTCCATGTTCCATTCAGCTACTTAGCTATAGGAATTAAGCTCAATCGCGAACCGCAAACGTGTTTTTGTTTCGTGCACAACATGAACTGTGTCCAGCTTCCCTGGCCATTCTTCTTCATTGAGTGACACCAACAGCGGTGGCTCAGTGGCTAAGGCGTTGCGCTGCTGAGCACGAGGTCACGGGTTCGATTCCCGGCCGCGGCGGCCGCTTTTCTGAAGGAGGCGAAAAACAAAAACGCCCGTGTGTACGAGATTTCGGCGCACGTTAAAGATCCCCAGGTAGTCAAAATTAGTCCGGAGCCCTCCACTACGGCGCGCCTCATCGCCTGCGTTGCGTCCGGCTCGTTACAACCAACTTCAATCAATCAATCAATCAATCAATCCAAGCAATTCACTGAGTGGAAGGGCACTGTTTTTTTTATTTTTCCCTTTATAAGTCGCGTTACGTACGGTACGCCTTACCTGTCCCTCAAGCCAGCCGAACGGCGAAGGCTAAATATTCTTATCCGACAAACATACAAGACGGCCCTCGGACTTCCTCAATGCACATCGAACGCCAAGCTGTTGCAACTGGGCCAACACAACACCCGAGAAGAGCTCTGTGAGGCGCAACGCACTTCCCAACTCCAACGACTCCAACTCACTAATGCTGGACGTGCGACCCTGGTGCGCCTCGGATATTCATCACCTCTGGTCTCCAGATGCACAATACGTGTTCCACTGTCGATACGGAAACACATCCGCGTTACCCCAATTCCTCGAAATATGCACCCTACCTATCACATTGGACGACGAAGGACCCGAGCCAACTATCTTGCGGCACAATATCAACATCAGAAGGATGTGCTGTACACAGATGCCTCTCCCTACGTAACCAAAAACGCCCATGCGGTATCAGTGGTGAATATCAACTTCAGACCGCAGCCACGGCCACTGTCCTCACCAAGGACACTGCCATAGCCGAGGAAGCAGCAATAGCCATGGCAGCCACGTTACCATACTGACAGATTCACAATAGGCTTGTCGCAACTTCCTGCAAGGCACTCTCCCCCCAGCAGCCCCCAATACTCTCAAAACCAAGACTCACCTACCTGACCTCTGCATTATCTGGGCAGCAAGTCATTCAGGCATAGTCGGCAATGAAGCGGCGCATACCGCGGCCTCGAGAAGCAGTACACCGGGCCATTGCGGACAGCCACAACCCTGTGCCAACCACACCTACCCAGTACACGCCCCAATCCTTGCTAACATACAATGACACCCTCTCTCACTACCGACTACACCGCCAACAGTTTACTCCCCGCCATAAGCAACTCACCAAGGAGGAAGGAGTTATACTTCGCCAGCTCCAAACTAACACCTTCCTCCACAACACGCTCTGGCCCAAAATATTGTCCAACCGATACTCCCTTCACTGCATCTTCTGCCCCACATCAGGAACACGATACCACATAGTGTGGGCATGCCCGAACTCTCCAGGTTTCCCTCCGAATCTCAACCCTACCTGACTCTAACCCTACCTCTTCACAGGGGGCAGCGACGCTGACCAGCCCCGACCCCTGCTCCCAGCTTCGGCTGGTGAACAGGGCACGGAAGACAGGCTACAGCCAGCGAGTCCCGGACTGTGGACACTCCTCACTAGTCCGGAGTGACCGCACTCACCACAGATGGGATAAATACAGTTTTTTCCCTCCTCCTTCTCCTTCCTCTAAGTGAGGCGCCCCATGTATATTCCAGGCCCGCATATCGCACGTGGGCACTTGTTTCCTTCAATGTTTTCCGGACGCCAAAAATGCACTTTATCTCCCGCATTGAATTACGACGTCCGAAGGAACTCGTTGGCGTCGATATGTCGGGAAAGTGCTTTTGTGTCGGCGCTAATTTTCGCCCAATCGACAGACGACAACGCTATTCCTTCCTCGGTAGGCTGTATGTACTACACCATTCGAGGACCCACTGGCCCCACATGCGGACGTTTTACGACGTTTCCTCCATACGCACGTTGCATTTCTTTAACGCGCAAATTCACATACAGGTCAAGCTATGTCTTTCTCTTCTGTAGGAAAAGATTGGCCGAAATCGGGGAGCCGCACCAGTAAGCGTCTACACAAGGATGTTAGCGCTACACGCGGCGTGAATTCTGATGGACTGGACGTCGTCAAGAACTATATTGGTTGGGTAGCAAATTCGGTGTGCGAAGCTATGCGAATACCGATCTGTTTGAATCGAACTAATACGAACGTTCGTAAAAAAACTGGCTTCGAATGTCGAATTGAGCTACGAGTATTCGTCAACTAAAAAAAAAAAAGAAACAATTGGAGGGTTGTCTGGCCGCCATAGACCAGAAGCCAAAGTTTAGGCATTATTCTCTTACTGGTTATCTAGTTTATCCCATTGTTCGTCTTATTGTATCTCTCATTCTTTAGCCCACTTCAAGACAGCACAGTACTTTAAATACGTTTATATTTGACTAACCCAAATACTCTGAGGGTGCCCAAATTCGAGATGAGCTCCACCATTAGGCTAATCCACAAGAAAAACGATACCTACTATACAAAAAAAAACTATTCTTTTTAGCTTTCTGTCTGCAGCATAAAGGGAGCACATGCTTACTACAGCAACCACTAGAAATAACCGAAAACTTGTATTTATACTTCCCCGGAAAACTGGCTGCTTTTAACGGTGACTTTCGCCAGCCATGCAAGACACTGTTAGCTGGCTAACGGAATCTGCTGGCGGCCGCAAGACTCCATGCAATACGGCAGCTCAGACTTAGCGGCAGCTGATTTTTAAAGAGGCTGTTATGTCCCTGTGGACTTTCGCTAGTACCACGCGGATTCACAAGAGGATGTAGATGCTCTAACCTTCTTTACTGCCTTCCCCATCCCCGACTAGACCTCGAGTCCCCCCTTCCGATTAAAGAATTATCATAATAATAATCGAGCGAAATATAAGAAAAACCATCCCGCATAATACAGCGAAACGCGGCGTAAGTTAGCAGGAGTCCTCCGACTACCGAAAAGCCCAGGTGTCCAGGCGGCGCATAAACCACAGGCTTCAGCGTTTTTCGAATGGCAGCCGAGCCGCGGAAACGTGGAAGCGATGATATAGTCGCACTCAAGCACAAGACATGGCCGTAAATGTCACCCATAGAGTTCGGAACAAACCAAAAACGGAATGCGAGGGAGAGAAGGAGATGGAGGAGAGAGAGAGAGAGAGAGAGAGAGAGAGAGAGAGAGAGAGAGAGAGAGAGAGAGAGAGAGAGAGAGAGAGAGAGAGAGAGAGAGAGAGAGAGAGAGAGAGAGAGAGGCATGCGTAGGAATCGAGGAAGGACTCTTGGGCGCGAAGAGGAAGCGTCAAAGAGTGCCGCATATGCGCCATCTCAAAAAAGAGGCAAGGCGATAGAGGGCGAAGACGCTTAAAGAACTCAGCCAAGGCTACTGTGACGTACGCCCATTACTTCTAGTACCACTGCTCGGCCGGCGGCAGTGCCAGAGTTCTTGGAAAGATAAATTGAAATGCCCGCGCTCTCTACCCGCACAGCGGCTACTTCAGCATGCGTCGTCTGCACCAACCGCGTCGTCTGCTGTTGAACCCTTTCTGCTCGCCGCGGTGCAGACGATGCGGTTTTCTGCTTCCGGTTTACACGCAGAAACGGCGGCGGACAGCGCCATAAAGTTGTCTGTTTTGGCAGCTTGCCCTTCGCAGACGACTTGCGCGATTCCGGGAACGCGAGAGTACTTTCCTGGCTTCTCTATATATTCGCGCACGCGCTCCGTTCTATACTGACGTCCACACAGACTTCCCGGAGAATCGGAAAATATCGACGTCTTGGGGCTGTAGCTTGTGCTGGCCACAATGGGTGGCTTATTATTTATGAAAAGGGGGCTGAATAAGTTTGAAATAAAACTCCTTTATACCGGATAAGAAAGGAAAGTAAGCTTGGAAGGAAAAAGAGAAATCAAAGGAAAGTTGAAAGAAGACCGAAACCACCGTTTTGTTAGCTTCGATAAACACTCGTCCAACGCAGCTTGTTTCGCTCACTTAGAGTGTGACGTACTCTTTATTCTGGAGTGTTAACACTAAATTTCACATTAAAAAGGCCTTTATTTCGTTCGGCAAGAAATAGGTTAAAGAGACCATGAAGACAAAATGCAATTTTTGTTCATTATAAAGGTTGCTTTGTCTCCATAAAAATGGTAGAAATTTTATCGCACACTACAAAAAAAGTAACGGAGATATTAAGAACTGCTTGACGATTACGCGCTATATGGCGCCTAATCGTCAAGCTGCCGTTGGGTGGCTTGTTCTCCCGCCTCCTCATGTGTCAAAAAGCATGAAATAAATGAAACATATGAAGCATATGGCGGCTCCTTCAGCCACTTTCCGGCCATCTCTCTCTGACGTCACATAATCTTGTTTGCGCGTTTGGCGGCCGTTATCTGAAGCCCCTGCCGGGAAACGCGACTGGGCGATGTTAGTGACGCCCCTGGTTCCGTTTGATTGTATCACTTGAATGCTAACGTGCAGTGCACACTCATAATTGTGTTGTAACGTGATGCGTCACTCCCTCCCGTATGACGTCACTTTAGCGCAAACTTTGAAAGCATTTTAAAGTTTCTTCCTGTCTTCTGTTTTTTTTTTTTCTTTCAGATAAAATGAATCTTTCGTGGCTGGAATGGAGTTGAATTAGTTACCAAAGGCTAGTTATTTCAAACTGAACCAGGTTGTATTTTAAGTCATGCCTCCCCTAAGTACAACAGTACCGTTTATGTTCACGTAAAGTCTCGTTACAACACAATTGCTTTATTCAAAATCACGCCTTTTGCGAAGTGTTTCATTGTCACCACGGAAGTTACAAAGGAGCAAATCACCTCCCGTTTTAACAAAGACTCTCTTATAATGAAGACAGTTTCCCGTTCCTAAAACTTCGTTATAACGACAGTTCAGTATGTATGCATAGGCGTCAGCAACGGGGATAGGGGCCGGACAGACGGAGAAGAAAAGGCAATCAGTCAGCCGTAACAAGCGAAATAATTTTTATTTAGATTTTAAACGGAATGCAGAAGCTGAGCTCCTGTATCTTCTTTTTATTAGGTAGGTTTTGGACACATTCGTTCTGGTATCGTTTCTTCATTTATGAATTGTTGAAATCACAATGTAGAAAGATTTAACAAACGAAGCGCATTAGGCTTCGCAGAATTAGCTTTAAAAAACGTACAAATCGCGCCACGAAGAAAATGACTAATTCTAGGCGCTTCGGAGGCGCTAAATAACCTTCTGTTTTTTTTAGTTACTAGACGAGCAATTAAAAAGTTTACCAATTAAAAGTGGTTATTAAAAAGGAAGCACATAGTTGATATTGGCCGGGAATGGAGGGCATGTTATTAGCCAAGTGCTGGCGATGGTTTGAAGACGTGGCTTGTGTACTGCTCTAGAAAGAGGGTGGAAACGCGAATTCGAATGCTACAAAACATTATAACACGTGTTTGAGGAATGATGCTTGTTTATCCCGTGTTGTGGAAGAACTGCATCTGGCGCCAAGTTTATATTTGTAAAGAACGGACGGTTAACATGTATGCTTGGAGGAGCTACCATTTGAGGCTATTCGTAGGAACACCTTCGTTGAAAATCGGGTCAGTATTATGCAAGGCAAACCTGCCGTGCTTTGTATTTGAAATGTTTAAGCATTCGTATAAGGACAGGACTAGGAATCCTTTTTGTCCGTCTGCGACGCTTTTTGTGTCACCCTTTTCGATTATACAAAATGCTATAAATACAAAGCCCTAGGGCCTGGATATTTTCTTGCATGATCTATTACATGGCCGCTAACTACGCCTTCCAAGCAGTGCATCCTCGCAAAGCAGTGAAGACGACTATAAAATATTAGTCAGTTTCAGGGGTATTATTATATGGCGTTTTATGTATGGGGTATGGTGAAAATACTCAATTAGTAGAGGTTCTATGGCCTTGATGCTTTGGTAACGGACCACTTATATGGCACCTAAAAACGTCTTCCCAGCAATGCTTGTGTCTGTATTAGTGAAGACGATTATATAGGGGCCTGGGGAGTCGCAGAGCGGCTTACGTGTTCATACGACGATTCCCACTCGGTACAAATATGTGGAATTTTGTTTTATTACTTTTGGACCCATCAAATTCTGTCATGGCAGCCACCGGCCTCATCTCGGCCGTTCCGTAATAACGGCGAATCTCAACAGCGGTCGCTGTCAAAGGCGATTACGAAAAGCCCAGCGGATGCAACGCAACTCGACCGGCCGGCGAGACCCCTCGACTCGCTGTTTGGTGTCACCTTGCACGCGGCTGCAACCCGTCTTCTAAGAGAAGAGTCCGCTCATCAGTTCGAGGTCGTCGTCGACGGTGTACGGTGTGCGGTTACGCGGACGACCACGCACCGGTGACGGCTTCGGGGAATTCGCCGCTCCCGCAGAAGCAGGAGTCTCCTCGTATGACAATACGCGGAAGCGACGCTGTCCGCTTCTTGGTAAGCCTCTGCTTCTCCTAAGCGAATTTTTTAAGGGACTCCGCAACACTGCCCATATACGCTTTCACTCTTTCCTTCGCGTCTGTAAGCACTGAGACAGCTACAGTTATCCCCAGCACGGGGCGGCACTGCATGGTTTGCTCGTCGCAGCAGAGGCGCCTTCCATTTGTGCTTTGCTTTTGTGGATTTCTTTTTCAAGTGGCTATCGAATGAGTTCATTATGCAATTCAATGGACGCCGGCCAATAGCCGCTACACCGCTGTAATGACGTAATTCGAGCGGCCTGAGAACGCCAAGAGTGGGAAAGAGAGCAAAATATTTTGAGAAGGTTTCCAAGTTGTCTGATGGCTATAGAGCAGTAATTTTGGGTTGAGAGACTTTGCTGCTCCTAATCTAAGTCCTGCGTGTGTTTGTTGACTACGTTCGGCAAGCATCTAGGATTCGGAAAAAAAAGAGAGATGAGTGCTGCAGCATCCCTTTAAGCGAAGCTTACATGACTACGGTCACTCTTTGTATTTGTAGCGGGCGAACGCGCGCTGTCGGCGCGCATCCTGTCTTTTTCGCGCCGTATGTGCGCATATAAGGCACGGACAAGGATGGCGTGCTGGAGTTCGCTTCCTCAACGTTCAATGTACTGCATGGAAGCGGCAATAAGCTTTCATTACTACGCCGAAAAAGCGGCGACCCATCGGGAATTACAGAATAATTGCAATGAACCTGTAGACCGTGGTTCGTGGCAAGCTCGGCCTTTCCAAAGTATGACTTTGAACATTGAATCAAAACAGAAATAGGGACAAATCAGGAAGCCCCGATCTCGAGAATTAACTTCACGACAGCATGTTCAGTCGCTTTCTTTGGAAACATGACGCGTAATTGCTTTTGTGGGATGACCTAAAACCGTAACAGCACTTGACTGCCTCCGCATTTGAGCGTCAATGTCCTTTTTTGAGCATTCGGAAGGCAACATACAATTTCCGAATTTTCACCAGCGCAAAGATATAAATGAAAGTGTTCAAACAAATCTTTTACGCGCAGCTATAGTTAAGCCGAATTTTAGTGACTTTGAAGGCAGGTAGGATGGATAACGGTGTTGGGTCAGTCATTTAAGGCTTTCATCGCAAGTTAAATTGCGAATTACAGTACTAATTCGCGTAGTGAATTTTTGCAAAGAAACTAACAGGGTTACAGTGTGTAAACCAAGCTTCTTAAACCTTATAGTGAGCACAGATTTTCTGTTACTGCTTAGCTGTTGACCATTTGCGCTTCTTTTAAAATGTCACAGGTGCACAGAACAGCTAGATGTGCTTTCAGTCTTGCGTAGTGTCGCTTACGAAGACCGTTGAACAATAGTCCATTAAGATGGAAAATGAGGTTGCACAGTTACAGGTGCGGTAAAACGTTCTTCCCCATTTTTCCGGCTACGAAAAAACGCGACGGGTTCCCGGTAGCTGTAGTCCGCTGAACCTCACTTTTGTATTGTAAGGTTGGTTAAAAAGGCATGAACAAAAGGCTTTCTGTGCTTCTCTTTTCTTCAAATTCTTGCCAAGGTTCCAAACGCTGCAGAAGAGAACGCATGTAACGCCACAAGCAAAACTTTGGCGTTCAAAGTTATTGTGCAATTGGAAGTATAGCCTATAGGGGTCGTGTTCCGGAACAGTGAAAAAAGCACTACTTCAACAAGCAAACGTCAGTATTTCGAAAAATGATAAGCCCACTTTCGGCTCGAGATGGTCCAGGAATTGTGGCTAGCCTTTTTTCAAATTGGTATTTAAAGCCAGCATTGTGGGGGTAAAAAACTCTGCGAGTCGTGGGACACGTCCTGCAGACATGCGGGCAAAAGCATGCATACTGTAGAAAATTACGCGATTTTTGCTTCTTCTTTAAACCTAGATCCACGTAGGTGTACCGTTAAGTGCACCTTAAGTACACCACGGTACTTGACTATATTAGACATTTTGTTATGCTGAGCCAAACGGGTATAGGACAATATGGTCCCGGGCAAAATGGTCCAGGCCAAGTTGGTACCGGACAATATGGTCCCGGACGATATGGACTCAATTGAATCCTGCGACTCCGTAAAAAGTCGCCGGTATAGGTAGAAATGACTCTTTAGCCGAGTGATGGAAATTTCGGAATCTTGCGTATGTCTTAGCATTTTTTTTAGTATCAAGATGTTAAATGAAGGTGCAGCAATATGACGAGGCATTCATCACGCACACAAGCGATGTTTTTGTGTAGGTGGAGTTCCGTTCATCACGTGGCGTTTTGTCATTCGGTCAAGAAATCATTTCGTCACATAGTAATATTCGCATAAAAAACGTCGTCATATAGGTACGCGAAAACAAATTTGGTTTTTGTTTCCTGTTTATTTTTATTTGTTTTTCACAAGTCAGAATATAGCCTTCAGTGATGCACAATGGGCCGCGATCCGACGTCGCTCACATTCTGTTACACTGCGATAGCATGTACTATTGCTGCGTAAAATATTTTGCATTAGTAACTGCTACTGCAGTCTTGTTAATTAATGTGAACGCCTCTCATAAACGAACGCGGAATGGTTCAAGATTGCACTTCAAAAACTATATTAGTCAAAATTGCCACTTTCGTCTTGCCAACATCCCTTTGCCTGTTGTCCCAATGCAGCGTCTTGTGCAAGAGCATAGCACCAGCTCTGGTGGTGATTAGTAAATCGAAGCCAAAATCAAGAGTGAAATCACATCCAAAACTGACATCTTTTTTACGCAACGCAGACCTTCGTCACGCTAAAGAAAAGTCAGAATTCCTTTGTATGAGCAATAGAGAAATAATCTGGCCCCAACGGGGGACAGGGGAATTAATCCTCATCCCTCTTCCAAGAAGTTTACTCTGTGATATAGCACCCTTTTCTGCAACCTCACCTACCTCGCTTCCCGCGCTTTCCTTTCTTGCTGGCTGTTTCTTCACTCCCAATTCACAACAACAGGCCTGTGCCAAAATTACACGTGACGAATGGGCCGTATCCCGGCTAGAGCCGAAAACATGAAAAATTTAAAAAATAATACAAAGAATAAATACAAACAAACACGCCATCAGTTACCGACACTGATTAACCGCGATAATTTGCACCAAAATGCCTTGCACCGTGAAGTTGCACGCTTCCAGCTCCGTTACAATATGTCGTTACAATATGACTTCGTCCAGGTTTCCTTTTGGGACCCTATTTTCCGGGACTATTTTGACTGGGAGCAAATTGACCGGGGCCATTTAGTGCGGATCCCGAGCAAAAAACGTTTTTTGGCGACGTGATTCCTGTCGTGATCATGGGATGCATGGAAGTGACCCACGAAATTCAACAGGACCGATTTTCACCGAATTTCACCGAGAGATCTGTCCGAAACTTTCTAACACATCCACAAAATTATCTTTAAATTATACACGAACATTCGCAGGATGGTCGCAAACGACTTTCCAAATCTGGTATTTATTTTGGAATGGAAACGGCTAGAATTCCCTACGTCCCCGTTAATGCGCAGGCGACAGCGCCCGGGTCGTGTGCATAATAATTTTTTTTTTTCTGTTTTCCTAAAGGATGAAGAGCAATTTTACAATGGCTGGGAAATGTACAGCTGTGCACGGTCTCTTGCGCGTTTCATGTGGTTAACTTTTGTCCTTCCAACAACCACAACCACACCTTAAACAAAGCACTCTCTGACGTTCCCGAAATGGTAAACGACTGGACTCCACGGTAAGAAAAGGGCAAACCTTCGAAACGATGTTTTTAACACGACTCGCGCTCAAGCGGTGACCACGACGAAGATATGTTTTGGAACTTAACTGGCACGCTATCCCGCCACTGACGCGAATGTTGCGTTCCTAGATGAAATCCGCAAGCAGAGGTAACTATGTCATTGCTTACTGCCAGGCAAGTGCACATATTCGTTTTTTTCTATCGTGCGCAACGTCAACGAACAGCCGACGCTATAGCGGCATCAACACTAGGAGCGGTTCGCCCCTCTGCCGCCAGGGGCCTACTTTGTTCGATATGGTTGGCTCCTTCCACTCACTCACTCACTCACTCACTCACTCACTCACTCACTCACTCACTCACTCACTCACTCACTCACTCACTCACTCACTCACTCACCAGGAACACTGACTTTAGCGAAACATGAGAGAGAGAGAGAGAGAGGAGAGAGAGAGAGAGAGAGAGAGAGAGAGAGAGACTGCGCAGGACTGTAGCAAGAGGGTTCTAAGCCAAAAGCGTTTTCAACTACCTTGAACAAGCAACAGGTGTTCTGCGGAGACTCGGTGAACTCGTGAACCACTCCCCTGGCCTTGAAAAAGGAAAGCGCTATTATAGCGGTTCTTCGAAAAGGCCTAACACCACGCTTTCCCCAAATCCGGCCCGACAATCGGCCAGCCGGGACCCATATTGCGCAAGACCTTCCCTTTAAAATCCGCGAAGGGACGAGGACGGAGGGGCCCACGGATTCCTTGCGTAAGGAATACGCGGAAAAGCGCGCGGCTCTGATTTCCCCGCTCACAAGGCAGCAAGAACGCGTACCAACAAATGCGGGAGGCTGGGAATTTGCATTTCGTAAGGTGTCCGCCGCAGACAAAACATTCGCCTACGCAGCGGCGTTATTTACTGCCATACACGCAGCATTTTTTCGGACAATGGGGTGGCAAGTCGACGATTTATCCGCGTAACCTCCGCCATGGATTGGCTGCCCGACAGTCGCACAATGCTGCGGGAGCGCGACCCGAAGAATACTCGGAACCGCATCACCTCTCGCGCCCCGCCCTCGCTTTCTCGCTCTCTTTCTTATAGAATAATGGCCACGCGCGGGCAGTACACCACGCGACGCCTCGCTTTCTGCGAATGCAACTCGCGCTACCCGTGTGACGCAAGCGACATTCTATCCAGGGCGCAGGCTACTGAAAAAGAAAGAATGCGAGCCAAGCCAAGCCAAGCCAAGCCGTTGCCGTTCCCCATTCTTCGGCGATTATGCTCCGAACACCCGGCGTCGCGGGGTTTGATAAAGCAGGGGTAAGATGTTTAATCCCCGCTGCCAAACTGCAGGGGCGGGGTTCGGACACGGGGCTGAGCGACGCAGACAAGTTTTCCCAGAAACGATCAAACGACCGCGACGACACTCCGGGAGCTCTCTTTTGACTCCGGTCTTGCATCTGACAAAATGGCCTCCCCCATCTCCTCATTCCCTCCCTGCCCCGTATCTGGGCTTAGTGTGTGATACTTCTATAGGGGGCAGTTCTTTTTCACCCCCCCCCCCCCCCCCTCCTCCATCCACTTGTAGCCTCCGGGCTTCCAGTGATTCTCGAAAAAAAAAGAGGCGAACGGCTGCGATAGAGACGCTTCGGCGAGTGGAACTTCGAAGAAATCGACGAGCCCTTATGCAACGCGGTATTCGCGGACGATGACGACACAATTCCTGAGAAACAGGAACCCGGCGCTTTCTTTACCTAACCTTTGAACTGAACCTTTATATTGTCTTCTCGGAATAGCCGGCCACTTTTTTGGGGAGATTTACGGGAAAAGAGTTTGCTTGTTTGTTTAGACGGGCTAGCACGTTTACACACAGCCCCGCTAGCGAGAAATCTGTATGCTGTTGTTGCTGCTACCGAAGCAGACCACACCATATGTGTCATCCGATGGTCAGGCGGCGTTCTCTTGTGTGCGGACGGTTCCTGGAAGAGTGGAGAGCCGCGAACCAACAAAGAGTCACAGACGATAACGCCAAGGTGATACGATACGACTTGTAGCTCGTATCTCACATGTTATGATTTCTCCGCTATGCGTGCATATTGGCGCTGAGCCGATGGTCAGATAAACCGGGGGTGGAGCTTTCACTGTTGTCTACTTCACGCCCCTTTCTGAGTGTTTATTTCGAGTGAGCCGTCATTGGCTGCGGCCATAGACGCAGATGTGACGCATGAAAAGCAGGGCGGACGGTTGGTTTCTTTCCGCGCAGTGGTGCATGCTAAATGCGTCGGCAGCGCATTGCGACGTCTTGAAACGGGCGCGAAATGAGCACTTTTGAAAGGGACACAACTAAGAATTCCGCCTCCGCTAAACCATGCCTGGAAGTTAATTCACTGTGGACGCGTGTCATACGAGCGTGGCCATGCGTTAGGAGTAGCAACAGTGCGCGTTCTCGGTGTCATTGTTTCCAACACGGGGAAATAGCGCGAAGAACAAGGACGGAAGATGAGACATACGACGGCGCCAACTCACAACTCACTTTTTGTCTCACACACGCACACGCACACACGCACACAGCAGGGAGCAGAGAAAGAATAAAACGAAAGTAAACCCAGTTCCACCCAGTATGAAATTTGCTGAAACCGCGGACCTTTCGGTCGTCTTGAAGATTCCGTTTAACTTCGGCTTCTTTCTTGTTCTAACGTAGAGTCGTCTTAGCTTCTAATTGTCTTATGATCTGTTTCCGTGTGGTTAGTGTAAAGCAACATTTACAGCCGTTTTCTGTAACCACACTCCCTCCGGAGATGGACACGTATTAACATCAGAGAGTAACTCTGCAACGTTTACAACCTTTCCTTGAACTAACTAGTTAATAAAAGTAAGTAAAACTTGACGTAATGATTGAGTAGTGTTAGCGACTAATTGTCACATAATTTGTTTTGGGATACTTTTGATAACGCAAGAGTTAGAGCTGTTTTCTGTAATCATACTCTCTCCGTAGACGGTTATGCTTCACTGCGCTACAGTGAATGCGAGAAAGCCAGCTTACAAAAACCCAGCTCACATTGAATAAAGTCGGCTTTACCTCCTTGTACAGACGAGTTGCTGGAAAGATAATTCTCGGGGGGGAAATATAAACCGCCTTATACCAAATTATGAAGGTCATAGGACCTTTTTATTTTAACATGACAGTACGTTATTCTTAGATACACCAATACTTCATTGACGTCATATCCGTCACGGAAATGACACCAGTACAACGAAGCAAGCTGCCTGTAAAGGGTGCACCCCTGCACACAGGGTTTTCCTGCGGGGAATCAACCTTTAGGACTAAAGAGTACGTTAAACTGAGGGTTGTTCGTTTACGGGTTTTATATTTTAACACGAAGGTGTTTTATGCCGGGATACAGCAAGATTTCACTGACGTCATATCCGTGACGGAAATGATGCCGTTACACCTCTGCCGAAGCGACCCGCCAGCAGGACGTCGCTCGCAAGCACACCCACAAGACAGCCGCCGACCCGCAAATCATGCTCAGCTGCAGATTTCGCTGCACATTTCACCTTCGTGCTTTACCGATTCCTATGACAGAGAAATCAACCACGGTTTTTTCAATAGGTTTTTAATCCTTTGAACCGGTTTTTGCGCGGATGAAATATCTGCACCAGAGAGAGGGTGGCATGATACCAGCAGATACTGCCCTCAAAGCAAGCGCTCTAATAACAGCTCTGGGGGTAAAAGAAGAGCGATACAGGAATAGAAGATTCAGGGTCACTTTGTTTTCCGAAAGAATTTTTGAGAACACTACAATAACTGGTCTCTTTTTTTTGCCTGCTCAAAGCAGCTCTGAGCAGCTCCAAGCAGCTCCGTATTTTATTTGCCCATATAACATCTATGGCGGGAGCAGTTTTGGGCTGCCTGGAACTGCTCAGAGCTGCTCTGAGCAGGCAAAAAAAAGAGACCTATTATGGCGGGAGAATTCACGCACACACGCGCGCACACGCACACGTGCACGCACACACACTCCATCTCTCTCTCCCTCTCTCTCCTTTAATGTGCTCATCACCACGTTAGAGGCAAGCGTATGACAAGTCATTGTCATATTCTCGGCATAAGCCAGTGCCACAAATTAATGCCTCTGACCAGAAGAAAAACCAGGAGCCCACTCTTCTTCGAGACTGATAACGGCCTACTTCTTTAAACTCTACGCGCGGCCATCAAAAGAACTGCTGGATACACTTTTTTTACGCCTAAACATCTTCACCCCATTGTTTCTCCCCCCCTCCCCCCCCCCAAAAAAAATCCTGAGCAGGCTCCGGCTTTCCCGTTTCACCATTAGCGATTTGTGACGTCACAAGACCGCAGTGTTTTTTTAAAATGGCGTTGGCTCGAGCGAGATACCCGTCTTCACGCATTCGGCAATTTCTTCGTTATCAAGGGGGACTCACCTTATCGCATTCCCATCGGACTTACTAATTCATGATCCAGAGGCTTAAAAACCATGGCTTACAAATCCATAGAAATGTTCCTAATTGCTTTGCTTGCTTCATTTCGAAACATATGAATAAATCAATGAATAAAAAATAAACAAGGAACACATTTGGCACATCTATTTTTGCTTGATGGGGTAGCTGTCTAGAAAGTGAGAGTTTCGTGTATTTATTTCAGTACAGCAGTCACACACATCTAAAATAAGCAAACTATTCCGTTGTGAACATTTGTATGTATTGTGTAAAACTTTTCGTCTTCGTGCATGGGGGTTTGTAAGCCCGTTGACTAAAAAAAAAAAGGAGAAAGACTCCAGCGTTCACCGTAATTGTGGCGACACTCGGTAAGAAACGAGAAAGCCACGTCATAGCGTACGCCCCTCCAATGCGATGTCCAAGGATAATCACTCAAAAAAAAAAAAAAAAGAAGGAAGATCGCACTTATAGCAACAATGATGGAGTACCGTTAAATCCGGAAAAAACGTACGTGACAAACATTCGCCATTTTTCGTCACATGCGGGTTTTCGTTACACTGAAGTTTCGGATTAAGGCTTGCGTGGATGAAGCAGAAACGAAAGCAAAATGCTAGACATCAGTGACGGTGAACTCACCCTCCAGAGATTTATTTCGTTGTGATAAACTGCGTGATTTGCGCCTGTTGCTTTCCCTCGAGGCTAGTCCCCGTAGTCACAAACGTAACCTAAGTATCACTTTTGCCTTTTCACACTTTTCGACGCCTTAACGCGTTCCAAGGACCCAACTTGGGTTGAAATTGAGCATTTTCGCGACCTTGATGCTCTTTTCCCACTCAAAATTTGTGAAAGGGGGCTAGCAGGGATACTGTACCGGGCGGCAACGTTCTTCTTTCTCGCCGGCAGAGACGACATTTCAAGTTGCGAGCTTGTCTCGAAAAGACAAAACTTTCCGTTTGCAGGCAGCGGAACTCATCACCGATGAAACCGACGCCACAGATAGCAGTGAAGAGGCGCGACTAAACGCCCACAGGCAGGCCTAGCACGAAGCGACACCGCACTCACGTGAGAACACATGGCAGTTTGCGGTGCAGGCGAAATTCGCTAAATTAGTGCATTTCTCCAGCCGATTTTTCAGAAAAAGTGCAACAAAAAAAAAAACTCATCAGCGTAGCGGATTCGTTACATCAAGGTTAACCGTCGCAACGGCTTCGTTACGTAGAGGTCCGTCATGATTCTGCGCGCCGCCACTATGTTCGCGCGTCCTACTAGTTGCGCAGTGCCCCGGTGTGAAAGAAAGCCAAAAGTGGCTACTACTACTACTGCCTCCGACAGGTCACAACGTGCCGTCCCGCGCGTGCGCCTCCCTGTCGGAGATTCAAACTTCGACGGCTGCAAACGGATCGTGTAGTAGCAACTTACTCAGAAGGACGCGGACGCTGCGGCCGAGACCTCCTTTCCCATCTCTCTGACACTCAGCGAGCGTCGCTGCTGCCAGCCCCTCACGAACTCTGGAAAGAGTGTTGTGTGTGTCTGTACTATGTTCGGGCCGTGTGCAAAAGCACTAGGAGAGCTGTTTGACCGTTAGAGCTTGGGTCATAAATACGCGGTGCCCCGAGCACATAAATTCATTCGTTGTGGAGCAGCGAATCCATGCTGTCGCTCTGCTCAAGTCCTGGACTGTAACCTCGCCCGGAAGGGTATTGTTCCTGTATTGCTTCGGCTCATCTCTCGCCGTGCAGTAAGCCAGTTAAGTTTGCCTTCGGCTTCTTGTCATCACCTCTAAGGCAGCAAGCAGCCTTTGCTGACCGCTCACCACCCCGCTACCGCACGCATGACGGACGCGTCAGAGCTCGGTTCGCGGACGCCTTCCCGTATGTAACAACTGGTTGCCAGCGGTGGCATGGCAACTTCGTAAAAGTTCGCAAACACCGCGCTTCAAGGGGGCTGGCAATGGGGAATTGAAAAACTTCTTTAAATCCGGGAATTCGTTACATCTAGGTTTAACTGTTATTGCACAAGAAGTAAATCGGCTGCAATCGTGGACTTAAACCTTCGTGATGGTCGTGAAGTTTACGTACAGCTTCGCTATCTTCAAGTCTTACGCAAATGGTGAGCTTCCTTCATTTTCTGTATACCTCACACGTTCCACGAAATATAAAGACCTAGGCTTTGGCTTAAAAAAAACCGTGAACTAGTAACAAGAAGCATCAGCACAATAATATGTGCACAAACGAGAGACAGCAAAAAAAAAAATGCGGGCCTGTCCGGGAATCTTCCAGTTACTATACAACAACCCGACAATTTTTACCGAGAAGGGAAAATTCACTTCAGCTGACTTTCGCGCGAAAATGTAATAAAGCAGGCCCTAGAACCGAGACACCAAGTAATTGGATCAGAGTGGAATCACCGGGTTCGACACTAAAATCTCGTTATAAAATAAGCCACCGCTCGAAAGGGTTCCTGCAAGCTAGGTACAAAAGCAAAACTAAAATCTCTTTATAAAACAACAATCTCGGTGTAAAATAAGCCGCCGCTCGAAAGGGTTTCTGCAAAATAGGTACAAAAGCTATGCTTCTCGGTAGACAGCCGTTTGTTTGGCATGCCGCATTTGAGGAGAGGAGACGCAATCTTCTTACAGCAACAACAAAATATATAGACCGCTGCTTCTTGGGAACCATCAAGCGACCTCGTGGAATAACAACTTCCCGCATACCTCTATTCGCCGAAACAGGACAAGTTCAGGCGAAACCCCGACTTATTCTCGTCTACGAAAAACATATCCGCACACTGATGCCGCACACGATCCCCCGCTCGCTAGCAAACAAAGCTTTGTGTCGCCTTTAAGGAGATACACTTCTTCGCGAGGCTCGTCGTATAGCTATTGAAAAGCGCCGAGAAAGATATTGCAAGGCTCCAAGAAAAGAGGTTGTGACATAGACGTTTTACTCCCGACAAACGACAGGTCAACGGCGCCTTGGCGGCCACTTGGGGACTGTGCTGCTTAAGTACTTAAGCACTATATTAGTTCAATCAATCAATCAATCAATCAATAATCAATCAATCAATCAATCAATCCCAATCAATCAATCAATCACATCCATCGATCAATCATCAAACTAATCAATATCAATCAACAATCAATCAATCAATCAATCAAAATCAAATCAAATAATCAATCATAATCAATATAATCAATAAAATAATAAATAATCAATCAATCAGAGCAAAGACAGCCCAGATGTACCGAAACGTGTCTAGGAGTGCGATTGTCGTCTCTGTGCCACAGTTACGGTCACTTTCTGAATGTGTCGCTTTATTTTTAAAGCGAACGCTTTCTTACTCGGGTCAATGGATTCCTGTAAGATAACTAATGCATTTCCTCATAGACCGGTTGGTTGACCGAAAAAGCTCTGATAAGATCCCTGGACACACAACGCGTGCGTCAAATCGGGCTTGCATTGTGTCAAAAAGGTTACTTGAAAGTCACGAAAAAGGAACGGTTCTAGATAAGACAATACACACATCAACCATGAAGGAGTACAGTAGTATACCTTTATCTCATAAACCACATATTATCGGTATCAACAAAATCGACGGCTGGGCTAGTTGGTATCCGTCCATCCTAAACAGCGCTGGACAACACGACGACGAGGAAGAAGGGACACAAGACGGCGCTGATCTCAACTAAATCTTTATTCGGAAGAAAACACACATACATACAATCCAACGCCGCCTGTATAAACATTGCCTAACGCGTCGCCCGCTTTCCAATGGGAACGGTAGGGACGCATAGTTCAGGCACTCATCCGCTATGTGGCGCGCGCCGGAGGACATCTCGCCTTACGTCACTGCTCGCGAGTCGCGAACGCTGCACCCACTGCTACGACGTGTGTCTGTCAGCTTGCCTGTTGGGTTTCAAGAGCCGTTTCGCTCACATCTTAGCCGCGACGGGGCGATAGCTCTGGGGCGCACTGGGGATCTCGTTCAAAGTGTCGCTCGCTTCATAGTTGCTGAATTTTCCAAAAAAATAACTGACGGAGGTGGAACTGAAATAGTTTAAGAACATATGAATTGTCGGGTAGACAAATATCGAACGGAAAAACGATATTTTCGGATGGTGCAGCCATTATTTTACTGATGCTTTTCTCTTTGGATTTAGGGAAGAAAAAAATTGCGTGCACATTTTTTGTTCAGGCGCTTACTTCTACCATTACTTTCCAAAAATATCACGAGCTTGTAAATTTCAGAAGATTATAGAAAACAAAAGAATAAGCAGCTGAGTGGCCCGCCATGCTGTCCGAGTACAGTGCAGTGCTCAATTTTAAAGTGCGCGTACCGATGCGGAGTGCGAACAGCGGGGACAAAACAAGACCGAAATGCGGAGGGTAAAGAGGGGTGATGCCCCACTTAGAAAATTTCGGAGCCCGTGATCCAAGTCGATATGCGCGCAAAGCCGGCATCAGCATGCACGGCAGCCCAAGTCACTTTGCTCCGATGCAAAGACGGTTTTATCATCGACCAACGCCGCCTGTATAAACAATGCCTAACGCGTGAGCGAAAAATGGCCAAACAGCCACTCTCCTGTTGCTCTCTCCTACCCTTCCCCGCTCCGTAGCCTTCCAGCGTGCTTTCGTGTCCGCCAGCCAGCGCCGCTTCTCGGAAACTATGCAAAATAGTGGAAAGTTTGTTTAGCGTTCCCGAGGCGGCGCTCCTACGCCTTCTTGTTTTTCACCATGCCTGTCTGTCTTGGTCTGTCACTGATAAAACTTCCTTTGTCACGAAGGCAAAATCCCTTGCGCTGCCGCAGGCTGATGCCCGGGTTTGCGCGCTTATCTATCGGATCACAGGCCCTGAAATTTTCTGAGTGGGGCATCCCACCTCTATCCCCTCCGCATTTAGGTATTGTTTTGACCCCGCTGTTCGCACTCCGCATCGGTACGCACTTCTAAAATTGAGGACGTACTGTAGAAGCGCCAGGACAGCGTGGCGGGATCCCAGCTGCTTATCTTTTGTTTCCTATAATTTTCTGAAGTTTACAAGCACGTGATATTATTGGAAAGTAATCGTAGAAGTGAGCGCCTGAACAAAAACCGTGCACGCAATTTTTTCTTATCTAAATACTCCAGAAAGAAAAATATCAGTAAAATAATGGCTGCCCCATCCGAAAATATCCTTTTTCTGTTAGCTATTGTCTACCCGACAATCAGTATGTTCTTACACTAATACAGTCCGCCTCCGTCTTTATTTTGGAAAAATGCAGCAAGTATGAAGCGAGCGACACGTTGAACGAGATCCCCAGTGCGCCACAGAACTAGCGCCCCGTCACGGCTAAGATGTAAGCGAAAGGGCCCCTTGAAGCCCAACAGGCAAGCTGACAGACACACGTCGTAGAAGTGGGTGCAGCGTTCGCGACTCGCGAGCAGGACGTAAGGCGAGATGTCCGCCGGCACGCGCCACATAGCGGATCAGTGCCTGAACTAAGCGTTCCTACCCTTCCCATTGAAAAGCGCGCGACGCGTCAGGCAATGTTAATACAGGCGGCGTTGCATCGACAGACGAAGACAGACAGGCATGGTGAAAAAGAAGAAGGCGCAGGAGCGCCGCCTGGGGAACCCTAAACAAACTTTAAACTATTTTGCGTAGTTTCCGAGAAGCGGCGCTGGCCGGCGGACATGAAAGCACGCAGGAAGGCTACGGAGCGGGGAAGGGTAGGTGAGAGCAGCAGGAGAGTGGCTGTTTGGCCATTTTTCGCTCACGCGTTAGGCAATGTTTATACAGGCGGCGCTGATACAATATACACCACACGTGTCTCTACACGTCATCACTACACAGCGGAGCGGCAACAATCTTATTGTAGCCCCACTCCCCCCCCAAAAAAAAACAAAAAAACACCAACCTAGGGCATCGTCTTTGACAGGAAAGCAAATTCCTTATCGTACATTGTCACAGAAGCATGAATAATGCACTGTCGTTCACTTTCCTTATATGAAACGCTTCCACTAACTCCTTTGTCAACTCGTCATTATGGCGCCAAAGAATACACGTGTCCTTATACAATGGGTTGCATTTTACAGCAAAGCTGTAAATGGCTAGGCACCAGCAGATCGTCTCCGGTCCCAGAGCGATGTAGACAGGAATCGCTAGCAAGCGTAGCGCCACGTTGCGGAGCCCACTCAAATCCCCGGAATGGAAAAAAATCATACAAAATAAAAAGGTCCTAAGGCCTTCATAGAGCATGCACATTGATTACCATAACCGCGCTATAATAAATTTCTACCCACGATTCCTGTGTGTTTTGTAGCGTAATCTACACTGGCCGAGGTTGAGCAGTTTCGCGTGGGCCATGAAGGGCCGTTCTGCGCAAGCGTGAGGAGCATTGGATTGGATTCGATTTTATTGGCTTGGCTTGACTTGACTTGGCTTGGCTTGGACTGGATTGGATTAAAGTGGATTGTGTTGCGTCATAGCCGCGGCAGACGCACTGGCGCCGGCGCGCGCCCAGGTGTGCGCCTCGATTGCGCAGAAGCCAAGTCTGACGATGCGTCGGAGCCGCTTGATAGCCGTTTCACGTGGCTCGTGAAGGGCCGTGCTGAGCATGCGCGAGGAGCAGTGACTGGACAGGACTGGACTTGCAGTTAATAACCGGGAACAATGCTCAATCGCAAATTACAAACAAACGTGCACCCATTGGACTACGACCGAGTCAAAACTCACGTTGAGGCTCGGCACCACAGCTTTGCTGGCCATCCTTCTTCACAGAGTGGAAGGGCACTGAATTTTTTCTTGACTGTTTTCCTCGTGGGCCTTACAGTGGCGAGAGATATGTGCAAGTGGATTATTCTCGAGTGAACCACGGTGCTCCATTAGCCGTACATTGACGCACCTGCCTGATTGGCCAATGTACACATTACCACATAATTACCACTACCTATTACCAAGTAATAGGTAGGCGGCCTCGTCAGTTCCAAAAACCGAGAGCCATCGAAAGACTTTGAAGCTTGAGCCGGTTGGTACATAACCTTGAGAGTAGAGGGCAGAGCAATGAACGGGACGAAGCAAAAGACGAGACAAACACGAGAGCCGTCGCTGCTCGGTTGGTCGGGTGATCAGGATCGGGGCTGCGCTGCTCCTACAGGTCCAAGCTGGTCAGCGCACATTCCCACTGCTCGGGGGTTGGGGGAACGAGAGGAAAGGCGTGTCGAGGGCACAGGAAGGCGAGGTGGGCAGTGGTGGCAGGTGCTTGGCAGTTCGGGCAGTGATACTCGAAGCTTGAGCGGGACATTGTGGAATAAGATGGTGGCCTCATAGCATGTGCCAATTCTGTAGCCTGCGCCCCATTCGGGGTTCTTTTGACAGATAGGGTTTGGTGGGGCGAGTGTTACGTTTGACGGGTGTGACCGTGGGTGAAGTAAAGGGGCTGAGGATAGATTCTGGCATTCGTAGAAGCCCAGCTTTCTGGCCCTGTTGTAAGATCCCGGAAGTGACGCTCGCTGGACGCAGCTGCTTCGTTCCCAGGGAATGTGGCATGTCCCGCTTTCCATACAGTGGTAATTGTGGGTAGGTCCGTAACGGCTGGGAGGATCTTCAGCTGCCGAAAGGAGTACTCTTCCCCGGAGCTGAATCCTCGAAAACAGGGGATAATAGTTGGGTGAATGGTGGGCGTGTGAGTGGACACTGCGACTGCAATGGTGGCGACCTCGACTGAGATTGAAGGGAGGGGGAGGACGTGTGTAGCTGCGTTTAGAATGGTTCCCTTGGTGTTGATTACTGCGAAGGTCGAGCAGAAGGACGTTGGGGTTTGGGCGGTGTCGGTGTAGCGAGTGTCGGCTGTCGATGAGTCATTTCCGTTAGAGGTGTCTGGTTTTGCTTCGGCCTGGGTTATACTCGGTATGCACGTGGCGCGGGATCTGTGCCTCCTTAACATAGCTGTAAATAGATTCTATGGACACATTTCTGAGAGAGAGTCTGTCACCGTGTTTGCTACCATGTCGCCATCGCCGTGTGTGCGTCGCCTTGTGTCCATTCCTGTCCATTGCCTACTCTGGCGCAGACGCAGCCGATGACAGATCTGACAAACGCAAGATTATTTTGACAGTTCGGAAGCCTTCGAGAGAGAATACATGACCCCTTTGCATCCGAAGCGAGGATGATCCGCTCGACCAGGATACCACGCTGATAACAAGAGACATGAGGCTCTGTGGGTTTTCATTCAAGTTCCCTGTCCTCTTTTAAGGGCTAGGGATGCAGAAGTGAAATTCATTGTGACTTGTAGATATCGGCTTAAATTGTAGATAAGAATGCCAGAAATACATGCCGTTGCTGCTTCACCTATGCCCATTCTCCCGAACACATGTTACACGGCATTGACAGATTCATTCGGGGATTGACCAAAAATGGTTAATACCAGTACTTGTCTGCCCCGGATCAATATCCACATATATGGGCAAATAACACACCCCCAGGCTCCTTACTCGTTTCAAATCCACTGCTACACAACTTTCAGCATTAAATATTTTCCTCAAAGAATCATTGTAATCGTATAGCTGTACTTGAACAGATGTTAGTGCGGTCATCTGTTATTTTTTATTACTCCTGTTTACATGCATGTCTCCTTTAATACACGATTCACAGGCTGACTCATAAGCGAACACATTCGAAAGTCTAAGCTCAGATACTGAGAAACTGTGTTTGGCCCCGAACGATCAAGGTAACGTGCAGTAACCTCGCAAATCAACTATCCACTGCTGGGATCGCAAACCAAAGGAAGCTTATCAAGCTCGACGTATACGATCACTACCACCGTGACCTTCAGTTGTAACACCTCAGAGCTCACTTTCGCGTTATCGACAGCTATCGACAGCAAACTTCACCACAAAACACGTGCCGAAGCCTTTTCGACGTACACCAACCAAACACACGTTCGGACAGCTATCGTGGTTCTGTAGGAAGTCGCGAACGTGCCCCCTCCGCGCACGTACCTACACCGATAGCTTTAAAGCGGATACACGGGCGCAACGAGAGGTTTCATCTCCTTATCACAGTCAAATTTAGAACACGCACGCAGGTTTTTTCCTGCGCCCGCGCGAGCGGAGGCAGCATCTTCCTCCACGAGTAAAATTACACCACGGAAAGGAAGAGCCGTATCAATTTTTGTTTACCGAGGTGGACAAAACGCAGAGCACGCACTACTCTTTCTTTTTTAGGGATTCTTCGACGCGTCGGCCGCTCAACGCGGCAGCGCTCGGCGCTTGCAGGAAACGGTTCACGCGTGTGTGTGTGTGTCTGTGTCTGGCCGTGAGGCTTAGTGCGACGTGCGCTCGATGTCAACGCGAAACAGTCGTCTTCCCCTCTGGCTTGTCTTGGCAGCGTACGTGCTCGCCGTGGCTTTGCGGTGAAAGTGGGAAGCGCGGGAAAATTACGGAGGGTGTCGGGTGGGAGGTCGAAAAGAGAGCGCTGGTATGTTACGAAGCGCCGATACGTCGGTATACGGCCCGCGGTATATAAAAGGGCTCCCGACCGAACATGGACCACCGCAGTGTGGCTTTTCAGTTGCTCGAGTCGGGTCGAAAAAGCTCAGCTGAAGTCATGAACACCCTGGTAAGTGTTGTGCTCTCTGTGTGTTCGAACAAAGTACCGGCCTTGATTAAGGGCTTGAGGAGTCAAAGGTTGGGTTAGTCGTTTGACTGTATACCTTAATTATCACAACTATTGATAAAAATGTAGATTCCCTGCAAAAACTTTAATGTTTATGAGGATCTGCTACCTTGAGGAGCTGCTAAAGGCTATGACCTATAAGTTCTTGCCTTTTCAATGCATAGAATGCATTTTAACGGTGTACTTCTCCTAGAGATATGTCCGATCGCTTGTCACCATTGGATCAGAATAAAAAAAAGCGAAACACGCGCGTTCACCGGTATTGGAACTTGTGTGCGTTTCGCATCGTGTATTAGCAGCCAATGGCGCAAGCATTTTTTAGTATTCAGTAGATTGATGAGACATAACAGAAAGCACACGGATTCCCTAAAGAATAAAACGGGCAAATCTTCCCATTAATTAGCTATTACTGCTAAAAGTACTCTTGCCTAGTTCAACTCCTCCAATTCTTTATTTCCGAACATGTCGAAATTCCAGAGCCTTAATTTTAAAGCCGGTAGTCTTTCTTGAGCCCTTTAAACGCGAAAATTTTGGTCTATCTGTCTGTCGGTCACTCCCTTGAAGCGCACAACCAAAAAACAGGTGAATGAGGGCAAGTATATGAAGAATATGCACGCAAGACCGTTCCACACTGCGAAAACTGCTGCGGCGAACATGTCCGCTGTATTCTTCGCAAAGAAAACCGGAGGTATATTTGAGGTAAAGTCAAGTACGTAATGAATGTACCAGCGTCATTTAATTAAGAATACACGATGAATTGCGTTTTACGAATGCAATTAAAAAAACGCGTTGAAAACAGCGCTGGAGAAAGGCGAGACTAAATTGGAACATTTGAATCGAATTGGAAAAACCTTCATTGCAGTCATCAAAGTAGGAGTGCGAGGGGGTGAGGAAAGCAGGAGAGGAGAAAAAAAGGAGATAAGGGAGAGAGGGAAAGAGGGAGAGAGATAGGGAGGGAGGTTGAACAAGGGAGAGAGAGAGTTACGTGGCAGTGGCAGCAGAGGAATATCATATTTCGACAATAAATACGAACACAACAACAACAATATTTGCAGCTTAAGAAGGAGATACGCCATTAAATTACTATGTGCACGTAGGGAAACACCAGGCGTCTGTCACAGTCTCCTGATAGACGACCACGGCAACAGCACGCCGGTTTGCAATGTGATCTGCGTTTTATCCGAGCCAAAGATTTCCATGTTCACTGTTTCAATGGTAGGATAGATATTTCTTTTAGTCAGGCACTAAAGTTACTCGCAATCTGTTTATGCCGCCTCATGAACTTCACAGTACGTCGTCAAAATTATGAGAATAGGCGAGGATGGCGGAGAAGGAAAAACGATTTCGAGCGCACTTTTCCTCGCGAGAAAAAAACCTGTAAACTAGTAAAAAAATCAAAGCCCCTTTTATAAGAGAAAGATGGTTAAAACGCAAAGCTTTCTCCAATACAATATGAGTCACAGCCAAAGTCCAAAATCCAAACTGTCAAAGTGCAAAGCCAAAGTACACTTCAAGTCAGCCAAAGCCCAATGCGAACGTCCAACCCCACAACACCGAAGTCCAAAACCAAAGTCCAACCCCGCTTAGAAAATTTATCCCATCATCATCTTCGCCAACCATGCGTACAGCCAAAGTACATTTTGCGTATTACGAGTGGTCCGTTAGATGTGAAAAGACATTCCATTATTATGTTATCTGGTGTATGATTCATGTATCCTCTGTGAAACCGATTGTGTAAAGTTGGCTTTCCTGCAGCGTGTTTTAATCGGACGTCAACGCCTTCAGTAAGGCACAGAAAGCTTCGCTTTAAAAATACAAACACAAATTCCCTCTATAATCTTTAACACGACAAAGTGGCTATGCGGTGTTCATCTCCCTTAGTGCCCCTTTGAGGTACAATAGAGAACGTAACGCGCTGCAATTCATGAAATCATGAATATTACAAAGCGCGAACACATGACGGTGCGGAACAGTGACGTAGCGAAGCGGGGAGCAGTTGGTCTGTGCGCTATACGCAGCTGGTCAGTAATGGCGTCTTATGCATACTTTAGGTACAATTTCTTATTCTGACACCCCAAAGGGGGAGAGGGAGAGGAAGTCTCAAAAATACTTCAAATAATTTAAAACAATCACTCGAATACACAGCAAACGCAATTTTGGTGGTAGAGGAATTAGCAAACACTAAAAAAAAAGGAATACAAGAATGAAAAACCCATCAATACAACTCATATTAAGTGTTCTTGGTCTTGCCAAAGGACAACAATCCTACTTTGTTAAACAAGCACGTTTAAACTGCCATTCAAATGGTTGACAAACGAGTCAGGGTATTTAATAGAAGCAATTTGTGGTGGCAGCTTATTCCACTGATAAATGGCAATAGTGGTGATTGTCGAAGAAGATTTGGGCGTGCAAACATGGGCCGGCATCGACCACGTCTTCAGCCAAGTGTCTCAAATGAGTTCCACGTATGCCCACAACCTTCTCATACGCAGGATATGTCTCGAAAATCGGAAATACTGTTAATATCAATATCAATCGCCTTCGAATCGCAGATCGTTGTCGCTACCCTCGCCGCCATTGCTGCCACCGCAATGGCCGGTGGTCTCGTCGGCTACGGCGGCGGCTTCGGAGGCGGCTACGGTGGCGGATTCGGAGGAGGCTACGGTGGCGGCCTCGGCGGCGTGGGAGTGGGAAGCAGCGTGGTTCTCCTTAGTCCAGGACCCCTTTACGGCAAGGTGGTAGCAGGACCTGCCTTCCTTGTCAAGACCCTGCATCACGTGAACAAGATTAGCGCTGGTGGAGCCGTGCTGGCCCACAGCGGCCTCGGAGGCGGCTACGGCTTCGGAGGAGGCTATGGCTTCGGAGGCGGCCACGGAGGTGGCTACGGAGGCTACGGTTTCGGTGGCTATGGCTTCAAGGGCTGAGCTTCTGGAGTTCAAGGAACTGGAGGGTGAGGCTCTTGCAAAATTGAGTGTAATTTCAAATCACTTATAGCACTGTCGCACGGATCAAACTAGATGCTACTTCAGTGAAACGAGCATCCTTTAAATGCTGATGACTGACATGTATACATGAGCTGATTTTGGAGAGAAAACGCGTTGAGGGCGTCGGTGTGACGGCGTTCGAAGAGTGCACTGCTTGCGCTACTTTGGTGTTGTTGCAGTTTAATAACCTAATTTAAGACAGACTCAACTCACTGTATGTTGTTTCTGCCACCTTCACTCACGCCCTACCCTTCCATTCTTCTGAATAATCACCCCTGACAATTACTTAAATATCACTCATCTGCACTGAACCTTCTCATGGAGCCCTTCATTGAGAGATGCTATTGCAACAAAACTAGGGTATGCGAAATTTTTCGAATACGAATGGAATACGAATATCTAGCTTCGAATATCGAATCGAATATCGAATAATTAAGGGGGGACGTGGCTTTCGAAACGAACTTTTTTTATTTTTGTGTGGATTTTGATGAAAATTGGCTCAGCAACTAAAAATGCTTCTGTGATAATACCATAAACATTTCAGAGTAATATTCTTTAAACGTTTGTATTTATATAAAACTTTCTTTCTGTTCACCTTGTACAGAGCTTGAGTGGCCTATAAAACACGATAGAAAACTTGTTCGAAGTCTTTGCATTCCCAAATGAATGGCCAAGGTCGTAACAGTCAGTGTTTTTTTATTAGACCACCATTTTTTTTTAGTTTGCAGTTTTTAGAGGTGAATGCACAAAACACACATAGACCATGAACGACTACTTGAAAAAAAAAATAGCAAACAGTAAACCTGAAAAACCAAGAGTGTCACGACTGGAGCTGTTCATCAAGGAATGTAACGCAAAGAATGGAATCAAAATAAACCTAGCGCTCACGAAAAAGTCCCTGGAACAAGTAACGTAAGTGGCAAAAAAAAGTGTTGAGAAAACAGCTTCCGAAGTTGCAATTCGCGTCCTTTTTGAACACGGGGCTTCTGGATTGCCTTGCCTTGAAATTGGAGTGCCCTTTGCAGCCCTTTTCGTTCCATAAAACGTCATTTTCAACTCTTTTGTGAAGAATACATAGCCCAGTTTGTGGACCATACGGGAGGAGATAGCTTTCAATGCAAAGTAGGTTAGCTGGTTGCCTGCATTGCACAGGACAACTTCCCTCTGCAGTGTTGTGACCATGGCAACAAGTGTAGCACTCTTTTTTTTTTTTACTTAAATGTAAGAACTGAGTTTTGACTTATTTTATGCTTTATAAGATTGCTTGGAGCAGCAACTTCGTACTCGTATGTGCAGGTGTTCATTGCCAAAAGTTTACATACCACAAGGATACAACTGAGCTACTTCGAAGCTTTATGGCCATTCGCGCTTCAGAATCAATTTCTGGCTTCCTTTGTGTGTCTTTCTTTTTGTGCCGTTCATGCCTTTCTAAATGAACGAAGATAAAAGAAACGGCCGGGACCGGAAAGAGAATCGTTCACCCGATCCAATGGTACCAAAATGGCCGCGCCCTATGGCACCGTTGCGGAGATACAGCGCTCCGAAAATTGCCGTTTTTCACCCTTTTGCGCTGGCATTTTGTCACGGCGGCTAGAAAAAAGCATTTTTATGCCACTTTGCGACGGTTTCCGCCGGAAAAACTTTGCAAACGCACAAGATAGAGAACATAAAAGCAGAATATGTGGCTTTAAAAAAAACGATGTTTTGGTCATTTTTTCCAAAGTTGAAAGCCGCGTCCCCACCTCAAACTAATGAATCCAATTATTCGATAATAGCCGATTATTTGAACCATTTCGAATTTTCGAAATGTTTCGTATAGTACATTGTTTTCGAATCGAATACGAAAATAACATCATTTATTATTCGAGTAATATTCGAAATTTTCGAATATTCGCACACCCTTAAACAAAACGCATTTTGTGCTTTGTATATTGAATCTTTAATGACTCGCTTTCTTTGGTAATTTAAATTGCTTGCTTATCACAATTATCCTTCTTTTTTTCGTTCGCAGAAGTCAGAAGTAAAGAACGAGTCACTCTGCACGTCCAGCGACGTGTTGGCAAAGCAAGAGGCCGGCAACAGCCAACCACGCGGTGATCTCGGCGAGAAAGATCAAGTCATTTTCTCAACAAGTGCTTCCACGCACGAACGCTTGCTTTTAGCATGTAAATAAAGCATTTTTCACAAAAAAGAAACACCTTCTTGTCCTTCCTCGGCTCATTAATGACAGGACATAACGATATGTATCGTAAAGGCACAATCAAAAGTAAACGGAGCCCGGGTTGGAGAATTCAAGACAAATACTCCGACGTGCGCCTAGCCGGCATGCTTTCGGTGACATTTTAAGTTTGTATTTGAAAGCAAAGCTTTCTACCTCTGCCAGCCAACGGTTTCGTCGTGGCGTGCGCGACAAGAAATTTCTAACGCGGCTGAGGAGGGGGAGGGCGCTTTTCACTCACTGAGCACAGTGTAGATGGCACGGCGAATGGGCGCTATTACCCAGCGTTCCCCGCGCGCGGGACCTGCGTCGGCGGGATCCATTCCGTCGGCTTTGTCGTCTGCTTTAGCGACAGTTGTTTTGGGCCTGCTTTGGCACAGCTTCGATTCCATTACGCGCTTCCTTCGCACGGCTTAATTAACTTGTTCGATAGCACCTCCTGGGTAACTCGGACCCGACGGAATTAAGTGGTCGCACGGCAAAGATACGCTAAGGATTGGTTTGCAGAGCGGGAGAACAAAATGTAGAGACCACATACAGACGTGCGGCCGCTAGAGAAACGCTACCTTTTGTGCACTGCTTGCCACGAATGGGACTCTGTTTTATAAATTGGTTAAAACCAATTCGGTTGTGTTTTAACCGGTATTTAAAAAGGCGAAAGGAACAAGCGGTTCTGATAATAGCAATCATAAAAGTTCCCTCAGCTTTCTTACAATTTTCTCAAACTTAGTAAACTTACTAGTTTATATTGGTATAAATGGGAATCACTAAGCTCACATGCCGAATTGTTTGGGGGCCCCACCCACTCTCTCGAGCGTCGCGCGTCGTTCTCTAGCCGCGGCAGCAGTTTGCACTCGCGGCGACGGTACCACGTCCACGGTCGCTTTTTAATTAACGCTGACGAGATCAGTACGTAGGGGCATTAGCGTAAACTGAAGCCGACGCGTAATCGACAGTGCTACGGCAGCTCGGTGTGGTTTTGTGGGATCACGTGGACAGATTTGTTTATACAAAATCCCACCTTTCGCGGCCCTGCTGAAACCTACGCTGCGACTGGCCGCATTAACAACGTCCCTAATCAAACAACCGTCGCGCGCTGAAGCAAACAATGTTTCCATGCGTGATAAATAGGTCATTAGCTACTTATCGCAACAAGAAAACCAAGATGCAAAATTAAAGGAGCACTGACCCGAAAATTTTATGTTACACTTTTATTGCTTTTATCGATGCTTAATGGTTTGGCGAACCTGAAACAGCACTTCAAATACTTCAGCGCGCGATTGTTAATTACATTGAACGGCCTGAAAATCGTTTGTTTCAAATTCCCACGCTTTCATCCCGAACGGCGCATATGACAGAATCCAGGCCTGACCTCATCGCTTTGTGCGGACGTCACCGGTGCCCGCTTGAGAGGGTGTTGCGCCCGCTCGCCGCTCGTGGGGCCGCGCGCGTGACGTGACGTCACGAGTTTTTGACGAGCGCTGTCCTGTCACTTCTCTTGGCTTCACGGGGTGATGTCACGCTGATGTCCGTTTGCTGAGTGCCGCTCCGCGCACTGCTCCGTCGGCGCGGTGAATGAGATCTAATTGGACTATGTTCTTCGGGTAGCAGGTCGCTCATATTTCAGCCAGGGTATTCTGTTGAGTGAAGGAAGCGAACTGTGGGAATAATATTGACGCCGAAAATTGGCGTCAGTGCTCCTTTAAGTGAACAGATTTCTTGCCCGTTTAACCCGTGCCAACGCGCCGACAAACAAACAAACGTTGGGTATGAACCATGAATTGGGTGAAAATCAAAATCTTTGCAGATGAGACACGATGAAGACAAATTACAACTTCGTTCAGTTTGAAAGAACTAGCCTTTGGTAACACGCTCAGCTCTGTTGCAGTGATAAAAGAGAATTTTTTAACGAAAACACAAAAAAATCTCGAACAACTTTCTCTGATTGATTCATTGCAGGGTTTAACGCGCCGACGCAACGCAGACGATGAGGCGCGCCGTAGTGGAGGGCTCCGGACTAATTTTGACCACCTGGGGATCTCTAACGCGCGCCGAAATCTCTTACACACGGGCGCTTTTGCTTTTCGCCTCCATCAGAAAAGCGGCCGCCGCGGCCGGGAATCGAACCCGCGACCTCGTGCTCAGCAGCGCAACGCCTTAGCCACTGAGCCACCGCGGCGGGTTGAACAACTTTCTCAAACTTCGCCCTATAGTATACAGTGACGTAATATGTGCAGCAGCGACGTAGTGCGGGCCAGCACTAAAACATTTTTTATCAGTGGGCCAACTGCGCGTTTGCATTCACGTGATACGACCGAAGGGAACTTGAGGCCCCACTTAAAAACGTCCCAGTCATGTTTCTTGAAGGTGGCTTCGGAAGGCGGTCGCCAGTCGCAAAAACAAGATTCTGTGACGTCATAGAGACGTCACTAGAAAGTGATGAGCAGTCGCCACTGCGTCATCTGTTTTCCCCAATACTTAGGTTAACGACTGGAACTTTGCAATGAATAGTGCTATCATTGCCACCGTGAAGAACCAGTCTTCTCAATGAACCAAACTTGTATTTTGTCTTCACGCCGAATCTTAAAACAATGCAGCCTTGGGCCTCACTAGCCATCTGTGCTTTGGGAGAAGTGCGGCGGACGACACGCGGCTTCTTCGTGCTCTCGGCAGGCCACTAGCAGCAACATCGTAGAAACGGTGGCGAAAGGCCGGAACACCGAGGCCCTAAGTCACGGCGTCCAATGGTAAACAGGCGCAGACGGAGCAGACGACAGGGAATGCCAGTAAAGGCGAAGGAGGGGGCCGGAGTACGCAAAATACAAAAAAAGGTGTAAAACGCCCCTAAAATGGCGTTTCCGTGTTCAGTAGGCGTGGTATTAGGGCATTAAGCCCATAGAGGAAGCCTAAGCATTTTTCCCTCCATGATTAAGACCCATTGCAAAACACTGTCCGGTTATTGCTGTCGTTGGAGCAGCGGCCACAAACGGCGCATAGTGTTTTAAAAGTGAAGCTTTAGTGTCCTCCCTGATGCCGTTGTAAGAGAATACACCCGGCAGGAGAACCAACTTTTTCTGACGATGACGATGAATGGTCGTGGGTGAAGTAAAAGAAAAAAGCGCTTCCCGTGGCCGGAATCGAACCTAGGTCCCCCGCGTTATGAAGCTGGCGTCTATCCGATTACTCCACGGCGGGGTTTTTTTTTTTCTTCTCTTATTGCATTGAAAAACACTCATCAGTGTCTACGATGCTTGATTAAAACACATCAGTTCGGTTTAAAACCCGCTCACCGGAACTTTGGTGGGCGAAAACTATCATAAACATCGAAAAAGACTTCCTCCAAATGGGTACACTACCCGGGGACTGCAATTTATACTTCCTTCCATACTGACATCCTAGCAAAGTATTGCAACAGTTTCGTCACTCAGAGGCGCACCGATACGCTCAGCCAGATGGCGTGTAGGCCCAAAAGCATTATCAGAACGTACGGAACGTGGTCAAAGCAAACCCAAGCAGATACAAATTTTCCGTATACCCAACCAACGTTAGCTACGAGTGCACCCCTACTGTGGGTATTCTAGAAAAGTGGTGCGTACCACCTAGTAGCACAAATTTTCGCAGTGTGGATTGGCCAACAAAAATCCATCACCATAAAGCTCGCGTTCAAAAACCGTCGTCGTCGTTAGAAGGAGGGGTGAATGATTTTTTTTTCTCTTCTGCCGCTTATTGCAGATGAACTAAGGTCCTAGAATACCACGTCAAATAGTGTATTACGGGGGATAAACTGCACAATACAGCACAAAGACGACATCGATGAATTCGCTTCAGTGGACCTTTAGGTATACATTTCCTGGAACAGCTGGAGCGGAAATAACAATTTCCGCATAGACCCTCTATTTTTTCTTCGCAATAATAATACTTTGCTGGGTGAACGGGCGTGGACTGCCATTTTGGTGTAGGATATCATAAACGTGATTTTTGTGTTGGCAGTGTTGAGGAAGATGTAATAAAGGCTGAAGCCTCAGGAACCTGGAGTATTCAGCCAATCTGAACGAGTCCTGCCAAATCAGCCTCTTTCCGGTTCGTGAGCCGGATCGGACTTCCGGTTGCGTAGCGCTAACGATCGCCAGCGTACTTACGGCACCGGTCAACTGATTGACCGTTATTGTTACTTGCTTATTCCATCAACGCACGCGGTCGCGTATATCCGAACAACGTAATGGCTAAAATTACGTTGCCATCGATCCTGTTGACGTTTTTACTATGGTGCATAACTCTGCAAAAGTAAGCAACGACACCAGAGCACTCTGAGTGTGCGTGCGTTGGGCAACGATCCGAAATTAATTCGATATAATAACAGTAAATAAAACCAGACAAGCTTGTAAAAAACGGCACCCTGCCCTACCATTTCACTGTACTGTGCCATATCTGACGTTCAGCTTACAACGCGAATTTGTTCGTCATTTCAGCAGCTAAATACAACAAATCGGCACAGTTGATGAAATTGCGGAGGCTTCACCACATAGCCAGTGTGACAAGAGAGAAGCTGCCTTCTCTTTGAGTTACTTCTGCCACAAAGCATAACTGACAAAGGAAAAGCTAGGTTATCAAGGGAAGAGTGCCGATACGGCGGGAGCGAGAACGGATTATTTTATCACGGCACCTATACTGAGATAAAACTGATAACTTATGAAGCGTAAGTGCGGATAATATAGGTGTGGATGAAATCAATGTACGTCCTCATTTGAGGAATTTTGAATTAATGGGGTACGAGGATAATGTTTAGGAGTAAGAGAGAGAGAGAGCGTTAGTGAGTAAATAAGTGAGTGTTATGAGGCTGGTGAGTGTGTGGCTGGGCGGATGAGTGAGTGAGTTGTTAGAGAGGGAGTGAGTCAGTGATAGTGAGTGAGTGTTAATGGGTGATTGTCGGTGAGTTGTGAGTGAGGATGAGTGATGGAGTGAGTAGTGAGTGAGTGAGTGAGTGAGAGGTGAGTGAGTGAGTGAGTAGTAGTGAGTGAGTGATTGTGAGTGAGTGAGTGAGTGAGTGAGTGAGTGCAGTGCGAGTGACAGTGGTGAGTGTGAGGAGTGGAGTTTCCGCTTACAAAAACGTGTTCGCTGTGGATTGGAACTAAATACCCAACGCCTGGTTTGGTTCGTGCCAGGGACGAGCATATTTTCTTCTTGGAGTCTTATCTATCGCTCGAAAACTTAACTCGCAAAGTAATAAAGCCATGTTTCCTCTAAGCAGTGTCTTCCCGGTCGTTGCGAAGACTCGAATAGGCAAAATCAAACGAGTGGTATTTGCAGTCTTCCGTTATTTAAAATTCACGGATGCTTGGTTTTTGCAACAGCAAATGAAATACTACATCAACTATACAGAAAACCGTCGCCTGCTGTTGCCCGCGCTACGCGGCGTCATTTAAAAAATCAAACGCCTACAGCGACGAAAGGTTCCACTAGATATGTTCTACGTTCACCTTGGAACGCTCATGGAGTCGGGCAAGCGTGGTTCTATAAACGTTGTAGCAGGGTGCCTCGATTCACGCGTGCCTCCGCCGTGCGGCTGCGCTGGCATCGAGACACCCGACTTGGAGCAGTGGAACGCGGTAAATATAAATTGACTTGAGCAAACCTCTAGCGCGTTATCTTGGGAGGAACGAGACGGGACAGGAACAGCATGAGAAGGGAGCGGGAAAGAGAAGGGAGGCATTTACTTGCCAGGGGCGCAAGTCGACTACCATCTTTCGTCGACATTTGCAACGAAAGGAGCAGATACGCGGCCAATTTTTCTGTGTTGAAATAAATTTTGATATGTTTGAAATGAAGAAAGTGGATAAAAAATGCTCCCACTCTGGAAGCATTTTTTTTCGTGTGCATCAGAGTCACCTCATTTCCCATTTTGATTTTCCCTTTCTCTCCCTCTCCCTCTCTATCTCTCTCACACACACACACGCGCGTACACACACACACACGTGCCGTTGTTTGATGGCATGTCTCTGTTTATCTCCGGTAGAATCCTGTTATCAGTCTGCGCAGAGTAAATTATAAGCGCAGAGAGTTCGTTTCCGGCGAAAGCTGCGTTTTCGGAAGCTGCAGTTCAGACGAAACGATACAAACACGGACGAGTTTTTAACATTTTGAGGTACAGTCATGGACAAATGTAAAATGAGAAGCAGAATATGAACAAAACACGCCAAATTGAAGAATATAGTTGTGGAGACCAGACAACGACGCGGTTGGTGGTATATTTGGAAAGTCATATTTCTAAACTTTGTTGCTGTTGTAGAGCCATGCAACAATTTGACTTGCACGGAAATTAATTGCGGTATTTTTGCGCTCCGGCTCATATTTTCCGGCTCCATTGCTGTACTGGGAAGAACAGGTCGAAATATTCCGTAGGCCGCGCCGGCCTCCTTGCGTGAGCATAGCTTAGGCGATTGAAACACAAAAGTGATTATTCTCCCCTCTCTCTCTGTTTTTGAATGACAGTCGAATTTTTATAGAGAAAACACGACATTTCTGTCACATTTCTCCCACCTCCTCAAACAGAAATTTCTCCATTCTTCATCGGGATAATTGCTCCACCCCGCATCATTTCGGTTATGTGCCCGGTTACTTCATTATATTTCGGGACCAGAAAAATACAGAGAAATAATAAAAAGCCCCAACCCGCGTCTACTACTATATAAAAAGTAAATGTGAAAAAGCATTGCAAAAATTTATATAAATTGTCTGTACAAAAGGAATATGTCTATAAAAATAGAAAATCGAGTATAGTTGTACTTTTTTGGCGCTTCTTGAATGAAAATATTTTTTGTATATCTGAATATTTTTCTTTGATGTTGTTTTTGTTGTAACCTGGATGGACTAATATAGAAGTCTGTATTAAGGACCTGTTAATCGTGTATACTCAAGACCCGTTTCGGCTTTGCGTCATTTTTGTTTGGTGGTTTTATTGTTAGGCAATGTTATCGCTATTCGTCTTGCCCAGCTTTCCTAATATGTCAATAGGTATTTTGCTTTTGATAATTTCCCGTTTGGGTACATGCAAGCTTGTTTTACATAATTTACTTGGTTGACCGCGTCTTTCTTTCATCGCAATTTCGCACGTTGTGAGGTAATAATCGAAGTTTTTGGCTGGTACGTCCACATTCTGCAGGTAAACATTACGCTAATAATCGAATTTTTTAAAGTAAAATGAGAACCTACCATAGCCTAGAAGTAGCGGAGACCTTTAGGCACACGTTGCGACAATTTTCACCGTCATAAACGTAGATATTACGCCACAAACGGTTGAAAAAAAAACAAAAGCCCAGTTGGAGTGTTTGCACACTGCTCGGCTCCTGGTGGAGTCCACGTGTGCCCGATTACTGCTACTCCACACCACTGCCTAATCGGGTGAACTCCTTCAAGCTAACTGCGTCACTAAGCGCAAACGGCAGCAGCTCTAAGCTGTTGCTGCGTTGTAATAACTTAATGATTACTGACCAAACATCAACACAGCAACTTGCGAAAGGAATACGCTGACCTCTCGGGGCTCATTTCACAAGGCGGATATTTCGCAGTCATAACTGGGGCGAAATTACCCCGCCGCCGAGGCCCTCGTGCATACCCAGCTCGCGAAACCCGACGGCCTCGCAATTAAAAAGACGCGAGCTGACATTCTACACCAAATGAGCGTACGTTTCTTCCCTAATTCCCCGCTAACATTCCCTCCTGCAGCGCTTTCCTCTCGCATCTCGAGCCGGCCCATCCAGCTGTAACAACACTCGACTGCCTCTTGCCATTCCCCTTAACAGCGGGGGGAGAGGAGGGCGCGAGCCAGATAAAACGGCGTATCATCATCGTTTCTTGGAAGGCCTGGAAAGTGCTCTCATTTCCTCACACAGGGCCCATAAGGTGCCGGGGGAAATCGCGGGCGGCCTGCGTGAGATGCGGCTCTTCGTGGCGCGATACTACGTATCGGCAACAGCCGTCCTCTCGGAAGCTGTTAAAACCGGAAGAGGAAGTCCGATGGGAAGGAAAAACGACGGGAGGCGAAGGGAAAGGGGCCGTTAGAGAAACGCCGGATTGGAGGGGGAAAAGAAGAAACAATTTGGGGAAAGAAAAGATAGAAGAAAAGAGGAAAAAAGAAAAAATAGATACAGAGTATAACCGAATGTCGGTAGGAGCAAGCTGGGACTATTATTGTTAGGACGGGGCGCTTGGGCTTTGCGGGGGGTGGCCTGGCGAAGTCCGCGGAAAGCAAACCACGCACGGAACCGGAGACTCATTACGTAGATGGGAATAGAAGCGTATTAATTCTACCCCCGTCTACCTCCCCTTCGGCGGCTGTTGCGTTTATGGCCGCACTAAAGGGAGCCGTATACGCTACACTCTGTAATCATGGCCTCGCTGTATAGCTACTGCCATCCGGCCACAATTTTTCCCGTAACATCTGGTACGTCGGAGCACAAAAATAAAACAATGATTTGAGCAGCTTGAATTGAATTGTTGTTGAAGAAAACTTGCGGTAAAGCCCAACCTATCTTATGATCTTGCTCACATGACTTACGACAGTGAATGCGTCGAGCACCGCTTGACCCTGTTGCGAATTTTTAGCGCCATGATGAAAATTTCTAGCGTCGGGATATTGCGCGCAAGGATTTAGTGCTGTGACAACGAACAATAACGAAGCGTTCTGTTCACGTACTTTTTTTGGTTGTTGTCCTGTCATTCCACATCACTTACGCATTACATGAAAGTGTCCATATCCAAAAGTGTCCAAATATGACCATATCCAAAAAACGTTTTTCTAGTGCGTCTACACATGTTTTTCCATTTCCTGTTCAATCTATGTTACTAAATTTATCCCATGCATACATCGTGCTCTTTTTTTATGACACCATATGCCTCGGATCCATTCGAAACTGATGATAAACATATCTTCAGTCAGCCTTTCTGCAATCACCTTTTTGTTTGTCCTACCAGAAGACCCTTGGCCATTCTTGCTCTGCCACCGTTAAACGCGGTGCCCTGTATTTGAGAGGTTACCACGGTTTAGCTCCATCCGATATGTAATGTGTCTCTAACAAATACTTCTCGGCAAACATACCAATCGTGAGGCAGGGCTTGTTCTACCGAGGAGGTCATACCCAAGGCTCAATGCACGCTCTTAAATTTGGTGGATGTAAACTGCAGTAGAGTAATTGAGGTGATTAATTAACTCACGTACACACTCACGCTCCATCTGCGACTCGCCCAGCGCCGGTGTAGTCGTCGTAGAAAGCCACGTCGAGCTGTTGAGGGGTGAGGGGATTGTTTGTCTGCATGTAAAAATCGGCGCCCCAAAGCTGGTCTATGCAGGTGGGGCTGGGGTCTATGCGGAGAGCGCGTGAGCAGTGCGAAACGCGGGAAAATTGAACTCAATTAGATGAACTTTATTACAAAAAATGGTGGTGGCCCATGTTCCAAGGGGGGAAAATGGAAAGTAGGGTAAGAGTGTGTCCATTCGTGTGGAATAAAAAAGGCGCGAAGGGAAAACGATGATGATGATAATTAAAGGACACGCTCGGCAATTGGACACTAATGCTCTCACATTGACTGTATCATAGAAAGTATTTAGATGTCTTAATAATTTTAACACGAAAGCGTTTTATTCCCGGATACTCAAAGATTTCTCTGACGTCATATCCGTCACGCAAATGACGCCAGTACAACGAAGCAAGCGGCCTGTAATGGGTGCACCCCTGCACACAGGGTCGTCTTGCGGGGAAGCAACTTTTAGTACTAAAGAGTATGTGATACTTATGGTTGTTCGTTTTCGGGTTTTATCTTTTAACACGAAAGTGTTTTATGCCGGGACATACCAAGATTTCACTGACGTCATATCCGTCACGGAAATGACGCCAGTGCAGCTTTGCCGAAGCGACCCGCAAGAAGGACGTCGCTCGCCAAGCACGCCCACAAGACAGCCGCCGACCCGCAAACCATGCTCAGCTGCAGGTTTCGCTGCACATTTCACTTCCGTGTTTTACCGATTCCGATGACAGAGGAATCAACAACAATTTTTTTTGTTTGAAGGCAGGCGTGGGTCACACCGCGCAACAAAAACCTGTAGTGTCATTCAAAACAGTCTGCCCACGTACACCTACGCATTAATTCACCAAAAAAATGCAACAACTCCTTCTGTTGAGAGGCGCAGTTAGCCCTCGGCGTCACTTTACATCTCTTGCATCGTACAACGGTTCTGCGAATAAAATGGGCAGGCTCCATCAGGGCGATCAAACTTAATTGGTACGAGCGCTCGCTTCCCTCGAACCGACGCGAGGCGGCTCGCCAGAGCTGCCCCCAACAATCGTTCTATTTTTATTTTTATTTTTTGAGGGAAGCCATAAAGACTCCGCTGCTGGCCCAGCGAAATTTCAGCCTCCTCACCGGCCCTTATCGCCACCAATTCCACACGGAGCAGCTGCATATAGCTCTGTAGCTTCCACACCCGCGTAAAAAGGGATAAAAACGAAGCACCGCAGTATAGAGAGGTCCCAGAACCCCTCAGCACTTCTCGGAAAGGAGCCTATCAGTGGGACGGCTTCTAATAATAATCACCGAAAAAAGTGAAGAGGCAAATTGCGCCAGACGCCGAGCGATGATCATAAGCGGGCTGAATTCGAGCGGTAAGGGTTATTGCTATGCGCCTTAATTGACCGGGGCCGCACTGAGCTCGCGTTACACGGACAGTGAGGCTAACACTTTCTAAAGCTGTGAGCTCCGGTGGCACGAGCCCTTCTTCGTCGAGTGCCGCTGCATGTGTTGTCGTTTGTTACACCAAATCTTGGTTTTACTTGGCTCAAAGTGGAGGAAAGGATGGTGTTGTATCCTGTTTTATATCAATAGGCTATCTGGTACGGCTTGCAAGCTGAAGTAATCACGCGATGTGTGAGATACTCAGGTTAGGAAAGTGTTTCTGCAAAGGAAAGTCACTCACGTCATATTACTAACGAGTAAGTGGTGCGGTTGTGTAGCGTTGCGCCGAAGCCCGGAATGGCGGCGCTCGATAGGGTAGCTCTACGTTACTACCCAAGTAGTAGTTCTACGTCTGGGACGTAGAACTACTACTTGGAGGCTCACTAAGAGGGTTCAACTTAAATTGAGGACGACTCAGCGAGCAATGGAACGGAAGATGATAGGTGTAACATTAAGGGACAAGAAGAGAGCCGAGTGGGTAAGGGAACAAACGCGGGTAAAGGACATATTAGTAGAAATTAAGAAGAAGAAATGGACGTGGGCAGGGCATGTAATGTTAAGGCAAGATAACCATTGGTCATTAAGGGTAACAGAGTGGATCCCTAGAGAAGGCAAGCGTTGCAGGGGGCGGCAGAAAGTTAGATGGGCAGATGAGATCAAGAAGTTTGCGGGGATAAATTGGTCGCAGTTAGCACAGGACCGGGATAATTGGAGATAATGGGAGAGGCCTTTTCCCTGTAGTGGGCTTAGATAGGCTGATGCTGATGCTGCTTGATGATGATGACGTCTGGGACGACGGAAAATTCTATAAAATGTAAAAGAAAAACGACAACTGAACTTTAGGGGTTAAACGCGCCGCAGCTACGCCTGTTCTATGAGACGCGCCGCGCTGGAGGGCTTCGCATTCCTATTGACCACATGGGGATCTCCATGGACACACGGACGTTTCCGGTCTTCGGTTCCATCTAAAAAGCGGCCATGCCGTCCGGGAATCGAACACGCGTCCTTAGAGCTCAACAGCGCGACGTCCTAGCCACTGAGCCAGAGCAGCGAATTGAATCAATTGTTAAATGTTTTATGCAAAAAGGGAAGACGGGAGGCCTGCCTAGGTGCAACGATGAATATCTATGTAGAGGGGGAGGATGCTTTAATGGAACCGAAGAAATGAGCCCTGCATAATGCTGGACTTTACTCCAGATGGTTGGTGCAAGATGAAGTTAGGTTTAAATGAGAACAGAAAATTTAAAGGATTAAACAGAGGGAACAAAAATGGCTGCGGCTTAGCTCAGCTAATCTTGGATATACAAAGCAAAAGCTTGGCTTAGTCTGGTTGAGTCTTGTTTTTGCTTGGTTAACCATTGCCGACCACGGCTTAACGCCGTTCGCTCCTGTGCAACGCTCACTGAAGGAGGCCCGGCCTCGCTTTCATTCACGGTGAACGCGGCGTTCCTCTTCGCCGGGCGCAAGGCGAGTCACGTAGCCCGAGACGACCCAGCTGCGCATGCGTGGGAGGCGGCGGGGTGGGTCGGCTCTCGATCAGCTGAGCGGCCGCTGGTTGAGCTGAACGACTGAAAGCGGGCCCGGCGAATCACGCGATGTTCTTCAAGGGGTGCGTCGCAGGGGGTGTGTCTGCGGTCAAAACGTGAACTTTCACATCCGCGGCGAAACTGCGGGACGAAAGCAGTAAAGCATTGCTTTAAAACAAAAGAAGGTGGAAAGAAAAAGACAATCACAAACTGGCCTCTGGTCCGGAGGCCTCCAGAAAGCCCAGAGTAGTTTCATATACCAAACACACCGAAGTGTCAGTGGTGTCCGATGGGCCTAAAAGGTATTTTATAGACAAATTCCAAATCCCACGGAAACGCACGGAAGACGTGTTCATTGTCCTCCCGAACACCGTATACGCGACACAAACGTAATTTCCCCAGCCGGCCTTTTACGGCTAAGCTTTACATGACTAGGATCCAGTAGATCTTCTCCGTGGAAGTAGATCTACCCGCAATTTTCATCTTCGCCACCGGCAGCAGATTTTTCACAAGTTAAAAAAAATCTGAAGCTTGATTGATTGATTGATTGTGGGGTTTAACGCGTCGACGCAACGCAGGCGATGAGGCGCGCCGTAGTGGAGGGCTCCGGATTAATTTTGACCAAGACGGGATCTTTAACGTGCGCCGAAATCTCGTACACACGGGCGTTTTCGCTTTTCGCCTCCATCAGAAAAGCGGCCGCCGCTGCCGGGTATCGAACCCACGCCCTCGTGCTCGCAGCGCAACGCCTTAGCCACTGAGCCACCGCGGCGGGTAAAATCTGAAGCCAGAAGTTTATACAGGCAAAACCTTTTGCAAACAAATAAAGCTGCTATAATACTTCATACTTGTCAACATTGTCGAGAAAAAAGAAAACGTTAGGCATGTCTGAGGCGAAACATCAGTACGTAACTGGCACAAGAAGCGCTGTTTTAATTGAGTATAGATATAGACTTGTTTTATTTGTGGGGTTGCAAATAAAAAATACATGTTTAAAACAAAATTTTGACCCATGAAAGGGCTTGCGTCCCACCGTAGACCTCGTTGCGGCACATCGTGGCGGCGTTCCAGGTCCAACAGCAACGACAGGTTCCAATAGATGGCACGCGGGCCGTAGAACGAGGGCAAATTGAATTGACTTAAGCTAACGTTCACCGTTTCTAGCATGGGGGAAGCGAGACGGAAGGTCAAGGCTGTGAGAGGTGGGCCGAGGAGAGAAGAGAGGGATTTACGTGGCAAGGGGGGTGGGGGGGGGGTGCAAAAGACTTCTCTTTTGACGTCATTTCCGGCGAAGGGATCAGGTACGCTACGCATGTCGTTCGCTCGGAGGAAAAAGAGCAGGAATTGAAGGGACGTCAGTGTATGGTATAAAGGACAGCCACGCAGGGATGCACCGGGCACTCGAAAACCAACCTTAGCTATAGCTTCGCTAGCTTCCATTCAGGCAGAGTGTGAGTGCTCTGAATTTTTCGTAAACAGCAACATCGAGGCGCAGGCACTGTATTGCACGCTCAGTGGGTTGGGGTGCCCTTATGAAACGAAGCAATGAGTGTTCCAGTCTCTAACATGCTATTTCAAAACTGCTGATACTAATTACACGGCTACTTCGCTCGGAGGGAAAAAAAATACTTTTATCGCCTTCCTTTACCCCCTCACTGATAGTTTGTAGTTCTGATAGCGTACAACTTGCGCTGAATTCGTTCTTCACAACGAAATGCTCGTGTGCACGCACCATATTTTTTATTTTATTTATCAATACTGTAAGCCTTGGTCAGGCTCATACAGGAAGTGGGCACATAATGCACATTACACAAATAGGTACAAAAAGCAAACTGGACGTTAAAGAGAACACAACAATCAACCACGCCATTGCCAAAGCGCATAAAAAGAAAAAGAAAACGCCAGAAAACGCTCTCCGCTGTGTTTTTAGTTTGACAGGTAATACTAAATCAACCGACAACAATGACGGTGTAGATAAATAAGTCTCTTCTAACACAAAACAATGCAGTAAAACACTTGCAAACATATGCAATACGGGATAGGGTAAAATAAGGCGGAAAACAGTAATCTCAAACATGCGCAAAGAAGCGGTAACAATTCACTTGCAATGTAATTTTGTTCAAGTTTGGTACAAAATCAAGATGAAGAAAAATTTTATTTGCCGAACGCCTTCACTGTTCCAAAGACGAAGTGAAACCACGATTCCGCGTTCCTATCAAAGCTATCAACCGATGTGGCGTTGATAACATCGGACGGTAATCCATTCCAAGTTTCAATGGCCAGCGGAAAAAAGAATACTTGAATGTATTTGTACGACTGCTAAATGGTCTGAAAGGTTTGTCATGATTCGTCCTTGTTGAGTGTCGGTGAGGTGGTTTAAGGTAATCACTTTTGTTTATGTTTATAGCTTCCCGATACAAAAGATACAGGAACTTCATAGCGGCAACACTACGACGTGACGACAAGGTTGGAATGCGCGCTAGCATGCGCAACGAAGTTACACTGTCGTGTCTAGAATATTTAGAGTAAATAAAACGAAGTGCCTTATTTTGAATTTTTTCTAATTTGTGTACAAGATATTGTTGATGTGGATTCCAAACTATACTACCATACTCGAGGATGGGTCTCACAAGAGTCTTGTAAGCCGTTAATTTGACATGAGGAGGGGCTGCCGACAGTTTCCTACGAATGAAGCACAATTGCCTGAAGGCCTTGGTGCAGGTGTTTTCAATGTGAACATCCCATTTCAATGTATGCGTAATTGTTATGCCTAAATATTTTATGGAATTTGTTCGGGACACTTGGGAGCCATTTAATGTGTAGTTAAATTGGAGAGGTGATCTCTTCTGGGTTATGCTCATACAGTTTGTTTTGCTAGTATTAATTTTCAAATCCCAGGTGTCGCACCAATGGGCTATATTACGGAGGGAAGAGTTTAGCCTCACTTGGTCTGCAACATCATGCACGTTAGTGTAAACAACACAGTCATCGGCAAAGAGTCGCACGGTAACTCCATCTTCAACGCAATCCGCAACATCATTAACATATACGAGAAAAAGTAAAGGGCCCAGTACGGAACCCTGCGGAACACCTGAAAAAACATTAAGGCGGTCAGATTCGGATTTGTTCAGAGACACGTATTGAGTGCGGTTTGATAGATATGCTGCTACCCACGATAATATTTGAGAATTTATGCCAATAGACTTGAGCTTTTCAAGTAATTTATTGTGCGGGACGCGGTCAAACGCTTTTGCGAAATCAATAAATATTGCATCAACTTGGAGTTTGGCATCTATTGCTGAAGCAAAATAATGAGTTATTTCTAGAAGCTGAGTAACCGTGGACAAACCTTTGCGAAAGCCGTGTTGTTTTGAATAAATCAGATTATTTTCTTCCAAATAATTTATTATTGCTTTATTTAGAATGTGTTCCATCAATTTGCAGCAACAGCTGGTTAGTGAAATTGGCCGGTACATTTCTGCCTGCAGTTTGTTGCCGCCTTTATGTATCGGAGTGATTTTTGCGCAAAGCCAATCGTCCGGCAGAGTGGCTGTCTTGAGGGACGTCGTAAAGATCACATGCAAGAACGGCACCAGCTGTTCGGCATATTGTTTAAGGAAAACATTAGACACGTTATCAGGGCCTGAACTTTTCTTGACGTCAATCTGCAAGAGCAAGTTAAGAATACCTGGCTCTGTTATATCTATACCCGGCATTAAGGAACAGGACGCTGTCGCTGGTGCTGCTGTGGTAGGGGCACGTGTAAATACAGATTGGAAGTATTGATTGAAACAGTTTGAGATAGATTGTGCGTCGTTTATAACAACCCCTGCAACTTCCAGTGTACCGATAGGGGCAACTGGTTTGGATAAATATCGCCAAAACTTATGTGGCTGATTTATCATAAAACTTGTCAACGTGCTTGAAAAGAAATTTTCTCTTGCATTTTTATTTCTTCTTTTAATCTTCGCGCGAGTTGGCCTATTTCTGCTGAGTAATTTTTTTTCTTCGGATTCTTCGTAACTTTCTTTTAATATGAATGATACTACGTGTAATCCAGGGCGTTTTCCGTTTTGTGCGCTTCCGTTTAGTAGGAATGAAGTTAGCTTCGCAAAACTGTATTGCGTTTTTGAACTTAATACTGGCACCAGGCTGAGATGAAAATTCCTCGAATGCTATTTCCAAATGATCGATAACGCTTAAATTCGTCGTTTGCTCGGTTGTATTGCTTGACTGGGACCTTCGAAGAATTTTTAGTGTGGTTGGCATTATGATTTTGGTTACCAAATGTAGTAAAAGCATTTGGTGATCGGAAATACCATCTTCTACACTGACGTTCAGGAGTTAAATGACGCAATACAAACGCAAGATCAAGTACTGAATGAACACTTCCTTGTATGCGCGTGGGCTCTTTTACCAACTGTGACAACGAGAAACTATACATTATGTTTAAAAGCCACTCACAGCTGCTTACTTCATGGCTACCGGTTGTAAGCTGGTCCCAATCAATGCCTCCCAAGTTGAAATCACCTAGCATGACAACTTTAGTGCGGTCGTTTATATTTTGGTGAAGGAAATCGTGAATTTGCATAAGGTAACTTTCAGGGGCGTTTGGTTTTCGATAATTCCACCTACCAGAATAGAAGCATCATTAACCTTAATTGTGCACCACGTACTTTCATGGTTAGGGATGCCTTTGTGGGCAAAAAATGTTAGTCCGTTTTTTACTGCAATGGCTACGCCCCCTCCGCGACCGTCACGATCCGTTCGAAGCAGGGTATAAGACGGGGGAATTACTTCGGAGTCATGTATGTTAGAATTTAGCCACGTTTCTGTTATGACGACTATATCAGGGGAGTACAGCAATAACAACTCTTCTAACTTTTCTACTTTGTTAACAATACTTCTCGCATTAAAACACAGTAAGGAAAGCGGTATACCATTCCTGATGCGTCACGCGTTAGAAGCTCCGACATCTTGGGGTGAATCATAATGGGATTGCTTCAGTTCCACTCGCTTATTCTGCGCATGATCCCAAACATACAAGCATTTGTTTATTTTCAGTTTGTCATACACCAGAGTAACTTTATCGCCGTTGTCGCGGTTAACTTTTGCCGACTGCCACAGCTTCCGACGCATTTCCTGGAGAGCTGAAAAATCCTCCGAAACAGATATGTCAGAGCCCTTCAACTGAAAACAATTCCGTAGCACGGCCATTTTTTCTGTGAAATCGTAAAATCTAATCACAACAGGCCGCTCTCGCGTGGCCTTTTTCTTGCCAACGCGGTGTATGCGTTCGACTGACGTCGCTTTGACCCCCAGAACTTCCTTAAAAATGTTGTTCACCACACTTTCTACAAGACTTCCGTGATCTTCATCGTCCTTTTCTTTTACACCATACACAACCAAGTTATTTCGGCGACTACGATTCTCTAAATCATCGATTTTTTTATTCATTTCCTTCACCTCAGAACGAACGATAGTGATTGTTTGCACACACTCATCTACCTTCTCATGGTACTCTTAAGTGTGTCAAGAGTGGCCTCAATGTCCGCAATCTTCTGCTCTACGCTCTGTAGACCAGCCTGTAAAGTATGTTGTGAGGACTTGATCTCAGTGACAACTCTGAGAATCTCGTCAAGCTTAGCATCAACAGGACCAGGATTTTCCTCGACGTCACCACTAAGTTGCAACAACAACCTGATAATGCGCACAGAGTCAGAGCAACAAGCATAATACACTGGGGGCTCGGTAGCACAACAAGACAACGAGAAACTACTTTTGACTGACTTAACGAATAACCACCTATCACTAACCTGCAGAAACAAGATTGAAGATTTGAGCATCATATGCCGGGCGGTGCCACCGAGCCCACTGAACTCGGTGCTTGGCTGGGTCTCCTTTTTAAGCGGCTCCCACGCTGTCGCGGGTGTCGCTGCTGCGCCGAAGGGTTGGTCCAGTCGAGATGGCCAAGATACGCCACCAACGAAAGGTGTCGTCTTTGGCATCGTTGTCGCCAGGATGACCGGAATCACGGGCTGGTGGAACACCGCTGTTGTCTTTGAAGTGGTGCGCAGCGGGACGATGCGCAGCGTGAACGTACCGTGGCCATAACTGAGCACGTCCAGGAAAGCCTGAAGAAACAAGATTGAAGATTGAGCATCATATGCCGGGCGGTGCCACCGAGCCCATATATTGTAGTTGAGCGGCTATGGGTTGAGCAGAGTCCTCCACTACGCACTTTTCATCTGTTTTCTCCAAGATATTCACGGCATTGCAAGAAGTTTGCTTTGCCGCATGACTTAAACACACCGGCTTCTCAGCATAGCTCAGGATATAGGCTGGCTCAAACTGCTTGAAAATAAGCTTTGCGAGAAAGCCAGAGAGCATAAATACGCATTCGCGACTTACTAAAAAAGGGAACAAATATTATTGAGAGAAAAGAAGAGGGGAAAGCATAAGGGGACAGCAAGTAGTGGAATTCATTAGGGGGGCGCTGTACCATTTAGGCCGGGATTTCACCATCCGAAAATGTATACCCGACACAAATGTCTGGCTGCCGAAAGGGTCATAGCAGCTTGGCAAAGTCATCTCCCTTGCGAATACCCTTAGACAAGAAAAGGTCCGCGGAACATTAGTGTTGACGTGTTCTTTGACAAAGTCAGCGTACGACTTACGCGAAGCATGAAGCCTCCCACTCGGCGATGAAGTCTTCAGGCATTAGGGGCCGCATGTATGCTTGGCTATAGGACTACCTCTCCAATAGGTACGCGTACATGTCTACGGACAGCGGCGACTCATCGCTACACAAGGTGACCCGAGGTGTTCCCCAGGGTGGGATGCTCAGCCCTACACTCTAACATTGCCATAATAGGCCAAGAAAAATGCGTGCCACTGTCGGAAGAAATCTCTGTATGCCAACGACTTTGCATACGGAGTTCTGGCTGCAATCGGCGAGTGTTACGGCCGAGACTTCAGCGGGCAATCGACTCCATTGCGGCATTTGTGGCAACAGAATATTTAGAAATCTTAGCTAACGAATGCGCTGCGATCGCCTTTACGAAGCGTGACCTAACGCACTACGACCTCATGTTGGAGGCACCGCAATCCATACGGTCCCGACCTACAAGTTCTTGGGGGTAAGATCTGGTAGAAATCTCACCTGCCTTATGTTCGCCACCTCATGGCCAATATTACATCATTCCTCCGCATATTCCGTATGCTCTCCACTAACACCGGCGGTTGTGCAGTCAACTAATTCTCTCCGGCTATACGAGCGCTTTGCGTTGGCGTGATGTGTTACAGCATCCCTGCTTCGGTCCCTCCCATCAAAAGGACTGTCAAAACGCTACAGAGCATGCAAGCACAAATCCTGCGGATCTGCATTGTGTTCCAAAGACAACCTCTACCATTTTGAATTCCAAAATAATGCGGGCAGCTTTTCACCACTCGCTCTAAGCACGCAGGAATTGCTTCGTGCACGTCTGTGGATTATGGCAGGACAGCGCTGCCATCCTTTAGCGACAAGCTGGGCCAAAGAAGTGCGTGAATTTCTGCCGAAGGTCTATCAATGGCCTGCTACTCCTGAGCACCCGCCCTGGATGTTCCTGCCCATACCAGTCACGACTACTGTGCCCGGCAGCACGAGGAAGGAGCATGTTCCGGATTCCACCCTAATTTCTTCGCTCTGGACTATATTTCGCCGGAAGTACAAAGACCACACATGTGTGCACTGATGGGTCGGTGTCCGCAACGTCATCCACTATCGGGGCGTGGATACCGTCATCGCGCACCACCATCAGTGTCATGCTCAGTCACAAAACGTCAACTACGGCTACCGTAGTTGACGGTACGGCTACGGCTACGGAAAGCTCTCAGGGTGGCTTTCACTCACGTCATCAAGCAGCCCGCAAGAGAGTGCGCAATCTTTCCCCAGACTCAGGGCTGCCCTTCAATGTCTAACGTCTTTTCCAAAAGACCAGCTTGTGTCTGACATACACGCTCTAGATCTCCAAGCTCTACAAGGGCACCATCACATATCAGTTCAGTGGATTCCAGCCCATTGTGGGATAACTGGCAATGTGAAGGCGGACATTGCTGCATACATTGCGCATAACCATCGTGCATCGGTAATATCTATTACCATTCTCCAGGAAAGACGCATCTGCCCTTGTATCTAGTGTGGCATGAACCATGCAGCGCGAAACAGGGGATGACGTATCACGTCATTACGCGCCGCTATCTTCTATGATCGAAACTGCAAAATTCAAAATGCCACCGGGACTCTCCAAGCGGGTAGAAGGCAATTGCACATCCCATGCGGCGGAATGTCGCATACACGGGCAATTTCTTATTATATTAAAACGGACTACGTCGCCGCTCTGCCCACACTGCGATGTGCGAGGAAACCCCAGCACCTCCTCTGTGATTGTTCTCCATTTAGTGCGCACAGAGTGTTCCTTGCAGTGTGTTTGGTACTGCCGCTTTCCGCGGACATTTAACTGAGGTACGTCCTCGGTCCCTGGGCATGTCCCAAACGTGCTTTGAAGGGCCACAAAAAGCTCTGATAGCGTACCTGCAACACACACCCGTATCTGCAAATAACTGAATGCACTAGTGCGCATAACTTTCAACGTCATGCCTATCACCTTTATTAATGTCACAACATTCATCTGATGTAGCAAGTTCGGCATTTTAGCCCGAATAACATCGTCAGATTTGGTTAAAGATCCCTCTCTCTTTCTCTCTTTTCTCATAGGTAGGATCCTGGTGCAAGGCGCCAGTGGTGAGTGTTCCGTTCTTCGCTCTCTTTAGCAAGTTGAGTTGGTCTTGTAGAGAAATGCGCTTGCCAGGGCTCTCTTCAGACTGGAAGGCCGCGCAGCTCAGCCCCAATAAGGACATCCAGAAGGCGCTTGTGGCTCTAGCGATCCGTGCGGGACCTCCAGTGCTTCAGCGAGATCCGCCACAGCAATCACCTCCATGAACGGCCCGGCCACAGGGGCCGCCGTCGGGTCCAAGCTGGGCTCGACCGCTGACGCTCTGAACGATATCGGGCCACTAAATAAAGTCTCTCTCTCTCTCTCTCTCTCTCTCTCTCCTCTCTCTCTCTCTCTCTCTCTCTCTCTCTCTCTCTATCCCATGTATCTGGTGCTGTAGGGTGCGCTAAGGTGGTGTTACCTGATCCCCATATGATTGTGCAGCACCATGTGTCACAGAACAGCGTGGCTATCTCGCCGCATTATTTGCAGAGTGGTCAAGGTCTCAATGTTGGTGTCGCATCATTTTGACAACTTGGATTTCTGTATGTAAGTGTTAGCTTGATTTTCCGAAGTATTTGCGCTCCGAGGGCGTGATGCTTTTATGTGGAGGCGGGTATCGGGCCTGAACTGTCGGGCTATGTCTACGGTTTCACCGTACGTTGGCACTGCGTGGGGACGTGTGCTTCGGCCCGTCGGGTACGTGGTCTGCGCTTGAACACGCTACCGCATTGGCCGCCTCATTCCCTTCCGGTCCTTTGGGCCCTGGATCCATACGGTTGTTGTATTATTTATTTATTTATTTGTTTATTTATTTATTTACATTTCGCCCAAAGGGCATCATGGAAGAGGGGTAAACACAAAATTCACTCAGGAAATGCACCAACAAAAAATGAAATGAATAAGAAATTACAAGCAACAAGGAAAGAAAAAAAAATGGGCTCATCATAAAACAACAAGCGAGCAGTAGTACCCAAGCAGTAGCGAAGCAGAGCTGCTCCAGGTACTCATCATCATCTACGAGCTCCCACACAGCACGCGCAACGCTAGAACACTTGACATCGTGTTCAGAGCCTGGCAAGCTAAAGCCCCCCAGGCTGCGGGGCAGACGCAGCAGAGCGCGCGCAACTGACTCGGTCTCAGTGACCAATGAGGCCCTGGCACCAGGTAAGTATGCCTTTTAAATGCAGAGCATTTCAGTAACTCACGATGTCACCCGCGTTGGCGTCCGTAGTCCGCACGCTCACTGCGCATGCGCGTCGAGTCGAGGCGATAGACGAACACTTCTCGCGAGGGGGGGCATGGATTGGATTCGAACACTCTCTCGCGAGGGGCATTGGATTGGATTGGATTGAATTGGCTTGGATTGGATTGGCTTGGCTTGGTTTGGCTTGGATTGAATTGGATTTGGATTGGATTGGATTAAAGTGGATTGTGTTGCATTGTGTTGCGTCATAGCCGCGGCACGTTGCGTTATAGCCGCGGCTGACGCGCTGGGGCCGGCGCATGTGCAGTACTTTCTCTTCCGCGGTTTCCTCTCCTTCGGGCGCGCTGCGCATATAACCGGTGTGCCGTTCTCTCGCGGCGAAGCAACATCCGCGCTTGGCTCAAACACTAGAGTCCACGCCGCTTTACAAGTACGCCAACGTCGTCGACTGGGGCCGGCTTACGCAGTCCCCTCAACGTATATAAGCGGCGGAGCACGCGTTCGGAATTCAGTCAAGGGCGTCTTTGCTTGGCTTTCGCCTGACGTGACGCTTTGCTTGACTCGAGTAGATGCGACGCATTTACTCGAGTTCCCCCAGTGGGAAGATGCGGGCGGCTTTTTTACTCATGCACTCTCGCTGCGCGTGCAGCTTAATTTTGCGCCAAAATTTGTGTAACAGCGTAAGAGGGCGCTCGAAATCTTGCCGGAAGCAAGTATGCGGACCAATTTGTTTTCTTGCTGCTACCGACCGCCCGACCCGACTAGGCGTAGCGTCAACAGCCGGTGGGTACCTGAGTGTAACGCAAATTATAACCCGTCTACAAACAGCTTCCGCTTGTGCTTGACGATCGCTGAATCGGACAGGGGGCGTTCCAGAAATCTTTGAATCATTGTAGTATATATTGAACTGGTTTTAGATGCAGAGCATCTGATTCACTTGCCTTGTCCCTCCGGCGTCGTCGTCGTCGTCGGCGTTGTCTACCCCTCCCCCATTCTCCACGCCGCGCCAGTTGCGCTCTCCGCCGCTCACCCCCTCTCCTCTCCGATAGCGAACACTCTCTGGCGAGGGGCATTGGATTGGATTCGATTGGATTGGATTGGCTTGGCTTGGCTTGGCTTGGCTTGGATTGGATTGGATTGGATTGGATTGGATTTGATTCGGATTGAATTGGATTAAAGTGGATTGTGTTGGATTGTGTTGCGTCAAAGCCGCGGCAGACGCGCTGGGGCCGGTTCATGTGCAGTACTCTCTCTTCCGCGGTTTCCTCTCCTTCGGGCGCGCTGCGCATATAACCGGTGTGCCGTTCTCCGGCGAAGCAACATCCACGCTTGGCTCAAACACCTAGAGTCCACGCCGCTTTACAAGTACGCCAACGTCGTCATCGACTGGGACCGGCTTACGCAGTCCCCTCAACGTTATGCGCGCTATAAAACGCGGTCCCTTCGCTGCTCCGCCTATGCGTCGCATCTACACAGGGGTTCCCGCGAGGGGAGGTGGGAGTTTTCTTTTATCTATTATGCACTTTTCTTTTAGTACGCGCTATGTTCTAGCGCGAGGCGTTGTAAAACGTGTGCACCGGTGTTTAAGTACTGTGACTACATGACACGACTACGAAAGGAGACCCCGGCAGCACAAGCCCCTAATACGTAATTAAGCAGAGTGTAGTATTGGGCTAGTTGGTGATTCATCTTAACAATACAGCGCAACAGAAACAAAGACTTAACCTGAGGCACACAGGACTATTCGTAACAAAACGAGCAGTGCGGTTCTGTATGGACTCGAGACTACCTATCACAATTCGCGTGAAGGTGTCCCATACCATGCAATCGTATTAGAGAATAGGACGGACTGTGCTATTTAAAGGTTGTCTTGCAGCTGGCGGAGCCTGTCTAAAATTTCTGCTAATGTAGAATTTTTTCCATTTTTGGTGGCAGAATAGAACTCAGTTTGAGTATTCTTTCGGCGTTGATTAGTCGGACGGCATCCTGTGCGTCCATTAATTAGGTTGTTGAGACCTCTTCGCTGTTTCCGCGGTTTCTCTGCAAGTAGAACGGCATCGCCATCTGGCGGCTAGAATAAGCAACTGATCTTTCAGGTCCGGTTGCTTTTGTCTTCGTGGTGCAGTGGCACTTGCCGTGCCCGTTTCTGATCACTAACTTTGAACTACGAGTCTATTCTGCCGCTACGCAAGGGCTCGGGGACGAAAAAAAGGGGTCCTTGTAGAGATTTATTGCCTCTTTGCGTGGTTGCCCCACGTGGAAACACACAAGTACGACTGCACGTTCGCACCAGTACCGGCGAATAGAGACGAGTTTCGAAGAGCATCACTAATTAACTGGGATCTTCAAAGCCTGTAACAAGTGACGGGGCATATGGTATAGTATTTTTTGATTATACAGACAATGCCACAGCAGATTAAACGAACTGACGGTTCCGTGCATACAGGCTTCGCCAAATCTCTGGCAAGATTACTGGAGGCTGTTTAAATTGGCGCCTTGCAGTGACTGCTTTCATTGTGAACAAAAGAGCGGTAGCGCTCCCGAAACGTCATTTTATATTTTGGCTTGGTCAGTGCACGTGTTTCGTCTTTTGTATTATGCTACCTGACCAGACGCCATACAGACATCGACTTCATGGTAAAGTTCGGTGGAAACATTTCGCTCTCTGTGGCTGCCACATTCCAGCAACCACTGGTTTTTTTTTTTTGAATGGTAAAAAATAACAAAATGAAGTTTCTTTTTTTTTTTTTGGGGGGGGGGGGGGCAATCAGGCCCAGTACCTATCCGTTCAACAAGCATTATTGGTTGGCTTCGTCATTGCGCGCCTGATATTCTTGTTTTTTTACCACTATGATGGATGCTGATCTTCCCTAGGAGCTGAAGTAAAGATGTTTCTTAGGAACGAGGCAAGAAGATTTGTTGCTTACAACCGAGTGAAGGAGGCACACGGCGTGCAGTAGAGCGCTACGCGTGCGACCAGTCGCGGCGCATGAGAAAGACCCGACATCCCCGAGAGACAGAGGAGGTACGCCATATGAGCAAGTGGTGGTTGGCCGATGCACATAGTTCCGAAGCGAGAGTAGTAAGGCTGTAGTCCAGCCGACGGCGGAAATTTTTGGGCAGCGAGAGTGGTAAGTCTAGTCCAGCCGAGAGGAAAATTTCGGGGCAGCGAAAATGCTAAGGCGTAAATATAAGGCCTTTTGTTGCCTTCTCAGAGCAGCTCTGAGCAGCTCCAAGCAGCCCCAAACTGCTCCAGCCATAGACGTTCTATGGGCAAATAAAATGCGGAGCTGCCTGAAGCTGCTCAGAACTGCTTTGAGCAGACAAAGAAAAAAAAAGAGACCAATAGTAGGGCACTTCCATTGCCCCGAAATAGCCAGCCGATGGCGGATATTTCGGGGCAGTGAAAGTGCCCTACTATATTCGCTGTCTCAAAATTTCCTGTCGGAAGTTTACTGCCCCTTTCATAATTTTCAGGGAAACTAAGTTACTTCACCTTTGTTCTCCCTGCATTTCCCGCCATTTTAGGAGATGTTTCGTTGCTGCACCAGCCCACCAGCGCCTTTTCTGCTCAATTGGCCAAGTAATGGTTTCTTGTAAAAGCGATGCTCTCCTCCCAGAAGTGTAAACGCAGTTCTGAAACCAAGGGTCAACAGAAAACTACAGAAAACTCTTTCCGATATCACCCAACACAAAAACAGAAGAGAAAAACCCAAATGTGTAAAAGGCATTTATTTCAAACCCCTAATACATTTGCGGCCGTGCATGCATCCCAGAAAAGCGCTCTCGTATAAAGAAAGGTTCCCACATTCTCGAAGAAAAATACGTAAATAATTTAATAAGATCGTTGTTGAGGAATAAACCAACGGTGATAGTAGCACCTGCAAAAAAAAAGCAACAAAGGAAAAGGTCACAGTGCTGAAAGCCAAGCAAGACGTATGATACGTACACAACGCGTGCTGTAAGCGACGATTTCTCAGGTGAATTCTTTTGTCACCACTGGGACGGCTAGCCTAACAGGGGAAAACTGCACCAACTACGAGGCACTTCATCAACCTCAATTCAATCCCTACCACTGACAAACAACAGATGCAAATGTAACAATTAAAAGCAGAGTTGAACTACAACATAATGTCAATAGTATTACCACGAAACTTAACTGAAGAACTTTCGTTCCTAGCTCTACTCAACGCAGCCTTTCAAAGTGCTTGTAGCTTTATCAATCAGTTACCCACTCCACATGAACTATTCATTCCCTTAAATCCCTCAAGGTATAAACAGCGCAAGCGTTTCTCTAATTAAATCATTCAATTCAGTGCTAACTATCCCTTTTTAAAGCAACTAGCTTTTGCAACTAGCCCATTTTGTTTGTAATAAAAATGATATGTCGCCAGAAGACGACAACGATGATGTGCGCGCGCGAGAGGCACTGGGTCCTGTGGCACGAGCGCGCCTCACGTGTCGAACGCTGGCCAGTGCTGTCTCCAACGCCCGAACTACTGCCAATGTTCCTACCTCTTGGGTTGTAATAAATCGTCGGCAGCCATCCACGGCTGTGCGGACGCAACAAAAAAGTAAGATTACAAGCTCATTTGCCTAAGGGATAAATGAACAGACAACCGTTTTTTGTGGAGTATATGCTCTTTGTATGCTCCATTGAATTAAAACACCTTAAACCAAAACAATTTTACAATTTTCCTGATAGGACACTAGAACGTGTGGAGTAATTTTTATATCGGCCAGGATTGCGCATGCTGATAGAACGAATGCTGCCAACCATGGCAGTGAGCCATGCGGGAACATACTTTAAACAGTACGTGATTAGAAACGAGGTATTTAAAACTTGTCTCCAACTAAAGCAATAATAAAATGCACTTTTCCTTTGCTTCGTGCAGTTTTTGAGCCACGCATTGAAAGCGACGGGGCTGTGTGTGCGTCTGTGTGTGTGCCACTCTGCGTGGTGCCAACTTTTATATTTCAAAAAGAAACAGAAACTATGCGGCACATGCTGTTAGAATGCGAGGGTATCCATCCAAATCTACGCGAGGGAAATATGGGGCTTCCAGAAGCCCTAGGATTTAAGGGCAGCGCAGAGGGAGTTAACTTCAAGGCTGTAGAGGCGACGAAAAGAAGATTAGAATGCTGGTGGACGAAAAGCAGATAGTGGAGTATTGCCTAGGACAGCTACCACCTAAAGCAGGAAAAAAAAAGTATTTTGTGCCTAATAAGTTTTTTGTGCCTGCCCTAAGCAGCGCTAGTATTAAACCAAGAGTCCTTTTTGGTAAGATGACGCGTCCTCACCCCGCTACAAAGGGGAAACCAATAGCAATCATCATCATCATCATAAAAAAGTTTAGCGCCAAATTTAAATCATTTCTGCCATTTAAGTCATAAATGCCTGGTGATTACCACGCAATATAAAACGCTGGATGTCATATGAACTAGAGTACATGCACTCCACAAAAATCGGTTGCCCATCCCTTTAACGCTGCTGAAACGAGGCCGTGGTGCACATTTTACTTTGTGTCCGTGAGCTTACTGCCAGCTTGCCACAAATCCCGCACACTAAATGCTAAATCAATTTCCCGCAAGATATTCACAAGTGCGGACATAGGCAATATTTGGAAAATATTGAGCCGGCGAAGAAACTCACATTTCCAGTATCATTAAAGGTAACCGATAACAAAGAAACAATGTTACATCCAAGTCACCAACCTTGCACCTGTACAAGAAGGATGATGGCGAATTTTATCGATAATAGCTGCCACGCCGTCAGCGATGACCTCCTGTCCGCCCCGATGATGTCGATGGCCGGGCCACCTTGCTTGTCTGCATGCAGTGCAAAAATACGTTCGCCGAAAAAATTCTCACTACCACACAAGCAACAAGGAATGCAGATCTCCTCCCAGTACTCGATGTGACCTGAAGATTGCAATAAACAAAGAACAAGAAACAGACCCCTTTCCTAGAAGAGTAATGGCGGAGAATACCGAATTTGAAACAACAAAGCGGGGGGGGGGGGGGGGGGCACAGTTCAAGCATTACTACAGTACTCGCAAGAAAATGCGTCACCCTGAACAGTGTTGAAGTCTGGTATACATTATGTATACGCGTGTCATCAAAAATCTCGTCCCTTCGGCTTCTACAGCAATCAAGCAAAGGCTTCACTATGTGCTTTTATACAGGCACGCACATCAATGAAAGCTGGGACAAGCGGCGAAGGTATTCATACACCCTCTTACATATCTTGGGGAGGGGGTCGCAAGAGCACATTTTGTGTCATAGCACTTCTGTTAGCATTTCTGTTAGCGCTGATGACACCACAATATTAACAGGTGATCTTAATCTAGACGCCCTAACTGCAAGGCTAAACCAGAACCTCGAAAATATTGCAGCATGGTGTAATACACTCCAGATAAACCCCACAAAGACAAAATATTTAATATTGAATACCTATAATAGGTATCCAATTTCAGTTCCAAGCCTTTGCTTTTAGCGCACCGCCATTCCTGTGTCAAGCATAGTAACATTCCTTGGAGTTCTACTCGACACTCATCTGAAATTTAATCTTACAAAAAAAAATTGGATCACTTACAAAAAAAAAATTGGGTCTGGCATACGCGTACTAATCAGATCTCGAAGCTATTTTAAAAAACATATCCTGATATCTCTATACTATGAATTTGTTCACAGTCATCTTACTGTTTATCGTCATGGGGAAACACATTCTACTCATTTGTCATGTCTCCATTATTTACAAAACCAAGCAGTTCGCCTAATTACATTCAGCCCTTACAACGCATCGACGTTTCCCATGTACACCAGTGTGAAGATTCCACCGCTAAAACTTGCTTTTCAACTAAAACTGGGCGCTATTATCTTTCGGGCTCGCACACACGACATTATCATTAGTAGCTTTTTAGATTCCAACCTAACAAACACCGACCCCACAAGATTTGTACAAGGCCTTAACTTACTGCTACCTAAGGTCTACACTAATTACGGCAAACAAACAGCCATTGTCGCAGGCATACAACTATGGTATTCATTACCAATAACAATTAAATTCTCTTATTCTATGCGTTCATTCTACAGTAGTTTAAGATCGTTTTTGCTTAACAATCTCTCCGAATAATAAAGTCGCGCATATTAGTTAAACCTGTTTTTCCAGAGCTAATACTGTATAATTTCTTGTCCTGGTGCTTGCATATATTTATTCGTGTGTTACACTGACCCGTACTTAACTGCGATATTTTAGTACTTCTACAGTATGTTGCTTCCTCATTGTACAGTAGTTTAAGACCACGCTTTCTAACAATTTTTTATGAATAATAATTTTTGTGCTTTCCCCTGTTTATAGTACTCAAACCTGTTTTTCCCGAGCTAATATTGCATAATTTCTTGTTATAGTGTTTGCATATTCAATTAGCGTGTTAAACTGATCCGTACCTCGACTGCCTACAAACGTTTAACAATATTTTCGGATTTATTAACAGAAGGTCCCCCCGACAGTTTTACTTTGTGACCTCCTTCTGTACTAATAACTACGTGCGATGTGTATGTACCGAAAAATGTTTAATAAAATAATTGCGATCCTTGAATCCTTGAAAATTTGCTACTAATTGTCATTAAATGTCATGTATAGATAGCCCCAAGCAATAAAGCATCTCTACGTGCGTACAAAGGTAGCTCATGACCTAGTATCACCCAGATCATTAACATATGCACAAAGAAAAAAAATATAATGATAATATACAATGTACGTAAGTACGTGAGCAATGTTGCACAATCCGTATCAGTGGTCCTTGAAAAATTTACAAAGGCGTTACATGGAAAACGAGGTTTGCCGCACGTAATCTCAAACACTCTACAAATTCCAAGCCATGAAAGCAACGAACAAACATAACCTGGCCTCAGTGTTGTACGGAACGGCGTTACAAGGAACGGCGTTCCTGGAACTAGTTCCTTTTTGGAGGAACGGAGGAACGCCACCGTTTCACTAAGGGTCGGTGGAACTGTAACGGTAACTCGTTAGGTTTTTGAAGGAACGGCAGGAACGGCGTTCCTGCCGTTACACCGCTAGGAATTGGCTGTTTTTGATGCCTAGGCTCGAGTACAAGAATCCACAAGTCGCTACTCGTTTCTCTTCCAATAAGCTGGTCAATTTGCCCGCCCTTCAGCCGTAAGTGCTTCCTCTAAGGTCAAAGGGAGAATAATAACCACGCAGCAGGCCGCAGCTTGTGCTTGCTTTTATGCTGGTTGAATTCTTACGCGGGGTTCGACGGGTGAATAGCGTAGCCGTGAGAATGGTTTTCGCCTTTCATTGTTTGCCTGAGGAGGCCAGGACGCGCGTCTAGCCGATAGAAGTGGTCCCTGGCGCGGAAAGATTGTCTAATACGAAATCCGAAGATTTCGGTGTCGAACATTTAGGTGCAGGACGTTTCGGTGCGCACATTTCTGTGCACGGACATTTTGGTGCACGACGTCTCGGCCCAGACATTTTGAGTCACGGGATGTCCCAGGCATTCTTGGAACATTTAAGCTTTAATATTGTAATTTCGTGACTTGATATGATTTTACGTTCAAAACATGTGCTTGCGCCGCCGTGCGTGGAAACGAGCGCTAAGCCCTGGCGCAGCATTGCCGCGTAAAACCCAATTTCTGCAGTAGATGGTTAAAATTAACGTTGTTAAGTTGCATCCGTTCAACCTTTTTTTTTTATTTTAACATTCATGTGAACAACCCTACTACTTTAAGTGTTACCAAAGCGCTTTGGTTTCACTCCACCCAAAGGTGCAAGACGCAGCTGCTTTTAGTACATCTTGCCCCCCCCCCCCCTCCCCACAGCAAAACATCCGCGATAAAAAACAACAGAAAAACGAGGTAGATTAAGCGCGTGTGCATTCCGTTTTAATTATTTTCTCAATCAATCTCGTATTCGTTGCATTTGGTGTCGGTTCTACTTAAAACTAACCAACCAACGATCGCACTTACGGTGGCGTTACTTAGGGGAGGGGAAGGCTGAGCCCCGCCGGCTACCAGCCCGCTTGGTAGAGAGAGAGAGGGGTGTTACGTGTGCTTCACCATTGCGTCAACTGGACTTCGAAAACTTGAACACGACTGTTTTCGCTCTCGTCACACTAATATTCAATTTTTTTGCTCCTTATAATTAGAGAAAGCAATGTATGGCTGTGGTGTCCATGATATGCGCGACTTAAAGAGTTAATTCTCAATGGGGAGACTGAAGGCGAAGAAAGAGCGATTCCTGGAGTGGGGACGCCATCGGTATGACCGCGACGCGCGGAAAGGCGTAGACAGCAAACGATAGCGGCCATTGTGTTCTCAGCGGCTTTTTGGGTGGCTTTTTGTTGCACATTATAGAGGTTTCGTGAGCTCCTGGGGAATGTAAAGCTTTTTCCTGTATTACTGCGGTGAGGCTTCTGAGACTGTGAACTCCGCCACGCCTGTAGGATTTTCAGGGAAACCGAAAATAATATGACCGAGAAATAAATGTGGACGAGATTCGAGCGTGCAGGCAGGAAGGGGGGAGGGGGGGGGGGGCTAGGACATAGAATTAAAATCTGGTGAATGTAGGCATGTAAACATAAAATGGTGTTTGGTTTTCCTGAACAAGAAGGGTGGAATTTGTATGCACAACCCGTACGCCCTTAATCAACATTTAGGACATTAGAAGCTGCGGCTGTTTTCAAAAAGGCCCGTTCTTCCTCCACGACAATATCCTAGACCAGTGTTCGCAAATTCATTTTAGCAAGGCAGCCCAGCCTACGTAATACCCTTCATAAGGTTTTCTGTATTCTGGGGGGCTAGCTAATGTTTACGTTTTGGATATTGAGAGTATGCATGCAATTTGTAATTTTGGGGGTGTGTAATTTAAAAAAAATACAAAAAAGGCGTCGGACCATCGTAAACACCGGTCTTAGCTAAAAAAGAGCGAATATAAATTAACAACCAATCGTAAATGAAAAAAACGTATGCTAAAGAATTCAATCGGCTGCATAACAGGTGTCCTCAGTAATAGGTATTAAACAAAAATATATAAATGTAGAATTTCTAAAAATACCTGGCAAAGATCAAACATGGCATCAATCCAAAAATAAATTCAATGCTCCAAATTGTTGTTCATAACCCAAGTTAAGCGGATATAAAAATATAACGACTGTCGCAAACAGGCAAGCACCGGATAATTTGGTCGCCGGAAAGTTTGCGCGCGGAAATGTAAGTACGCCAAGATTTCCGCACCGAAACATCCTGCACCGAAATGTCCTAGAGCCGTCTGGTGTTTGTCCGGTGCTCCCTGAAAAAAGTCGCCTAAGAGATTTTCTTTTGATTATTTGTATCTCCAGATAATCTGCTGCCGGTGGTGTTAATATTCGTATATTATACGTAGTTCGATGTGAGTTTTAAATTTCTGACTTAATTTCGCTCCAGGATTATCCGACACTATATTTTAATTTAAAAACCTAATTGTGACGTTAATGTAACGACACGTTCCAATTTTCGAAGTGGAACTGGAACGCGTTCTTTTCGCAATATAGGAACTTGTAACGGGAACTCGTTTCAAAATTGGGAAGGAACGAGGAACGAGCTTTCGTTCCTATATTAGAGGAACGTGTACAACACTGCCTGGCCTGTGCATTTTGCTTAGCGCAGCAACAGTTTGACGGCATACTAAGCCCGTACGCAGCACTGCGCTTATAGTGTAGCGCAAAAGTCACTGGGAATAACTGCACGTGCAATATGCGTTACCTTCGCGCCAGGGGTCTTCTTGGTGACCTTCTGTCCGTTGGCAGCCGAGCCACCCTCCGAGCCGCTGCCTTCGCTGCCCGTCGAATCGTGTGGCGACCGCGGCCGCCTCCTCACTTGACGAGCCCTGGCAACCTCCGCTGCGGTTGACTGCATCACCATCCCTACACGAGACCGCAATGACGCATGCAGACAGTCATGCTATACATACATACATATATAAACATAACATTTCAACCAGAGTCCTGTCATATATACAAAGAAGGTGTTCCTGGACGCCGGTTGAAAATTACAAAAAGACGTTTTTCACCACCGTGAAAAAAGAACGGGTTTATTAAATGGGCAGGCCTTCTTCGGATTGCAGTGGTGGCATTTCTCGTGCAGCTTATATATGTTTCAAAACTATAAATTATCAGCAAAAAGTAAAAGCAGTTACAGCAGTTGAATAGGAAAATGGGGAAAAGAAAGAAGGAGGCAAACACGAGATACAGGCGCTTGTCTAAAACATTACATTGGCGCTATGGTGCCCAGCATTATCAATTAAGGTTTTAAAAAGTTATTTAGCACATTATTGTTAATTATTCCCTGAAATAGCAGTTAGATCACGTTTTATAGTGCCCGCTACGGCCTCTGATCACTTCGCGGAAGAAGGACAATTTTACCTCCGAAAGCCTACTAAAATTACTTAGTCTTCTTGGAAGCACCCTGTATAGTGACAATTCCAACCATAGATATATAGTAGAACCAGTGCAATATAGGGCACTGGTATCCAGTGCTGTAATTAATTCAGCCCTATTTCCCTTCAAGCTTCAATTCATTAAAAATCATTAAATATTTGTAATTGCTTAATATCGTGCTGTCTGCAAAAGTTCAAAAGTAACCCAAAATTTCCAGGGGCACTTGTTGGTCATATTTCTTGCTCTGTTCTTTTAAACCGCGTAAACTGGCACCGAGAATTCGATCTTTTTTTTCACAATAGCCTGAAATTTGTGCTTGTTTGTTAAACGAATATGTTGTCCTGAACGCACTGAGCTGAAGCATGTGAAACCGAACCTAACTTTTGTGGCAAAACAAGCGCCCATGTGCGTGATGACATTTTCCACCGCGAAAGCCACCAATAAAACATTAATCTTTATGCCTACACTTACTTGTTTCCAGGAATTTAAAAACGCCTGACTCAAATTTTCTTTCCTGGTTTGGCAGAACTCTAATCCTAACAAGCCTCTACAGTATTAATTCATGCCACCGACATTTTTTCCGGTGTTGTAAATAAAAAAAAAAGCAAAATAAAAAAAACTGTGGTTGATTCCTCTGTCGTAGGAATCAGCAAAACACGAAAGTGAAATGTGCAACGAAATCTGCAGCTGAGCATGACTTGCGGGTCGGCGGCTGTCTTGTGGGTGTGCTTAGCGAGCTGGCGGGTCGCTTCGGCAAAGGGTTTGTATCTGGCGTCATTTCCGTGACGTATATGACGTCAGTGAAATCTGGGGGTATCGCGGTATCAAACACTCTCGTGTTAAAATATAAAACCCGAAAACGAACAACCCTTAGAATAACGTACTCTTTAGTATTAAAGGTTGCTTCCCCGCAAGAAGACCCTGTGTGCAGGGGTGCACCCCTTACAGGCCGCTTGCTTCGCTGCATTGGCGTCACTTTCGTGACGGATATGACGTCAGCGAAATCTTTGTGTATCCGGGAATAAAATCCTTTCGTGTGAATAACGATAAATCAATAAAGCTCCTGACTACTTTTACACGGGCGGCATTATCAAATCCACCCGATAAGGGAAAGCTTCGAAGGACTGAAGGTGCCTAACCTTGCTCAGAAATGTTCTGTTAAAGGCAAGTCTGCCTTTGGCACACTATTGCCAACCTAGAACGGACTTATATAAATATTTTAAAACAGAGCAGTGAGGACTGGCTAAAAGGCAGAGGACACACAATACGGACAGTTGGGTCTTTTACCACAGCTATCTTGACGAGGTAGCTCGAAATATTTTGACAGCTGCTGCTTCTTCTCATCCCAGTACATCGTCTGCCTCGTAACAACCTCTGGAAATCTGCAGAAAAGAAACATTGGAAGATGGTTACTACTTTCGAATACTCAGGGCCAGTTCCTGTTTTGAGCGAGTAGGTGAGAATGTAGAATATGCTGACAAGAGGGGAGGGATAATTTGCGCCCAAACGCTCATATATCTGCCATCGTATGTGAGAATTTTTGGCAACAGTACCTTCAAAATAAAGCTAAACTTCTCCCTCTGATTTGAGGTGATGAGAAAGATTATTTGTCGCTCTGAAGCCTTAACAAGAGACTTTAACCATTTCAGATAAGCCAATTCTACTGAACTAATTTCTGTTTTACATGCGAGAAAATTGGTTATGCCAGTGACTTGCAAACCAGCACAGGAACTCCCAAACCCACCCGTGTGTTCCCCCTAAAATTCAAAACAGCAGGCGTTAAATTAAAAATACTTGCACGCGCAAACGATGACACCTAATGACATGAACGGTCTTGATGTGCATATCTTGAATACTACGTACAACCCTGCGAATTTCGTTCAGTCGGTGACCCACCTTAAGCTACTTCAGCGACAATGCATTATAAATGTGAAAGGACTAAATGAACCAGCTCCAATAGTTCTGGGGTCATTGTCATCGATCATCATCATCACGCTTGTGTCCAATGCAGGTCAAAGACCACTACCATGTTCCTTTCACCAGCCGTTCCTGACTTGTGATTCTTAAGTCCATTCCTTGTCTCTATTATTCCACCCCTCCAAGTTGAACGACCTCCCACTTCTACTAGTTTTGTCTCTTGGCAGCCACTTTGTTACCCTGGTGGCCGACCAGTTGTCAATTTTTCGTGTTACATGGTTTACTGGGGCTATAGAAACGCTCCTTCGAGAACCCGATAAGATAACGCGATAGGAAATAATGCAAAGTACCAAACAGGGACGTTTAACACTTCCTTTTCATCACATAAAATTTGCATCCCACAATGCCTTTTCTTGTACCAGGGACAGACAGCACAAACAAAATATCAAAAGTGCTCCCTCCTGCCTTCCCTTCCACTGAGTGGAAGTCATTTCCCACAATATCTCCGCCATTACAATAGCTCCTCACGGATCCCCTAAAACTCTGGCACTTCGGTCTGCCTTGAAACTGCGCGTTCTTCTTTTTCTGCGTACGAGAATTGAGTTCTACGTGCGTCTCGTTATTAGCGTGGTGAAAGACACCTATGTGCATCTACTTGTCAGTCCCAGAGAAAAAAAATTGTGCCAATCCACCCTGTGGATGTAGTTGGAAAGCAAAGCTGTAAAGCACAGCGGCGCGTGAGGTCGCGTGACGCTATCACGTGGCATTCAGCGAGAATGCAGGGGGTAAACCCGTAGATGTGCTTGGTGAGTCCACCACCTGTCTTCCCCGTCTCCGCGTGGGCTCGTAGCTAAATCGGTAAGACAACGGGCTCTCGCTTTGTTAGGCTATTAGTTCCAGGTTCAATTCCTGGCGGTGCCAGTAAATTCTTTTATTTGTTCGCGGGAGTTTTCTGTGGACACCAACGGTCGCAAAAGAACCCCTGGGGGGTAGAGGTATAAAGCTTTGCTTTAAAAGGGCCGCGTATCTGCTCCTTTCGTTGCAAATGTCGACGAAAGACGATAGTCGACTGGCGCCCCTGGCAAGTAAACGCCTTCCTTCTCTTTACCACTCGCCTCTCATGCTGTTCCTCTCCGGTCTCGTTCCTCCCAAGAATGGAGGTTTGCGCAAGTCAGTTTAAATTTACCGCGTTCCATTGCTCTTGGTCGGGTGCCCCGATGCCAGCGCTACCGTACGGTAGAGACGCGCGTGAATCAAGGCACCTCACTGCAACGTTTATAGAACCACGTTGCCCTACTCCACGAGCGTTCCAAGGTGAACGTACAACATATCTAGTGGAACCTTTCGTCGCTGTGGGCGTTTGATTTTTTAAATGACGCCGCGTAGTGCGAGCAACAGCAGGCGACGGTTTTCTGTAGTTGATGAAGTATTTCATTTGCTATCGCAAAAACCAAGCATCCTTGAATTTTAAAGGGACCCTGCAACACTCTTGCGACGTTTAGATTAGACTTCCAGGAACACCCGAGACAAATATTACACGTGCACGTAAACTGGTAAGCGCGCAAATCGCCGTGAAAGACGTGGAAAAACCAACCGCGCTCTCTTCAAATCTCCACATTATGCATCCCTGGAATGGCCTCTGCGACGTCAATCTGGCTGTCCTATTCGCTGTCGCCGGTCAACCTCGCGGCTAAATTCTGGCAATTCGAGTGGCGATCAGCCGTCGTCGGCGCTGTGTATGAACCTCTTCTATGTCTGAACCTGTCCGCATGCTTTTGGTGTTTCTTTTGTTTGGAGTGCGCGCGGAGTTGGAGTGACGAACTAAATATTCCACTTTCAACGAGTCCACTCGACAACAAACTTTTATTGCTCCAAAAACGCCCTACCAGCCTGAGCGCTTGCTTGCGAGCAGGCCACCATACCTGTTTTTTTGTGGCACGAGACCGGAAATAGTCCCGTCCACGTTGCGGGTAAAAGGACGGAACTCACCGGCCTGTGACATATCGAAGGCCGCCGAACAGAACGCCGCGCGCCGCCCCCTTCTCCGGGAGAGAGCGCGCAGCTTTCGTCGCGTTGTCCGCGGTTGAGTTGAGGGGGGAACATTTATGCGCGATTTTCATCGCGCGTAGTTTCGGTGATAGTGAACGGATTTTCATAATTCCTGCGGCAGGAGAATGTTGGGACAATAGACTTTACCCCAAAATACATTCCGAGTGGTCGATGGGAAGTGTTGCAGGGTCCCTTTAAATAACGGAAGACTGCAAATACCACTCATGTATCCATTTTCTGCCTTATAGTTGCGTAATGTCTTGTTCTTGTTCAACAATGTTGACAAGTATGGACAACCGGACTTTGACGTTTAGATTTGGCAGTGACTCTACAGTATCCGTTTCACTTTGGTCAGGTGGCTGAATCGAATCACAGACAGACAGAGAGACAGACAGCATACAGAGAGACAAAAAAATTTGCGTTTAAGTAGCGGGAGAAAGACTGTCGTCTTTAAAAGACGGACGGGCTCACTTTGTGATGAAGTCCGTGTCGCACGGCAGCACGAACTCCCACCCCCCAGCCATCGGCTTCGCCATGCCGCTGAGCAATGCCTCGATTTCGTCCCCAGGAAGCTGAGAGCAGAGCAAAGAAGAAGGAATGAAACTGGATCGGGTAAGTCTACGAGCACTGGCTTCTTGAAATTCTAACATCACATCAGCATACTTCGAGATACGTTTACTGGACGCCACTCAAAATGCGCCATATTTTTAAATACTGGAACTCTGTTAGAAGTGAATATTGCATAATACCCGCCGCGGTGGGTCCGCAGCTAAGGCGTTGTGCTGCTAAGACCGAAGACACGGGTTCAAATGCCGGCCATGGTGCATGGCTGCTTTTCAGATGGAGGCATAAAACGGAAACGTTCGCGCGTTGACACTTTGGCACACGTTAAAGGTCTTTCGGCGGCCGAAATTAATCCACAGCTTTCTACTCGGGCGCGCCGCGTAGTCCAGGTGTTGCTTAGGTACGTTGAACCAGCAAAATTTGAAATTTGAATATTGCGTTATGTATTGCTGTTGGAGGTAACCAAGATGCTGAGGAAGAGCTTTACTTGTCGCCTGAACAGCACGAAGACAGCCCATCAAGAAAGAATGCCTTATAGATTTCGGAGATTCTGTCTTTGAGCTGTAGCAAGAGCCTGTGCAACCTTTCAGAGCCATGAATAATGAAACAGCCTGCAGGGACAGACCATAGTGGATAGGCTAAGACTATAGTGCGGTGCCATCAACACCCTAGTGTGAATTGTACCGCACCACTTGAAAATAACGAAAAGCAATTTTACAGCACAAACTGTCCATTTAATCTTTCAACTCGGGGAAAAAAAGCTCCCAATGTTTCAGCATCCTGGATTAACAATGAGCTTCGCAAGGTGTCCACCTCGGCGTCTCAAAGCTTCATGGCCTCTGAGGGAGGTCGTCGAGAAATGCGCACTTTCCACCTCACAACCATTTCTCATCAACAACAAAACAGCGTTCCCCACACCCTTTCCTCAAATGTATTCTCACGAATAGCGCAGGCACTCACTTTTAGAGCGTTGGAAAACATTCCTTTCGAGACGTGGCTCCACTGAGTGAACAGATACATCTGAAAAGGTAATAGTCGAAGAGTCATTCTGCACCACTTCCTAGTTTTACTTTTTAAAGCTCGTCAAAACAGCGCCAATATTTCAAAGTTACCTCAGCATTGGTTTATACTAGCATAGCAAAGCTTATATATTGCTGATGTTTCAGTATCAGGTAGACTGCGACAAATGGAGTGATTTCCCCTACACATGGTTTTGAACGAAATACAGTAGTCTCTGGTTAAGACGAACTCGGTAAAGACGAACTTCACGGTTAAGGCGAACACCACTTCAGCTCTCTTGTAATAGCCACAATGCATAAAACCTCCGCTTTAGACAAATTTCTCATAATACGAACAAGTTTTCACGGTCCATTCGAGTTCGTCGTAACGGGAGTCAGCTCCTGTAACAGGGGCACTCACAAAAGTGCCCACCTATTTTCCCAGTTATGTTGGCACAATGCTCGGGGTGTTAGAGTAACCAGCAACACTGAACCACACATAGTAACAAGTGTTCTAAAAAGTCACTCTCCTGAAACAAGCTAACAGAGATCACGGTATCTAAAGTATTCAAGATAATGATTGCTGTCACCGAGTTTACTAGGCTTTTTACTTTACCAAGCAACACATAGCAGCGATCACAGGATGGTTAGGTGAAAAAAATGGCTGCGGCTTAGCTCCGCTAACCTTGGATATGCAAGGCGAAAGCTTGGCTTAGTCTGGTTGAATCTTGGTTTCGCTTGGTTAACCTTTGATTTAGCTGTATTGCTGACCACGTCCTAAAGCCGTTCGGTTCCGCGCAACGCTCTCAGAAGGAGACCGGGAGAACGCGGCGTTCATTCATGGCGAACGCACCGTTTCTCTTCGCCGGGCGCTAGACAAGTCACGTTGCCCGAAACCACCCAGTTCCGCCTGCATGGGAGGCTGCGGGGGTGGTTGGCTGCCTCGGCCGCAGCGGCGGTAGCGACCGCTGTTGGCGCCTGCGGCGCCAACAGCGGGCCTGGCGAATCACTCGATGCGCTTCGAGGGATGTGTCGCCGGGGGTGTGTCTCCGATCAAAAGGTCGTTTGCGCATCCTCCACGAAATCGCTGGACGAAAGCACTAAAGCTTTGCTTTAATAATGCAGAATCTCAAAAGAGAAAGAGAGAAACTAGCGAAAAGTAGAAAACCAAACGTCGGGTCAATTAGAACCAGGTCGAAGGAAGTGTAAAAGAAGCCTTCAGAACTAATGCGCGCTTTTAAATGGTGACAAGGAGGGCAGGGCAGACATGCTAAACGACAACTAACAACGGCAATCCCAGAGTCAGCAGCAGCTGGAGTAACCTGGCAAACTGACGCAGAAAACGAATGAACCAATTGCAAAACATAAGAACATTAAAGTGTCCAGTACGGCGGGTCGAACTGAATTGGCGGAGCTGTAGAAATTGATACCCAGAAGTAAAACAAAGTACATTCGTTCGTAGAACACGGCAGTGATTGAGAAAACTCTGGAGAGAGAAGAAGCTCTAAAGCAACTAAGAAGACGCTGCCTATCGCAAAGACAATATACGAACTCACAGATGAACAGGGTAACAATACGCACACCATGGACGAGATAATAAAACTAGCGGAACGATACCATCAACGTCGGACCGGGGGAACCTACTGAGCCTGCAGACTTAACTTGCGATGTCCCACTAATAACTAAAGCGGGAGTAGAACAGTCCCGCACGGGCCTTCAAAGAGGAAAAGCTGCAGGTAATGATGGCATAGCCGTGGATCGTCTAAACGAGAGAAGAGATACTGTACTAAAAAAAAAAAAACCTGCTGCACTATTTTCACAGTCCCTTGTGGAAAAAGATGTCGCCTAGCTTCACTCGTGCCCATCATCATCATGATCGGCTTTGTTACACATCAAAATGGGTGTTGGCAAGATCATCCGCCAACAGAAAAAAAATTGTCTTGGTTTCTTCGTTGAAGCCATTAGGTGTCATCCTGCCTAAAGTGGCTGCTCAGAAGAAACAAATGACCGTGAGGGTAGCGAGGCATTCGCGAACAGAAGTTAACGTTGACGACTTCACCGTCAGTCATCGGACATCAAAAACAACGAATTCAAAGTTCACTTGTCCCTTGAAAGCAACCATACCAAAGAAAAAGAACCGAAAGGCTGGTTTGCATTGCATCGTGACTCATTCAAGACGAAAGTGACACCTCAGGAGGCGGATAGTCAGGATGAAAAGGAGACACCAAGTGGCAGACAGCTTCAGTGTTACAGCAAGGGTGAGGTGAAAGACAAGACAACAAGAAATAGTCCGCATACATTCAAGGTTGTCTACGAGGCGTTTCAAGGGGATACCAAGAAGGAGACCAAGGCCTGTGATGGAAAAAAAAAAAAACGACTGCCGGCTGGAGAACGGAGTTTCTACTTAGAGGCGGCAATGAAAGAATCGGTTCGTGGACTTTTTTCTACAGTTCAACGACGATTCACGAAATCAGAAGGTCTAACGCTAGAAGCAGAATTATCATCGGTGGAAGCAGAACTGGCGAGGTTCCCGACTCTGCTTGCTTCCACGGACATGAATTCTTGTTGCCTGTCAACTGGACTGCTTCCCTGCCATGGATTCTGAACACATATTGGAACTCGTAGCCGTTTTTTTGCGGGGGGAAGATGTTGAAAAAGATGGCGCCTGGCCTTTCTCGTGCCCATCATCATCACCACAAGCTTGTCCCAGTAAAAGACACATCAGAGCGGGTTTTGGTGGCTTTTCCCTATTTCCAGACCCCAAGCAACTTTAAAGGTGTTCGTACCATGGAACAACGCCAACACTATTCTGATTCAAAATAGGGACGTACCAAATACCTTAAGAATTACATACCCAACAGCGTACTCTCGGTTGTATACAAACTGTTTACCGAAGTAATTCCTAACAGCATAAGAAACAGCTTAGCTTCTGAACAACCCAAGGAACAGGTTTAGAAAAGGATACTCTGCAACAGAGCACGTTAGTGTCATCAATCAAGTAATAGAAAAATCTTTAGCGTATAATAAACCCATTTAAATGGCAACAAACTTAGGTAGGCTCAGCAACCCCTGAAACGAAGTAGGACAGGAATAACGCTTAGGGAGAGGAAATGAGCTTCCTGGTTTAGGTAACAAACTCAGGTGTAAGATATGCTTCAAATTCAGATAAAGGCTCGGACTGGCCAATGCAGTGGAACAAACTGACAACTGGTGGAGCACCAAGGCAACAGAGTGGATAGCGAGAGACGGACCTAGAAGAAGGGGAAGGCCAATAACTCGATGGAAGGTTGAACTAAGGAAATTGGGAGCCAAGGAATCGATCCGGACCGCACGAGACAGGCATCTGGAGGTCAATAGGAAAGGCCTTCGTCCCCTAGAGGACCCAAGTATGTTTTAAATATTATTATTATCGTGTTATTGTTATTGTTGTTGTTATTGTTAGTTATTGTTATTGTTGTTATTATTATTCTTGTTGTTGTTATTGTTGTTGTTGTGATGGAGATGGCCTTGCCTAATATCTAGGTCTGTGGATAGGCCAGTGAGACTACGCGCCTTCTGGAAATTCTGATCCTGCTGTGGTACAACCATTGGGAGGGGTTCAGGTTGTGTAAATTGTGTCGGTAATCTTTTGTAGACAGTGTATGAGCGCAAGAAGAAACAAAAACAATAGATTCAAGCAGGCTGCGGTTAACTCACAAGGTAGTCACGAGCTCGACAAATTATCTCGGCCGGCACTCCAGTCCTGGGGCTCAATGTGCCCTTCGGGTACAGCACGTCGCTGTAAGACGAAAAAATAAAGGGGGGGAGGTATGAATAGAAGTGTCAAACATCCCCCAGAAGCCCGCTGACATTAGGCAATACACCAGATAAAACAACAAGACTATAAACTTTCTGATTCCATGCCGTTTTATTATGTCACAAATATGCTGATACAGTAAAACCTCGTTAGCTCGAACTCGCATATCTTGAAAAATCGGCTAAGTCGAAATTTCCCGCGGCACCAAACCATTTCCTACACGTCTCATGTATTTGTTGCCCTTATTTTGGGGCCAAGCTGCGGATATCTCCAAATCTTGACTGAGAGTGGAACTTAAATTTCGCCGTGGCGGACCGTTTCGCAAGATTCACGCTATGCTGCCGTGCCTAAGTCCCTGGATTTTTTTCTTGTTAAGTCGCGCCCGGTCGCGCCTGCCACAATGACGAAGTTTTCCCCGAACGTGAAGTCTGAGCCTAGAGGCATATCAAGTTAGTCAAGCAACCCCGTGGCACGTCATGGCACGATAGAGACATGCGCAGAGGTAGTGTACTATAGAAGATAGAGGTGTGTCGTGCGGGAAAACCCCGATGGAGAGAGCGGGTCAGTTTGGCGATGAAAAAAATTGTACGGAGCGAGTCGTTGGAAGAAAACACCTTTCTAAAGCTCGCTGCGAGCGAACTTGTTGCCTTCATGCTTCCCTCAGGCTCTCCTCATCTAAGGAAAGATCGTGTGCGTCTTCCATTCCCCTGAAGACTTTCTGGCTCGCGTTTGAACGGGAAAAAATTAGCACTTTAGGCGGAGCGGTCACCGCAGTACCGGCGCTTCTGAATATGACGTCATCTACTCCTCTGAAAGCGGCCTCAGGCAGGGGTCGTTTGTGTTGGTGAAACAAGGTGGTTTGAGTGTGTTTACACATAAAGTAAACATGTCTTTCCAATTCAGCATTAAAAATCTATAAAGTAATGTCCCCAACATTTTTTGAAAATCTCTTCAGCAGCCGTTCAAAGGGACAGACAACTGATTTATGGCGGGAATATTTTCTTTGTCCACAAATGAGCGAGCATCACTTAAAACGCCTGAACCCAAAACATTTTTGCTGATAGCGCCATAGAACTATTGAAATCGGATTTTTTAGATCTACCAATCATACGTGTCATGCCAAGAGGAATGCTGGCTACCATGACAGTAAGCCATGCGGAAACACACTTCAGCATCTAAAACTTTTTCCAAGCTAAAACAACAATAATGTACAACCTCTCCTACTCCTTCACGAGGTTCTTGAATCACGCGTTGAAATCGACGGAGTTATTTGGACACGGGACGTAGTGTCGCTTGTTCAAAACGTTCTTCGCAAAACTTTCCCATGAACTACTGCTTTCTGGAAGAAGATGTGGAAAATACGCACGCAATCGGCCATCTATGAAGTTGACGGCCACTGCTGGCTGTTGCATATATCTGTGGCATATATTGCATATGAAGAAATACAGTAAACTCTCCCATTCACCCGCATGCGGCATATTTTGACTGCTTTCATCAGGCTAAACATGCCAAAACTGAAAGAAAGCTTTCTGTCTGGGCTGAGGCATTCTACTTTACAATGTTTGCTAGCTAAAAATACGCACGCCAAGTAAAAGCTCCTGCATACATTTTTTTACACTTACGTTCCCCTCCTGCCTCAGTGTTTCTTTTTCGAAATACGTTCACGCAAGCTGGCTCCACCAAACCAGTTAAATCACCTGTGGTGTAAGGAAGGGAATTGAGGAGCGATACCCGTTTCCACGCTTGGCCATTTCATGCGCTACTAAGCCCCTGCTGTGAGCGATGTATTTGTATTCACAACAGCTTAATCTACCGACACAGGCCAACATGCTTTTACACTCCCGTGTCCGTTTAACAAGCCCCCGCCTCGTGACCCCACGTAACTCGGTACATCTATGCCGCCAAACGTTGTCACGGCCACCCCCGATTTCCCCCCGAATGTGCTCACCTCTTGACCACCCAGCATCCTCGGACGAGAATGGCCACCTTCGTGAGCTGCCGCAAGACGTCCAACGTGTCTCCCTGGGGTGGGAGCATGGCCATCAGTTCTGCCAGGTTCACCACATTGGCTGCACGAGGAGACGCAACATGCGAACAGAAGAAACTTTATTGTCCGGATCATGTTAGGTAACACTTGGGGACAGGAAACAAGCCGCCAGCCCATACCAGAGGACAAACTAAGTTCAGTAAGTCGAATAAATTGAAATCTCGAGCGCGCAGAAGTTACAACCGGCGTTCCACCAGGGTAGCAGAGTGGCTCCCGAAAGATGAAACTACTAGAAGCAGGGGAAGACTTAATGAAGGGATGGAATCAGCTAGTGGAAAGGTAAAGAGTGGGCTAGGGCGTCGCAAGGAAGGAATAAGAACATGACAGAGGCCCTTGTCTTGCTGTGGATGCAAGCAGGTTGAAGATGATATGATGATTTTATGATGCAGCGAAGAAGGACCCACCTTTTAGGAAGATAGCCTGTATTTGGTCCAGAAGCGTCAGGCTGTTCAGGGCGTCCGGCGCCGACATCTGTGTGCAGCCCGTCTTCTTGGTGTTTGCCTTGTCCGTGTCCGCGTCTGAGCTGTGCGATCGAAAGAAGAGGAAGTGGGCAGGACGTTCACATGCACAGGAACAGAAAAAAAAAAAGCTGTGGTTGATTCCTCAATCATAGGAATCAGTAAAACACGAAAGTGAAATTTGCAGCGAACTCTGCAGCAGGGCATGATTTGCGGGTCGGCGGCTGTCTTGTGGGTGGGCTTGGCGAGCGACGCCCTGCTGGCGGGTCGCTTCGGCAAAGGTGTACTGGCGTCATTTCCGTGACGGATATGACGTCAGCCAAAACTTGGGATATCGCGACATAGAACATTTTCGTGTTAAAATATAAAACCCGAAAACGAACAATCCTAATAACGTACTCTTTAGTACTAAAGGTTGCTTCCCCGAAAGAACACCCTGTGTGCAGGGATGCGTCCTTTACAGGCCGCTTGCTTCATTGTACTGGCGTCACTTCCATGACGGATATGACGTCAGCAAAATCTTCGTGTATCCGGGAATAAAACACTTTCGTGTTAAAAAAAACACGGGGAGACAGCGTATTTAGCTGTTAGTCTGTGCGTGAAAAACTATCGTTCATCAGGAACAGAATATGACCGCGTTTGTCATTCCATTCTCATTAGCGTAGAACAGACTGCCCATTTAAGGACCAAGGTGGTGATCCCCACCAAAGACAAAGATCGCCAAGCCGAATGATGATGATCTCGCTGTGTCTGTATACACGAGTTCCCTTTTCTTTCGCAAACGCATTAACGCAGAAAGATACATTAATGGGTTTTGACTACAGTACTTGAATACGAACTGTCAAACCTTCTGTTACTATCGAGTATTCGCAGCCTTTTTATGTATCAAAAATGCAAAGACAGTTTGCAAGGGAAAGTTTTTCAGCACCGGAAACGCGTAAAG